>OX388352.1:20665973-21201325 GCA_947579665.1 Sympetrum striolatum | reverse complement strand
AATTGATGATTTTTTGGGATGTTTTTCCGGAGGAAAAGACATTTTTTGTCACTATTTTGATAAGACTCCTCTATTTCCTCAAATCGTGTAATTTCGCGATAAGGTTTACTTTAAAAAAGGCAAAATAGCGCCCAAAAAAACTGAAGTTTGGCAAAAATTCCTAAGGAATTGATGATTTTCTTGGATGTTTTCCGGAGAAAAAGGACATATTATGTCCACTATTTTAATAAGTCTCCTTGAATTCCTCAAATCGAGCAGAACCGCAATAAGTTTTTACATGAAAAAAGGCAAATAAGCGCAAAAAAACAAACTTTGGCAAAAATTCCTAGGAATTGATGATTTTCACGAACGTTTACGGAGAAAGAAACGCTTTATTTCAATATATTGATAATTCTCGTTTAAATTGTCGAATCGAGTTGAAAAAGGAAACGTTTTTCTTGAAAAAAGGCAAAATAGCGCCGAAAAACTGAAAATTTGGCAAAAATTCTTAGTATATGATGATATTTTTGGATGTTTTCCGGAGAAAAAGACGAAATATGTCACTATTTTGATAATTCACCTTGAATTCCTCAAATCGAGCACAACCACGATAAGGTTTACCTTAAAAAAGGCAAAATAGCGCACAAAAAAACTGAAAGTTTGGCAAAAATTCCTTGGAATTGATGATTTTTACCAACTTTTCCGGAGAAAAAAACGTTTTATTTCAATATATTGATAATTCTCGTTTAAATTTCGAATCGAGTTGAAAAAGGAAAAGTTTTTCTTGAAAAAAGGCAAAATAGCGCCGAAAAACTGAAAATTTCGCTAAAATTCTTAGCAATTGATGATTTTTTTGGATGTTTTCCGGAGAAAAAGACGATTTATGTCACTATTTTGATAATTAACCTTGCATTCCTCAAATCGTGTACAATCGCGATAAGGTTTACTTTAAAAAAGGCAAAATAGCGCACAAAAAAACTGAAAGTTTGGCAAAAATTCCTGGGAATGGATGATTTTCACGAACTTTTCCGGAGTAAAAAAATGTTTTATTCCAATATATTGATAATTCTCGTTTAAATTGTCGAATCGAGTTGAAAAAAGAAAGGTTTTTCCTGAAAAAAGGCAAAATACCACCAAAAAACTGAAAATTTCGCTAAAATTCTTAGTAACTGATGATTTTTTGGGATGTTTTCCGGGGGAAAAGACATTTTTTGTCACTATTTTGATAAGTCTCCTTGAATTCCTCAAATCGAGCACAACCGCGATAAGGTTTACCTTAAAAAAGGCAAAATAGCGCCAAAAAAACTGAAAGTTTGGCAAAAATTCCTAGGAATTGATGATTTTCTTGGATGTTTTCCGGAGAAAAAGACATATTATGTCACTATTTTAATAAGTCTCCTTGAATTCCTCAAATCGAGCAGAACCGCAATAAGGTTTACATGAAAAAAGGCAAAATAGCGCAAAAAAACTGAAACTTCGGCAAAAATTCCTAGGAATTGATGTTTTTCACGAACGTTTACGGAGAAAGAAACGTTTTATTTCAATATATTGATAATTCTCGTTTAAATTGTCGAATCAAGTTGAAAAAGGAAAAGTTTTTCTTGAAAAAAGTCAAAATAGCGCCGAAAAACTGAAAATTTCGCTAAAATTCTTAGTATATGATGATATTTTTGGATGTTTTCCGGAGAAAAAGACGAAATATGTCACTATTTTGATAATTCACCTTGAATTCCTCAAATCGAGCACAACCACGATAAGGTTTACCTTAAAAAAGGCAAAATAGCGCCAAAAAACTGAAAATTTCGCTAAAATTCTTAGTAAATGATGATTTTTAATGATGTTTTCCGGAGTAAATGACATTTTATGTCACTATTTTGATAAGTCTCCTTGAAATCCTCAAATCGAGCAGAACCGCGATAAGGTTTACATGAAATAAGGCAAAATAGCGCCAAAAAAACTGAAAATGTGGCAAAAATTCGTAGTTATTGATGATTTTTTTTGGATGCTTTCCGGAGAAAAAGAAATTTATGTCACTATTTTGATAAGTCTCCTTTAATTCCTCAAATCGAGCACAATCGCGATAAGGTTTACTTTAAAAAAGGTAAAATAGCGCCATAAAAACTGAAAATTTGGCAAAAATTCCTAGGAATTGATGATTTTCTTTGATGTTTTCCGTAGAAAAGGACGATTTATGTCACTATTTTGACAACTCTCCTTGAATTTCTCAAATCGAGCACAACCGCGATAAGGTTTACATGAAATAAGGCAAAATAGCGCCAAAAAAACTGAAAATGTGGCAAAAATTCCTAGCGATTGATGATTTTTTTGGATGTTTTCCGGAGAAAAAGACATTTTATGTCACTATTTTTATAAGTCTCCTTGAATTTCTCGAATCTAGCACAAACGCGGTGTAGGTTTCTTTAAAAAAGGCAAAATAGCTCCAAAAAACTGAAAAATTGGCAATAATTCCTACGAATTGATGACTTTCACGAACTTTTGTGGAGAAAAAAACGTTTTATTTCAATATATTGATAATTCTCGTTGAAATTGTCAAATCGAGTTAAAAAAAGAAACGGTTTTCTTGAAAAAAGTCAAATAGCGCAAAAAACAGAAAATTTCGCTAAAATTCTTTGTAATTGATGATTTTTTTGGATGTTTGCCGGAGAAAAAGACATTTAAGGTCACTATTTTGATAAGTCTCCATGAATTCCTCAAATCGAGCACAACCGCGATAAGTTTTACTTTATAAAAGGCAAAATAGCGCCAAAAAAAACTGAAAATTGGTCAAAAATTCCTAGGAATTGATGATTTTCTCGAACTCTTCCGGAGAAAAAAAAGGTTTTATTTCAATATATTGATAATTCTCGTTGAAATTGTAAATCGTGTCCCCGGAGTGTAATGACTCCCATTGGTTTCATCAGTAGGCAAAGGTGAAGGGAATTAAAGGGTCGGTTAATATTGGTTGAATAGTTAAAATTGGTGAAAAGCAGATGGAAGAATAAGTGTGCTGAGATATGAAAAGCCACACTTCCGAACGTTCAGCGCGCGAACCGGACGGCGCGGAGCCGCGGCGAGCGTCACGCCTATATTCAAAAATTATTTTCTTTCTTAAATGAAATATTACCCTCGCCAAATTTTTAAATTGCAGAGGAGAGTTGTATCAACAACATATAAAAAAATGAGAAAAATCGAAGGGGTGGTTACATCGTCAAAAATCGATTTGAAAATTTTAAATTGTTATTATTTAAATTTAAATGTTAAATTTAAACTTTATTAAATTGTTTAAATTTAATAAAACTTTCCTATGATTATCTTTTCTAACACATGACCTTTAAGTTAAGCCATTTTTTGTATTTTTAGCTTCCATATTACCGGAGATATGGCCTCGAATGCGAAGGCACTTTTGTAAAATTTCAATATTTAAACATTGCTATATTTCGTAAACAATTGCATTAATTACAAAACGGCTTGGGGGTTTTCATTTTGTTATCAAATCAAAGCTATCTGCCAAATTTGGTCAAAATTGGTTACCTCAAGGGACATCACTTTGTCGTATTGGCATGGAATGACCCATGATTTTTAACGAATTTTTCAGGAGAAAAAGACATTTTATTTCGAAATTATGATTAAAGTCTTAGAATACGTCAATTCGAGTACAAACGCGATAAGGGTTTCTTGAAAAAAGGAAAACAGCGCCAAAAAAACGGAAAATTTCGCTAAAATTCTTAGATATTGATGATTTTTTTAGGTACTTTTCCGGTTAATTTACGTTTTATGTCAATATTTTGACAATTCTCGCTGAATTCGAGAAATTGAGTAGATACGCAATAATGTTTCTTGAAAAAAGGCTTAATAGCGAAAAAAAACAAAAAATTTCTCTAATATTCTTAATAATTAATGATTCTTTTGGAAACTCTTCCAGATGAAAAAGTCGTTTTATTTTAGTATTTTGATAATTATCTTTGAATTCGAGAAATTGAGTACAAAGCCGATAAGGTTTAATACAAAAAAAATAGTGCCAAAAAAAGTTTTATTTCCATATTTTGATAATTCTCTTCGAATTCCTCAAATCGAGTAAAAACGCGATAAGGTTTACTCGAAAAAATGAAAATTAACGCCAAAAAACTGAATATTTCTCTAAAATTGTAAATAATTGATGCTTTTTACGCACTATTCCGGAGAAAAATACATTTTCTTTCAATACTTTGATAAATTTCCTTAAATTCCTCAAATCGAGTAGAAACGCAATAAGGTATTCTTGAAATGATGCAAATAGCGCCAAATAAATTGAAAATTTCGCTAAAATTCTTAGTAATTGATGATTTTTAACGCAGTTCTCCTGAGACAATAACATTTTATTTTAATGTTTTGATAATTCTCTTTGAATTCCTCAAATCGAGTACAAACGCGATCAGGTGTTCTTGAATAAAGTCAAAATAGCGCCAAAAAACTGAAAATTTCGCTAAAAATCATAGTAATTGATGATTTTTTACGATCTTTTCCGGAGAAATTACGTTTTATTTCAACATTTTGAATCAGTTAGTAATCGAGACGTTGACGAAGAAAATTTGTCCTATGGCATTTCTACGCTGCATTGCTACATAAGATTTTTTGAGGGTTTATTATATATATCTTACCGACTTATCTTTAAGTAATGGCAGGTGAGAGTACAATATTGATGAGTATGATTTTATGTCATAAGGCGTACCCACTGAACTTATCTTAATATTCCTACATAGGCTCGTGGTAATCATAAATTACTGCTTTTGGAGAGGAAATCTCATATTCAGAAAGAGTTTAGAAAAAAGATGGGACTGATTGTAGATGTACCTAAACCAGGATATGGCTCCACAAAAGATGGAAATACATCAAGGCGTTTCTTTGAAATTCCGTGTCTAGCAGCTGAAATAACAGGTGCGAAATGAAGTTACTTTTATTAATGCGTAATCTTTTATTAAATGTAAAAATCAGGAAACTGAAATAGATAAGGATGAAATCTTCACTATCAAAGATAAGAGTTCTGTTTAAAGTTTGTTTTATATTATTAAGTTTTTGTGAACTACCGTTTCTCAATACCAATTTAATTAATCATTTCTTAAAAGGAATTGACGAAGATCAAATAAAAAGATTCGCCAATATCTTAAAGGCAATTTCAAGTGGTTTTCCACTAAATGAAAGAGCATTCAAATATTATTGCTGCGCTACAGCAGAGATGTATGTCCGATTATATCCGTGGTACTACATGCCACCAACAGTACATAAAGTACTTATACACGGGGCTGAAATTGCAAAAGAGGCAATCCTTCCGTTGGGGCAACTAACAGAAGAGGTAATGGAGGCCAGAAATAAAGACGCAAGGAAATACCGGGAGAGAATCATAAGGAAACACTCCAGAGTGGCCAAAAACGAGAATTTGTTCCGAAGATTACTTCTAACTTCTTATGCGCTAATTTCAATATCGGCACCAGTTAGAGCAACAAAAGGATCGAGGAATCTGAGCAAAGAGATTAAGGAACTCCTAGTCATGAACGATGAGGAGGAATTGGCTTATGGGGATGAAGATTCTTCAGACGAGGAATGTATTTAATAGAGAAGGTAATGTATAAAAACACCGTATACTTCATTAAAACTCGCTTAAATCTTTGACTGCATGATTTAGTAGAAATTTAGCATTATCGTGCGAAAATAAACTACTGCATGATATTAATATCGCTGTCGTGGTCCCATGCTTTAAAGCACACCCCATTTCATTTTTTTCAATTATCACCCTACAAGAAATGGTGAATTTCTAATAATTGTTGATATCTAAGATATGTACGAAGTGTAGTAATGGTTAAAATCTAAAAAAGAACGAATCAGAATCGTTTTGGTTCGTTGTTCCACTCAAAACACGACAGCGTAGCGGAGGACGGTGCTCCGCCGGGCGGATACTGCCCTTGTAGCGTTGTCGAAAAGTCGATTTATAAATTATTGGGGCAAATTGGGGCAAGATTTTATTTCAGATTCCCATTGAGGAAGGTTCATAGCTTATTGTGATGTAAGTAATCCCGTGTCACACGATGTCTCAATCTACTATTTTCCTCGCTTTAGGTAAAACTTTGTTCCAAAATAAGGGTCCGCCATTTTGTAATGTAAAGTATATAAACATTCGGCAGAGCTCATTGAATCCAAGTCTTATGAAGGACAAAGAACATATTTATAATATGGAATCATATTTCACCCGATGATTTTCCTAGTTTGGGTTCACAATCGACTTGAAGTTGAAGAATTTCGCGAAAAATCGGAAACTGGAAATTTTCGCGAAAATTGGTCAACTTTGACCCCTTGTAGTATTGTAACGCGTAAGAATCAACAAAAATGATTTCGCACTTATATGTAGAATTCATTTAAGAATGACCATGCGAAGTTTCAAAGTCCTTACTCAAAAAAAGCACTTTCTTATTTTTGGCCAGCTTTTTTCGATTCTAGCCCACTGTGCGTCGTAAAACGGATTATCGGTCCGATTATGGGGACAGGGAGGAACGCGACTGCCGAAAATTGGTTTCTAAGCGTGCCACTTTTAGAGGATTTACTCCAGGAAAAGTTGACGCTAGTCGGGACCATCCGTAAGGATAAAAAGGAACTCCATCCACAAATTGTAGAAGCAAAAAAGCAGCTTGTTTCTCTTCAGGAAAAACATGACCCTGGTATCATATGTCTCAAAAGGAAAAGGAATGTGTTCATCATTTCAAATATGCACAAAGAAAACAGCATTGATGCGTCCACCGGCAAGAAACAGAAGCCTGAGGTAATATTATTTTATAATTCGACAAAAGGTGGCGTCGATACTGTAGATGAAATGTGTGGCAAGAAATATTTGAAGATGGTCGTTAGCAATATTTTACCATTTGCTAAACACTTCGGGTATAAATGTTTTTATCGTATATAGAAGCATATATCCAGATATCGGGATAAATAGGAGGATGTTCCTCAGAAAAATCGCTAAGGGGTTGACGAAACCCTTTATCATAAAGAGGGCCTCGCAAAAAACTTGCCAAAGGAACTAATAAGAAAAGCAGAAAAATTTGGAGAGCCATCGACGTCAGAGTCTCTAGAGAAGATTATAAAACGAGGTCGTGGGCGATGTGTTATATGTCCCAGGAATAAGGACATAAAAACTAAACTGCGAATACTGCGATAAACGCATGCGTGTAAAGCACTTTGTTAAAATTTGTGAAGAATGTTTTAAAAATATAAATAAATAAGTCAAAGGATTTTCCATTGTTTACTCTTTCAAGCCCTCTCGGAATATTTTACTTTCCTTTTCAGCTTCGTGAACGCGCTTCTCAATACAAGCAGTAAATTAGCTTCAAGGTAGCATTAAATGGTGTTAGATGGAAAAATAACTTTGTTTAGTATCTTTAAGTATTTTCATAACTACAGAAGCATTTATTCGTGCGAAGATATTGTTTCTAAAACTTTTCGATGTCGGAGATTACAATTACTTATACCATTTTTCGGGCGTAATATTTTCAGTTACTTGTAAAATTAAAATTTTTAATATCTTCATTAAACTTCTACGGTATACCTAGAAGGCTTTTTAAGTTATCCAGAGTACAATTAATCGTAAAAAAAGGATATCAAAGAAAGACCGGTGGGGAGTGAAAACACTCCGTGCGAGCATTCACGTCCCAAAATTGAGCGCGAGTAATCGCGGGTTAAATTGCATTAATCTGGATTATTTTTTAACTTTAATTGTTGTAAAATGTCTGCTTACAGCGAATACGTTGATTACTACTAAAATATTTCATCTATAAGGTATACGAGTCAAATTTTCGTTTTATTGTACAATTTTTGAGTATTATTATTGAATAGCTCATAAAAATTTTAAAAGTCGTAATATCAACGTAAAATTTAGATGTCATATCCAAAAAGATCTATAAATGATAACAGATAAATATAATCAAGAATGTTTTCGAAGACAATCGTGATAAATGAAAAAGACCGGGGGGTGTAGAAACACCCCGCGCGAGTAACCGCGTAACAAAATAGGGCGCGAGTAACGGCGGGTTAAATCGAGTTCCAAAGCGATACGATTTACTCGGAAGAAGGAAAAATAGCCCTATAGAAACAGAAAATTTCGCTAAATTACTTAGTAAATGATGCTTTTATACGCATTTTCCGGAGAAAAAAACATTTTATTTCAATATTTTCATAATTCTCTTTGAAATCCTCAAATTGAGTACAAACGCGTTAAGGTTTACTCGAAAAAAGAAAAAAATAGCGCAAAAAAACTGATAATATTGCTAAAATACTTAGAAGTTTATGTTGTTTTACGAAGCTATACGGAGAAGAAGACGTTTTATTTCAATATTTTGATGATTCTCTTAGAATTCCTAAAATCGAGTACAAACGCGATAACGTTTACTCGAAAAAAGGCAAAATAGCGTTGAAAAAACAGAAAATTTTGCTAAAATTCTTAGTATTTGATGATTTTTACGAACTTTCCCGGAGAAATTACTTTTTATTTTAATATTCTTATAATTCTCCTCAAATTTCAGAAATATAGTACAAACGCGATAAGGTTTAGTCGAAAAAAGATAATATAGCGCCAAAAAAACTGAAAATATCGCTAAAATTCTTAGTAAAGGATCATTTTTAGGAAGTTTTTAGGAAAAAAGACGTTTCATTTCAATATTTTCGATAATTTTCATTGAATTCCGCATGTCGAGTACAAACGCTTCATTTCAATATTTTCGATAATTTTCATTGAATTCCGCATGTCGAGTACAAACGCGATAAGGTTTACTCCAAAAAAGGCAAAATAGCTCCAAAAAAACTGAAAATTTCTCTAAAGTTCTTAATAATTCATTATACTAATTTCACTAAATTTCCTAGTCTTTGATGATTTTCACGAATATTTCCGGAAAAATGACATTTTATTTCAATATTTTTATAATTCTCTTTGAATTTCTCAAATCGAGTACTAACGCGATAAGGTTTACTCGAAATAATTAAAAATAGCGCCAAAAAAACTGAAAATATCGGTAAAATTCTTAGTATTTGATGATTTTTTACGAACTCTTCAGTAGAAATTACGATTTATTTCAATATATTGATAAATCTCCTTAAATTCCTCAAATCGAATACATACGCGAAAAGGTTTAATCGAAAAAAGGCAACATAGCGCCAAAAAATGAAAATTTCTCTTAAATGGTTAATAATTCATGATTTTTTACGAACGTTTCCGGAGAAAAGACGTTTTATTTCAATATTTTGATAATTCTTTTTGAATTCCTCAAATGGAGTAAAAACGCTATAAGGTTTTCTTGGAAAAAGGCAAAATAGCGCCAAAAAAACTGAAAATATAGCTAAAATTCTTGGTAATTGATGATTTTTACAAACTTTTCCGGAGAGGAAGACATTTTATTTCAATATTTCAATATTTCTCTTTGAAATCCTCAAATCGAGTACTACTATACCGATCTAAAATTTGGACTCGTTCTAAGATATAAACGAGATCATTCCGTATTTCTTACGAAATGGCCACTTTTGTTATCAACTTATTGATAACTCAGTAAAAAATGGGAATTTTTCGAAACTTTTTCATACTTTATTGTATTTTGACTAAAATTTATATACATTATCCAATTTGGACTTGTTTGAAGATATAAACGAAATCCATCCGCATTTTAAACATCAATTACAGTTTTGTTAGAAAATATCTGAGAAGTTTGTGAAGAATGGTCATATTTTTAAAAGTTTTCAGGTATTTGGCTGTATTTTACATAAATTCTATAAAACATCTAACACTTGGACTCGTTTTCCTAGATATGAACGATATCTTCCCGTATTTCTAACAAAAATTGCACTTCCGAATGCAAATAACGGAGAAAATAGTAAACATTTGGTATGTTTTTGTATGTTTTCGGTCTTTTGTCTCTATGTTGCCTATAATGCGATTAATTTTCTCAATTTAGGACTCGTTTAAAGATACAGAAGAGCTCTTTCAGAATTTCTTAGAAATATTCCTCTTTAGTTAGCAAATTACTGAGAAATTTTTTCGAAAGTTTTTAGTGTGTTGGCTGTATTTTTCTTAAGATTTAATAAAACTTATCTTTTTAACTTGTTTTTTGGCAGTGTTTTGCGTAAAACACGATAAAACAATTCCAATATGGACTCGGTTGAAGATATAAGCGAGATCATTCTGTATTTCTAACAAACACTGCATTTTTGAGTGCAAATATGGGGAAATTAATGAAAAATGGGTATTTTTTCAAAATCTCCTGTGTTTTTGTGCTGTATTTTGCTTAAAATTCTATAACACCTCTTAAATTTGGAATACATTGAAGATATAAACGAGATATTTCTGTATTTCTAACATAAACTCCTCGATTGTTAACAAATTACTGAGAAATTAGTAAAAAATGGGAATTTTTCGAATGTTTTCCTTTTTTTGGCTGTATTAAGCCTGAAATTCGAAGAAACTTCTAAAATTTAGACTTGTTTGATGTTATTAACGAGATCTTTCCGTATTTCAAACGAAAAGTTTTCGATTTTTTTGCTGAATTTTGCCTAGTATTCGATAAAACGACTAAATTTGGAATCGTTTGAAGATATAAACGAGATCATTCCATATTTCTAATAAAAATTCCATTTGTTTTATTATTGAGATATTAGCGAAAAATTGTTTTTTTTTAAGTTTTCAGTTTTTTGGATGTATTTTTCTTAAAATTCGATAAAACTTATCAAATTTGGACTCGATTAGATTAAATAGTAATTCAATGAGAAGTATCAACATATTGTACGAAATCGACTTTTTCTCCGGAAAAGTACGAGAAAATCATCAATAACTAAGAATTTTAGAGATTTGTTTAGTTTTTAGCGCTATTTTGCATTTCTTTGAGTAAACCTTTTCGTGTTTGTCGATTGAAGAATTCAACGAAAAGTATCAAAATATTGAACTTACACGTCATTTTCTCCAGATCAGTCCGAAAAAATCATGAATAACTAAGAATTTTAGCAAAAATTTCTATTTTATGGCTGTATTTTGCCTAAAATTCGATAAAACTACTTAATTATGGACTCGTTTGAAGATGTAAACTATATATGTCCGTATTTCTTAACAAAACTTCTGATTGCAAATTACCGAGGAATTACTAAAAAATAGGTATTTTCTCGAGAGTTTTTATTTTTTTTGTTTATTTTGCCTAAAATGTGATTAAACTTCTCCAACGTGGGCTAGTTTGAACATATAAACGAGATCTTTAAGAATTTCTAACATA
Organism: Sympetrum striolatum; assembly: GCA_947579665.1. Taxonomy (NCBI): domain Eukaryota; kingdom Metazoa; phylum Arthropoda; class Insecta; order Odonata; family Libellulidae; genus Sympetrum; species Sympetrum striolatum. The sequence continues at coordinate 21,190,082 of OX388352.1, read as the reverse complement.
AATTCGACTTTTGGTAGCTAATTACTGAGAAATTAGAGAAAAATTTGTATTTTTTCGAAAGTTTGCAGTATTTTGGCTGTTATTTGCAATTATTTCGATGAAACTTCTAATATATTGATTCGTTTGAAGCTGTTAACTAGATCATTCCGTATTTCTAACATAATTCCACTTTTGTTTGCAAATAACTGAGAAATCAGTGAAAAATGAGTATTTTTTAAAGTCTTCTGTTTATTGGCTGTGAATTGCCTAAAATTAGATAATAACTTCCCAAATTTGGACTCGATTTAAAGAAGGCAACGAGATGTATCAAAATATTGAACAAAATCGTCTTTTTATCAGGAAAATTTCGAAAAAATCGTCAATAATTAAGAATTTTCGCTAAATCTTCAGTTGTTTGGCGATATTTTTCCTTTCTCCGAGTAAACCTTATAGCGTTCGTACTCGATTTGAAGAACTCAAATAGAAGTATAAAATATTGAACTTAAGTGTCTTTTTCTCCGGAAAGGTTCGAAAAAATCATCAATAACTAAGAATTTATCGAAATCTTCAGTTCTTTGGCGCTATCTACATCTACATTAATACCCTGCAAGCCTCCTTTCGGCGTGTGGCAGGGGGTGTAAACACCAGTTGAATCTGTACTACTTCCTTATTCAGCTATTTTGCCTTTTCTCGAGAAAACCTTATCGGATTTGTAATCGAATCAAGAATATAAAGATACGTATCAAGATATTCAAGTAGAAGGTCTTTTTCTCCGGAAGAAATCGAAAAAATCATCAATAACTAATAATTAAGCGAAATTATCAGAGTATTATTATATTATTTATGGTGCTATTTTGCCGTTTTTCGAAAACACCTAGTCCAGTTTGTACTCGATCTGAATAATTCAACGGTAGGTATCAATATATTGAACTAAAACCCCTTTTTCTCCGGAAAAGTTCGAAAAAATGATCAATAACTAAGAACATTAGCAAACATTTCAGTTTCATGGCTGTATTTTTCCTAATATTCGATAAAACTACTCATGGATGGACTCGTTTGAAGATGTAAACGATATATGTACGTATTTCTTAACAAGTGCACTTCTGATTGCAAATTACCGAAGAATTAAGGAAAAATGGATATTATTTTGAAAGTTTTCAGTTTTTTTGCTGTATTTTGCCTAAAATTCGTTTAAACTTCTCCAACGTGGGCTAGATTGAAGATATAGACGACATCTTTCCAAATTTCTAACAAAAATTCCACTTTTGGTAATAAATTACTGAGAAATTAGTGAAAAATGGGTATTTTTTCGACAGTTTTAAGTTTTTTGGCTGTATTTTGAATAAAATTAGTTAAAACTTCTCACATTTGGACTCGTTTGAAGATGTATACGAAATTTTTCCGTATTTCAAACAAAAATTGCGATCCTGAGTGCAAATCATGCAGAAATTAGTGAAAAATTGTTATTTTTCGAAAGTTTTCGGTTTTTTGGCTGTATGTTCCCTAAAATTCGATAAATGTTCTCAAATTTGGACACGTTTGAAGACATAAAAGAGATCATTCCAATATTCCAACAATAATTCCACTTTTGTTAGCAAATAACTAAGAAATAAAGCAAAAATTGGTATTTTTTCGAATGTTTTCAGTTTTTTGGCTGTAATTTTCCGTATTTTTAAGAAAAATTACACTTTTGTTTGCAAATTACTGCAAAATTGGTGAAAAATGGGTATTTTTTCTAAAGTTTTCAGTTTTTTGGCTGTGTTTTGCCTAAAATTAGATTAAACTTCTCAATTTTGGACTCGATTAGATGAATTCAATGAGAAGTATCAAAATATTGAACGAAATCGTCTTTTTCTCCGGAAAAGTAAAACAAATCATCAATAATTACGAATTTTAGTGAAATTATTAGTTTTTTGTCGCTATTTTGCCTTTTTTGGAGTAAACCTAGTCGAGTTTGTACTCGATTTTAAGAATTCAACGAGATGTAACAAAATATTGAACTAAAACGTCTTTTTCTCCTGAAAAATTCGAAGAAATCATCAACTAAACATTTTAGCAAAATGTTCAGTTTTTTGGCAATATTTTGCCTTTTTTCGAGTTAACCTCTTCGAGTTTCTACTCGAGTTGAAGAATTCAATGATAAGTATCAAAATATTGCACTATAACGTCTTTTTCACCGGAAAATTTTGAAAAAATCAATAACTAAGAATTTATTGAAATTTTCCGTTTTTTGGCGCTATTTTGCCATTTTTCGAGTAAACCTTATCGTTCTTGTACTCGATTTAAGAATTCAACGAGAACTATTAAAGTATTGAACTAGAACGACTTTTTCTCCGGAAAAGTTTCTTTTAAAGGGCTTGGGCCCTTAAAGTGTAAAGTGCTTTTATGGCCTTCTTTTGTGCGGAGAAGGCTTTGATTGCTGAAGATGAGTTTTCCCATATTATAATTCAATAAGAAGGGAATATTGGTGTAATAAGCAGCAATTCGAAATTCCACAGAAACTATCTTCACTAACCTTCGAATGAGAAAAAGTTACTTGAAAGTTTGGTGTTAAGTTGATTTCTATGCCTAGACCTATTTAGTTCATCCCTCATGTATAACCCAAGGAATTTGACAGAATCTAAGCTAGTAATGTTGCTGTTGTTTATTTTAAGCTGAGAAGTAGTATTTAGAGAATAAATTTATCTATGAAATTGTAAAAACACAGTATTTTGACAGTTTGCTGATGGCCAGAAAAAAGGATGTAATCCTTTGTAATGTGACACAATTTATTCCTAATTAGTTCATTCTCATGAAAAGGATTTCCTGATTTATGGTATCAAAAGATTTAGAAGTAGGTCCCCAAGACAAATTCATTATTATTTTTAGAACAGATAATCTGCTGAATAAGATGAGAAGTAGCAGTGGTGGTAGAACCGTTATTTTAAATCCATGTTAAGATTGGTGATGTAGGCTAAAATAAGTTAAATATGTCATCAGACGTGAGTACAACAGTTTTACCTGAATTTTGGATTATTTTTATATTTGCTGGCGCATAATTTGACCCCTAGAATTTTGAGGTGAATTTCAGGTTTTAGCATATGTTCAGCATATAAGTCGACTCAAAAACGGAGGCAACACCACTTCCCCAGCTCTATGGGAAGAAAAACTACGGCATCCGTTAATATCCGACAGCTTAAGGAATATTTAACGCATAAGATTAGGACGCTAGAATTGTTTCTTTCAGCTGCCATGTCAACTTTTCGCCAATGCTTAACTATTACACAAGTTTATAATCAATTAATTAATATAATTAATATCAAATCAAGACACTGCTAAAACAACTTCCATTAACTCATAATGCTACGTCAAATCATAACGATTATATAAACAAAAACAATCTAGTAATCTTGCAGTTTTAAGCCATATTTTCTCAATATAAACAAACACGGTATAGATCCTTGTGTGCAGGCAACCGGCTTGATTTACTTGCAATGCAAAAGATCTAATCTGAAGGGTATACCTTATTTCGTTTATTAATAACGAAATATTCATTACAGAATATGAAGAATTCTCTGAATCCCAGTCTGTTAACGGTTAAGAAAAAGTTTAGTTTTTGGTATTTTAATGGCAAGTATATATATAAGACCAGAATGTTTAAAAGAATTTATGAGTTCATTAGTTAGGTCCATAAAGATCTAATTTCTGTGTTCATACACATCGTCACCTAATTTTCCCAATTCGCTCAATTTGTTTTTAATGTATTATAAATCGTTTTTTTTATGGGAATATAGATTTGATTGCAAGAATTTTGGTCGATTAAAACTTCAACAGTATTATACTATTTCATTTTGCTTATTAAATGTGATGTAATAATGTATTAATTCAATATTAAGTTACATTTCCAGTTAATATGTTAGACTGGCTGACTAACTTCTCTTTAACTTTTTCTTCCGAAAGCTAATGCTGCATGGATACTAATGGCCTTAAGAATGTATAATTCGGTTGCATTATATCCAAATTTTGGTATACTTAGAAATACAATAATTAATATTTTTATAAGATATCTTAGTATAATTGTTGATCTGTCCGAAATAAAAGTGCATATCGACTCCGAGATCCGCCAATGATGACTGAAAAATATACATATCATTTCCACAAGACTACATCAAGATCTATTCGGCAAACTTTTCGACTAAAAGAGCCAGTTATCTTAATAGCTGTAACATATGAAGAGCTGCAGAACACCTCTTCTTGCAGGAAGTAGAACAAATACTTGATAGAAGTAAAACTCGATATAAGCTAAACAGAAGTAACTGTTCAACGAAGGAAACCGCTTGATAACTAGGCTTACCAAATATACCAAATGATAACTTTTTCCTCTGACTGCGAGCTCTGCTGCGGCCGCCTTTTCCCTCTCTTTGGAAATAAAATTTCAGGAATTGTGGAGTTTTTACTTTTTACTAACTTTGGAGACGATGTATAGCCCAGATTCCGCCATGCTAAGGGGGCTTAAACAATTTCCCCGGCTAAGTAATGATAGTGGCATTACCCAACTGGCAGTAGGACAGTCTGGTGAATTATTGCCCTACACTCCCTGCAATACAAGTACAATTTATCTGGATGCATAAGTACCACCCATTCGGATGTCTGGGAGGCGATGGCATGAAAGAGGCCCTTCATGAAGAAAATAACTACTACCCTACAATTAGAGACCTACAGCTGGCGCTGCTTGAATAGTGAGCAACGACTGCTGAACCTCGCGACTTGAATATCGTGACTACCGCTGATCTACTTTTTTATATTGAATCGAGCATTTTAGAAAACACCATGAAAAGCTTAAAATCGAAGCATACAATCATGGCCAACGGAATTCATTCAAATCCAGATGGCCCCAAAAACTTCGATTCTTCCCATTATAATGCATTGTACGGATTTTTTTCAAAACTGCCGGCAACGTAGAGAGTCGAAAATGAAGGAATCATTAGCTTTAGTGCTTTTCTAATGTTAACTTGAATGTGATGATAATTCTAGATTCAGTTTCAGGTAAAGAAAACTGTCCCATAAGAAATTAGCGGTGTTAATTCAGTTGGACTTTGAATTTCTCTTCTATAATATGAAAATTCAATTCCCAAAATATCTCTGGATTAAATTAGTTGACTTGTTCTAGCCCGACCTTTGTGGCAATAGGAGGCGTTTTTAGAGAACTGATTAGCGAACACGAGCCATAGGTAGCCGGCGAATTTTCGCCCAACTCGAGCAGTTATTTGCCCTTCTTGAGGTGCTGACCCATTCCGGGGAAGCGCCACACAGCGCTCTTATACCTTGGTCCTGATGGTAACATCGACTGCCCAAGAGACTCCTTCCTCACATTCTTCATCATCACCTGCATCTTCTCCAGCATCCAGCATCGTAAACAATCTTTTCCCACCCGGAATTATTGTCTCCTGCGGGAATGCCGACGGTTAATCCATCCCCCACGCCAGGTCTCTCCTCCCGCAACCCGCGTCTTTCGCGGTTCGCCAACGATGAGGATGGACCATTTATTCCTGTGAAGCACAGGAGAAGTTATTTTCTCAACATTGATGAGAAAGATATTGCTCCGGTCGCTCCGCTACCGCTAAGCAATAGATTTCGACCACTTGCGCCGTCCGGGACGAAGAAATACATGCGCGACGCCCTTGAAGAGCTCACTCCGAGAGGCTGTCAAATGGAGATAACTTCACCTCAAAAACCCTCCACCGCTGAGGCTGCCGGCGAGTCACCATGGCCTATTTCCTTGTGCGCGGCTTGTCCACCCAAACAGCGAGGAAGGAAAAAAATCCAGCTTACATCTGCAGAATTACAGCGTTGTCATATTGAAGAGTGACCATCCGCCTCTGCAAACACCAACACCCGCAGATGTTCTTCCGGTGCAATAGGTTTGGGCATTCTTCAGCCCATTCTTCCGCCTTGCGCAGCTGGAAGTGCGCGGGACCTCATCAGGGCCACGTATGCACCATACCACGGACGGAGGAAACCCTTTGCTGCAACTGCTACGGCGCACACCCTGCAATGTCTCGCAAATGCCAAGTCTGGATTTCCGCAAAAGAGAAAAATATGCAATTTGCATCCGCCAGCAGCCTCTTGCAGTGGCCAACACTAAACCTTCCAGCCTTCTTCTCAACCTACCACCAACGCCTGGTCGAACACAACAGCACTGTTCGTGCCTTCGCAGGTCCAAGGTCGCGAAAGAAAAATCTGGATTTAATCTATGGATTTCCCGAACCTTTCAGCCGTAATGAAACAACGAAGAAACAGCCGTTTAACTCATCATTTCACTACGGCAAAAGCAGCAAATATTGCCTGTTCCTAGCACCAGCGTAGAAACTCCTCTCCCACCAGACTCCATCATCACAGCGATGGAGCAGATGATGGTCCGCCTTCAAGTGATCATCATCTCTCAATTCCAACCATTCGCCTTCCACAACCTCCTAGCATCGCGCAATGGACACCACTAGAAGGGCGCTCCATCCTTACACGGAATGTGGGTGGAGCTACTCTCCGGAGGACGCCGGAGTTCCTATACTTCCTCGGGCAACAAAATTTCGACATCATTCTTCTGCAAATGACTCATTTGTCTCCACACACCCGATCGTCCACCCCTTGCTTCACAATATACTGAAAGGATCGCCCTGACAACCCAGATGGCAGTAGATCCAATGGAGGAGGCGTCGCAACAATGGTCTCCAACAACATTGCAGCACGGCTTCTTGACCCGCAGCCAACTTCAGTTCATTCGCTATAAACCATCACCATCACATACTTGGAGGAGATGCAGTTCACCTCGTGCTACCTTCCACCGCAGCACCGCTTTCGGCAATCCTCCTTTGGGGATGTCTTCCTACCAGGCATTCCTACCATCTACGCTGGATACCTTAATGTAAAGCACGGTAACTGGGGCTCCCTTAGAGACAATGGATCTGACAGGGAGGTTTGCCACTACCAGATCCAGGTTTTAGGCTCAAGAGAACCCACCCAATTCTCCCACTCCGGGAAATGAGATGTACTTGACTTCTATCTCATCAGCGCGTCACCACCTCCCAGGACGATGTATACCATCCCGGCATTGACTTTCGACAACCTCCCTGTCGCTGCTTTCTTCAAAACGACACCATCCTACCGACCCATTGCCACCAAAAGAAACCTCAGAAAGGCCAAATGGGATGCCTTTGATGACGATTTAACAACCCGTCTGCCAACAAAAGGGAAGCTGGAAACTCCTGATGACGTCAACGCTGCAACACCCAACCTTGCTTCCAGCATCACTGCTGCTGCTGACGCAACCATCCCACGAAGACCTCGTGGCTTCGGAAGGAAACTGGAACCTCCACAAACCATCATCGCCTTCATTAGGGAGAAATTAGGATCCGCCGTCGATGGACGCGTCCTGCAATTCGCCAGTGCTGCTTTCAACAACAAAAGGCATATAGCAGCGGCCTTCTTTGACATCACCAAGGCCTACGAGCGCATGTGACATGCTGACCTTCTCCACTACCTCCGTTGACTGGACTTTCCAACATGGCGGATAAAAACCGTCGCCTCATACCTCTTGGATAGGACCTTCCACGTTTTCTTCGGCGGGATCACCTTCACCACCATAACCATCAGGGCGGGAGCTCCCCAAGGTAGCATTTGAGGACGAATCTCATTCAACATCTTCTGTGCGGACATTCCCACAAAATTCTGAGGCTGCATCACGACATTTTATGCTGACGATGCTGCGCTAGTAGTGAAGTCCTACTCCAGGAAACTCGCTGTAAAATACTTGCAGCGGGCCACCAACCAGCTTCTTGAATGGTGCGAAACCTGGAGGTAAGGGGTGATTTCCAAGAAGACACATACCACTATTTTTCCAATATTCCGACCGGTGGACGACCCGAATCCAATCATCGTCGGCGCTGAGGAAGTCCATTGGCGAAGCACAGCAGACTAACTTAAAGTCACCCTTGATTGACGACTAACTCTTCGAACCATGCACAACATGTTGCCGTAAAAGTGACGTACTGGCTATAACGGGTAACCGCCAGAAAAAAGAGGCGATTTTGAACATCAGTGCCATGGGTTCGATGCCAGAAGGTCACAAAGTCAAGAATTTCTCCATAAAGATCCATTTCGGGGAGTTTCGAAACTTTTTTTGACGCACTTTTCGGCAAAGCAGATAGTTGAAATTCAGGAAATCGCTACAAGTCGTGCATATCCGACGGAAGCTATAAAGACATCTTCGAAGATTATCCTTGGTTCGACGCTAGGTTAGGGCAAATATATTCCCCTATAAAATGCATTGCGTCGATTTTTAAGATTTTTTTATCCTTTCCTGATATCATAGATACTTCAAAGTCGGCATGTGAGTAGAGATAATGAATCTATTTTATAAACGCTGTTTTAAGTTTCGCTGATGGTCCTTGGTTCGTTCCCGGAGAGTCGGTATCATTCGTCAATGTATTTCTTATGGGGAAAATAGAATCCTATTTATAATTCCTTCCCGGTATGATATCGAATTCAAACTTTGCAATATGTAACTTCAAGTCCTACTAAGTTTCATTGTGTATCCACATCTGCCAATAGCTTCAGGGTTCGACTCCAGCGATCTCTAAAATTAGGTAATTCTTATGATTTTTACCGTTTCCCGATAACATAGAAACTTAAAACTCGACATGTATATTAAGATTATATTTGCATTTTATACACGCTTTTTAACGTTTCCCTGATAATCCTTGGTTCGATCTCAGAGAACCTTTTACATTACCCCATGCATTTCATAGGGGGATAACGGAGCTTTATTTTAGGTCCGTCCCGGTAAGATATTGTCTTCAAAATTAGAATTAAATAAGTTTTATATATACCAGAGCGTTATATGTATTCACGTCTTTCTAAATATCATGTATTCGACACCTGGTGTCTCTACTTTTTGAAACGTATGGCGGGAATTCCAAATTTCTTATGATAAAGTTTTGAAAATATTATATCCCTGTCTGTTATGGAAGTACAAATAATAGAAGCCCCATAAAACGCTCTCTTCTTTATTTATATCTATAAAACTGTCACCAAATGTGCGTGAGTTATATGTCAGGTTGGTGGAAATATCTCCAATTAAAAATAAATTGCGGCGATTTTTAAAAATATATTCAATCCCTTTTTTATGATTTGAGGATCTTCTCGATATTATACCGACTTGAAATTCATATCATTAATGTTCTGCAAGCAACTTTTACTTATGAATACACATTCATAGGGGATCAAAATTCTAACCATGTTCCACAAGTGTCAATGACTTAAAATTTTACTACGCATTGGGAATATCGTGTAACCGGTAGAAAAAGTGTGACTTTGAACCTCAGTGTCATGGGATCGATGCCAGATGGCCCCGAGGGCCAGTTTTTTCTCTAATGATGCATTGAGGGGATATTAGAAAAGTTTTTTAAGGCACTTCCCGGTAAATTAGAGATTTGAGATTCGAGGTATCACTGGATACCGCATGTCCGACGAAAATTACAAAAAAAATCATCGATAACTATCCTTGGTTCGACGCTAGGTCAGGACAACTATTATCCTATTTAAAACGCACTGTCGCGATTTTTAAGATTTTTTAAAATCCCTTCCCGATAAGATGGAAACTTAAAACTCGGCATGTACATAGAGATCATGACTATGTTGTACACTGTTTAACGAGAGCAATTTACACTACCTTATGCATTTCAAATACGGATAACGGAGTCTTATTTTAGAACCTTCCCTGTATGAAATCGACTTCATAATTTTAATTAAATACGTTTTATTTCTACCAGGGAGTTATATGAATTCACATTTTGCAAAAGGTCTTGGGTTTGACAGCAGGCTGCCTACCCCATAACGGGAATTCCAAGTACCAGTTTGGTAGATTAATACAGTTCCTAAGTCCTTCAGAGGCCTACCTTATTTTGGCAAAACTTTCCAAGATGACTGTCACGGCAAAACCGGTCGTTTCTAAATAAATTTGTGGAAAATACGAAGTACGCTTTTGATTTATTTTTAGACGGTGTTCCGCAATATTAGGCCAGAATACTTTGAGTTTATATACCGATAACGTTGCTTAAAATTGACTCGCAAGACAGTATTTAAGTAAGATATTTGGGAGGTATATTTTGAATGGTACAGCTCTAGATACTCTCTGCTCTCTTTCAAAAGCAAGCTCTTTTTGGGGGTTAGTAATATTTTTTAACTTCATAAACATAAACTTAGGGATTTGATACACAGCTATTAAATTACGAATTAACAATCCAACCTTGCAAATAATACGATTTTTTTCCGAGTAAACTCTTTTGATGAATGAGCGTGTTTATTTTACTATACGATGTAACCGTGTGAATTTGATATATATTTATGGGATGTAGAAACAGGACAATATGCCATGGTCTGAGTTTTAAGTATGTAGTTGATGCCTTTATCAACAGTGAATCATTCGTAATAGAAAATATAAATGCCCGAAATTTGAAGTGAACTAATTATTTGGCCTTTCCTCCGATACTGCAGTATGGGACGTATCATTTTTTGGAATTTAGCGTCACGAATCTCTTTCCCATTCGAAATAACCGTTATCCACTGATCGTGGGTATGCGTAACGTAACTTTCTTTGGTTTCAAATCAAAGAATATTATCAACTTTGGCCAACAATTGCGAGTTATGAAATAAAAAAAACGGGATTTAAAGGTATGTAAACAATTCTACGTACCCTATTTCCTAAATGTACGCATAGGGAAAACCAATACGTATATGACCATGGAAAATATCGCAAATAACATTATACTCTTTCCTCTTAAGCTCTTAAATTTAATGAGCAATTTCGGAGGAAAAATACCGCAAAAAGTTATTTTGAAGTTATTCTTTCAATATTTTTTATTGCAACAATCATAGAGACGAATTCGAGGCCGTGATTGCGGATTTTCACAACTGATGTCATGGACTTCTTCTTATTCCCCTCCTTTAGGGTGAATTTCGCTTATAATTGACAGAAATAAATCCTAGCTCATTTAAGGAAGGACCATTAGTGAAATAAATATTCTGATAATCATAACGTGGTTTCTCTGAAACCATCAAATCGTATATAGTAAAATTAAAAAGAAGAATCAACTTTCACCATCTGTTATGAAATCATAACGTTGTTAAAGTGTAGTGATAAGGAATAATAACAGTTGACAATGAAACTAGATATTAACTACACTGCATACTCAAGCATAGTAAAAGGGCAAGTAAAAAAAAAACCACTTCCCACGGTGAAAGCTTCAGACCCTGAGGGGCAATTAGGTTGATAAAGGATGGCAGCCGTACGCCATTCGGCTGCAACAAGATCGATAACGCCAAGTAAATTTCAGCCATGGCGTACCCTTCTTCTACGAAAATTTCAAGGGAACATTCCAAAGGTACGGTAGAGAAATTGTGGGATGATAATTTAGATAAATCCTTAGCCCTGGTGGCAAAGAATAAGCCATAATTCGATTAAAAGTCGAATTGATGATCTGCGGAACTTCTACGTTTCCTATAATTTAGAGCACCATCGAGTTGAGGGACTAACTTAAGAGGTACTAGAAATTACGAACACGGAAAGAAAAATGGGCTTGATATCACCCTCTACAAGAAATGCTACTCCTTCACCTAATTTTCCATCGGATCGGCCCTAAAATCACTTTGCGCAGTCGCGCTTCCTCCCCCACTACAACCCATGATCCTTCTCCCCCCGAAGTCTTTATATATGTGACTACGCGCGTCCTCGTATTCAAACTTGTCCACGGCATTCGCTCCGGTACCGCTCGCAGACCAACCAGCTGCAGGAAAGAGAGGCTCCGGTCACATCTCCATTCCTTTGCAGGTATGTACTGGGAGTTCTCACTCCTTCCTCTATATCAGAGCTTTCAAGCAGTCGATATCCCATGCCTTTGTACGCAACCGTTCGAGTGATACCTGTGATAATTCCATTTGTAGAATTCTTCGGGATTACCTTTACACCTCTTCTTTTTTGGGTTTCCTAATCATTTGTCCGTTTCCAGCTACAACCTTTTCTCATACGAATCACTCCGTACGGGGTATTCAATTTGTTTCACGTTTGCTCCTCTAGCAACTGCATGTCTTGAAGGTTTTATTCAACAGATATACCAACATTATTTATTTAGAAACTATTAAGATTTGGATAAGCTTCCACCGCGTTCGTGAGTTGCTAAGTGATAATATCGAAAGATTGACTTGCGGTTGGCTAAAGGCTTAATAGGTTTAGATAATGGATTATTCGGTCACAAAGAAAAATCACCGCAATAATATGGCAACTTCACTGAATCAATGACAACATATAAGTACCCACTCCGAGGTTCCTATTTTAATCCTTTTCAAGAAAGGAATTTCGAAGAAATACATAGCTTAAAAATTCTCACGACTTTTCATTTAACCTGGTAGATCTTTCATTTTTTTAATATTCTTTGCTGAGTTCATAAGCAATTCTTATGACGGTGGACAAATAAAGGTTACTCTCGAAATGTAATGTAAATAGATTATTTTAGCCATAATGTGTCATAACTCAAATATTCCTATGTGTTAAATTATTTATCGAGCTGTGACCCAAATTGGTGTCATTATATCTGTAATTGTTTTTCTACTTTTTTCGTGATCGTAGAAAGAAATCTGTGAAATCACGATAAAATATAAATAGGAATAGAATAAATTTAAACGCGATCATACAGCCCTATATTCTAAATTTTCATCATCCTCGGCGTTGACTAGCATATAGTTAGACTATAGACTAGAATAGTAGTTTTATTAGTCAAGTAAAGGAAAGTTTTGGCTCTACGATGATGTGAATGTCTCACGATGGAAATTATTCTGTGGGGATTCCTACCTGTTGCTTCACGAACGTTTTGAAGTCAAACCATTGTTATCCGCAGGAATTTTCTTTCAACTTAGAAACATATACTTTCATTTTTAAAAAGACTTAATTTTAGAAACTTTCATTAATCCTGTGGCCGATTCCTCATTTGATCATCTCTTTGTCCATTTCGATAATTTCTTAGTTTTTCTGATTCAGTCGAATTGGTTAGTCCTCTAGATAAGGGGTGAAGAAGCTTTTTCTATCATAAGGTGACATCAAGCTTTCCAGTTTATAGGAGATTCCGCACGTAAAACTAACAGGATATTATTGTGTTGTGTTTTCTTTCATCTGGGTTTTGGATCAAATGGAAGAGGAGACTTTATCTCGCCCAAATAAGGACGTGTTGATATCATTACATCACAATAGCTAAGTATCGAAGTTTTATATGAGAAAGCGAATTCATTCTCTTAGTAAATTGAAAGGGAACAAAAGAACAAAACAGGAATAACTTTTCCAAAAAAAACTAACTCCGTTTTTTTATAAATAAGCTAATTACGCACTTAATAGTGGAAACACGACATGTTTCAATGCTTAAGCATCGTTTTCAAGTGATCATTACTCACAGCACACAGCACAGTGATGATCTGGAAAAGCAACTGGTTTACTTAACTTAATTTTCTCAACTTAATTACATTGAAATGTTTTATGTTGTTTTATCATTCCGAGCCATTCATTTTGCTGCATTGAGTTCCATTATTATTTATATCCTTTACTAATTAATAGTATAATATTCCAAATTTTCTGTTACCACAGAGACTTATATTTCATCGGAATGGAATTTTCAAAGAATTCTAGGGCTTTTGTCTCTTCTTCCAAAATATTATTAATATTAATTAAATCTATCAATTACTTCTCCAAGAGTCTATTAATGTCTTCTTTCAAAATAGAGATTAATCTTTTTCCACAAAAGTCAAGAAATTTCCTTTCTTAAAAACCTATTATACATTTGCTCTAAATTCTGAAATTAGACATTTCTCTATAAAAAAATCTAAGCAAATCTTTCTTCTTTATAATAAAAAATCTATCTTGTTTATGTAAATTTTATTCGAAGGTATAAACTGAAGGATTGATATTAATAACTCCAAAAGAATCTTAATTTTCAGTTCATTATTTACTAACTACTTTAATTTTTTAGCTGATTATCATGAATTAACTAATATCTGACTCATTTCATATTAACTTACTCATTCATGCCATTGTCAATTCTTTCACTGCCTTAAATTTTCCTATTTATGGCTCTGTGCTGTATGAAATGGCAGCTCTAGACTTATTTTTAATTCAATTAATAAACTGATATCTTTGTACAAATTGTATATTATGAAGAATTTTGAAGAATATTTCTCTGCTGCTCCTCGAATTGGCGATGAATTGTCTTCACCGCAACGAAATATATTTTTCCTGTTTCTCTTTGCTGTTTTTTCGCTTATATTCTCTCTGTTATTCTGTTGGGCATTTTTTTTCTTGATTTATTCATCAACCTCTTCTTATCTAGGGTTTTGTTCTCTAGTTTTTAAAATATGTAAAACTATGATGTTACTGTCTTGGCTTCCACTTTTATTTTACAAATACGTGGTTATTCTTCAGAAGATTCCAAGAATCTTTCAATCCTTGTTTTCCAAGTGACATTCTTCTAAAGTACATAATATCTTATTAAATCTAAGAATATTTTGTAGCTTGTATGTATTTGTTAAGCTTCTTCTGAAATCTGTTTTTTTTTATTTAATGCCTTTAACTAATTCCTTCACAATATTTTTTTCTGAAAATGCTATGTTTCTTACTCCAGAAACAAAATATTTTTTCTTAAATATCTATTAATTTTCCCTCCCATAGCGTCGAAATTTTATCAGCAAAGATAAAGGAATTTTCTATTTTTAAATTCTAGATATTTATTTCTAATAATTAATAAATCTCTTCTGCCAAGGTCTGGAGAAATCTTTTACCAATATCTATAAGAAACTTTTCAACCAAATTAATATTTTTTCTAAATCTAAAATGTTTTCTTCCAATATTTACATATACCTACATCGATATAATTTATTCTCTAAACCCTGTTAACTTTCCCTTCCAATTTTAAAGTATCCTCAAAAAATTTAAACATTAATTTTTTTAATTAAATATTTCTTTCGGTTTAGTTATTTATCGTTTTTATTTGAAAATTTTCTGTAGAGGGAAGTAGTAGAACAGTATTCGAAAATTGTTTTCTTTAATACTAAACCTTTCCTCCTCTAGCATTGAAAAATATAATATCAAATTTCTGACGATTCCTGCCTCTATAATCTGAGTACCACTTAAACTGTAAGTTAAGAATCATACGAATATTTAAAAAAATATTTTTCATTCCCGCGAAGCCTTAAACATAATATGTTTAATTATATGAAGCAATTGACTGGAGTTATTTCTCTAGTTTGCTCCAAGTGATATCAAATCTACTTACATTGATTTAGCTAGTTGATAATATATTTTTAAATTAAGTATTTTCCAGTTAGAAAACTTTCTAGGAAACGAAATTGCATTTCCTTCATTTCCTTCCTTCTTTCTTCTCCCACTATACGTATTTTTATTTAATGACAAATCAAGAAACTCAATTGGTTTGCAAGGATTCGTTGGAATACCCGATTTTTAATTTTCTGCCCACACCTAGCAGCTGATGAATTATCATACGCTCAACACAATAATTTATCTCGTTAGGAAAGCAGAAATTTCAAAATTTAAAATCCAATGGTTAGTTCGGTAATGATTACATACATTTAACTACGTTTAATTATTTCGTTTGCACATATGCCTTAATATTTGTTACACGATGTCATTTATTTCGCTTCTTGGTAACTTACAACCTTCCATTTATATCATCTACCAATAAGAATTTTTAACAGTGTCTTCCCTATTTTACCTTCCCTCAATTACCATCTTTAGCAGTTCCCCTGCTCTCGGTTTTTGGCCCACCCATTTTCTCGGTCAACACTTAATTGCTTCAATTAAACCCCTCTCTTCTACTGCCATCTCTAAAACCTCCATGCTCGTTTTCCTAACAACCCAAGTTACTTTTTCCATTCTGCACCACTCCCAGATATCGAACGTCTCTAAGATTTTGATTTCCTCTTTTCTTAAGGTCCACGTTTCGTACCCACACAGCGAAACATTCCAAATTAATAATAATAACACATTTTCCTGTTTCTTCAGTAGAGACATCTAGTCATCAATTCTACACTTTCCACAAAGTATTCCTGGACCAAGGCTATTTATTATTATTTTGGCTTATTAATTATCATCTGTTCATCTTCCCCCAAAGAAAGAAAGCTACGTAAGTAAGAGAATGTACCCATCTTTCTTGGTCGTTAACTTAGCTTTATTTCCCTATTATCCTCGTAGCTATGTTGTCCGCATATATTAATACCTTGATTTATGTTCCACCCTTTCAGTCCGTTATATATTTATTACCAAGCCTTTTCAACCATTTCCTCTACATATACTTTGAAAAGAAACAGAAAGCCCTGTATGTTCAAGCTAAACTTAGTGGGAAGGTGCCATTCTTAGTGATAAAATAAATTTGTCATCTCCGCAGGAATATATTTCTCGTGCGACTATTTCCGTCTTGTAGGTATCATGAGAGAACTTAGCATCGGAATAGCAAGTATTGATGGGAGAAGAGGAAAATGATGCTGAAGGCAATGTTGGGAAAAACGGGGTACGGAGCGAGAAAACCGATGTCTTCATTGGAGTGGTGAAGGGTTGTGAAATTGGTATTCGTTAGTTTCTGGATCCTTTCATCTCAATCGGCTCCAGCACGTCCTTCCCTTCCTTAACCTGTGGAGCAGGTTCGGCGAAAAAACCCAGCTATTGCCTTCTATTCAGAGTGTAAACGCGGACTTCGGAGATGAACTTCTCCGCAGATTCTCCTCGGAAGTCGTTTTATTATTATTTTCGTGATTATTATCTTTCCACTCCTACCCAATTTACTGTAAAATCCCAACAGGTTTGACCATTAAACTCAATCGAAATTCGTTAAAGTACATACTCACCCTTTTTAAATTTCAGCCTTCCGTTTAAAGTTCCTTATTCCCCAATTACTCCCACCGTTCCTCTCCCTCACTGATAACAAAACTCCTCTTCTCCGTGCTGCAAAAAAATTCAGTCAATCCATTTATTTAGGATCTTCACAATACATTTTTTTGCGTGGGATATTAAATTAATGATACATTCATGTTTTGACATTCATTAGCATCATTCTCTTTTCTGTAACGGAATTAGAATCCTTTTTACACTGGCCACATCATGAATTGTCCTGCAGAAATCGTAGATATACAGGTATTTCTTGGGTTTTTAAGACACTTAATTGTAATCGTGTCAACTCTCCTTGCATTATTGTCTTTCTTAACTCGTACTACCCAATCAATTTCTCTGCCTAGTATCCAACATCGTTTCCTTCAACTTCTTGCTTACTTTCTCCCATTTTGCTGGTAGACTCCATGATTTTCTTACATAGTTCCTCAAAATATTCTATCCATCATCCCTGTATTCTTCTGCTGGATCCCATAAGATATTTCCCCCACTAACGTTTACCGTGAACATCCTATCACAAAGTGTATTCCACATCAATTGTCTCTCCTTCCTATACAATGGAAAGACCCTTTCATTTTCATCCAGCTACTGTATTTTCTAGCATATTTCTTTCCATCACTTTTCTATTGCCTATTTGTTTTCCTTCTTAGTTCGTTGCTCAGTGCTCTAAACATTCTACGCCAATGTTCTCTATTGACCCTCTTCAATTTTCTACCTTCCTCTATTTCATTTTAAATTTCTACCGTTATCAATATTTTTTTTTTAATTTTGTTTGCAAATAGTACTCTGAGCTTTGAGTTTTCTATAAGATCCCTTTAACTATCTACTACAGTCTTACTTACGGATTCTTGAAACTTCTTAAATTTGCGACCCCTGAGGCCTTGTATATTCTATTTGCCGTTTTTGTATTGTATTCTGCCGTTTTTGTCCGAAATATATTTTAAAATTAAAGCTTAGTTTTCATCCTCACCAGATTTGAGTCTATGTCAGCACCAAGATAACATGGAGAAATTACTGTTCTATTCCTAAACTTCCTTCATACCGAAATGTAATCAATTTAGTATGTACCTTTATCCCCATTGTAATGCCTCCTTCCGTCTTTAGTGGTGCTGGAAATAGTTGTCATTAATAAATAGGTAATTTCTTCAATATTTCTCAACTCATTCATTTACCTTGGTACTTGGCAAAGGTCAAGCCAGTTAGCCAGGTAAAGTATAGTTCAGGGAAGAGCAACAAAGATTTGATTATTTTTATTCGTCACAATACTTTTTAGGAAAAATTGCTCAAAATTCGATTTTAAAGCAGTTGCCCTTACCCTCAAAGCATATTTCTCGAATCTATGTCACTCTTCAAGTCCACTCTTCTTTCATGATTTACAATGGTGAAGTAAAAGTAAATTTGGTACTTAGCCTCACTCTCTCGCCTTCCTTTTTTATGTAAGCCCATTCTAGTTTGTACACTTCTTTTAAGAAGAAGTTATCGCTTTGGCATTTCCATTGAATCAAGAGTTAAATTATATTAATATTAATTTATTACATGTAAACATATAGTTATAAATTTAAAAAAGATTCTAATAATTTAGAAGGTTATGCTTTTAGTAATTACAACAGAGTAAGATGATTTTTTAGGAAGAAATTGTAACGCCGGGACCATTAAATCTTTTACAATAGAGACCATAAAATAATAAATAGTTGCAGAAATTAGTATTTCTACAGATTTTATCCGTCAAGTCACATACCAGTTCACTTGAGCCGGAAAAAATCACTGTTTAATAATACAAAAATATCTGTCTCGCGAAGAGATGGTTCACGACAACTAAATAATGTACAAGGAAAAAAGTCGTCAAGTTAAAGTCTTCCGGGAAAGCCATGCTCACAACACGAGTGGCCTAGAAAACAGCTCTCCCTGAGGAGGAAGTATTTAAAGTGAGTTAATCATTTTTTTATATACAGCGAAGGGAAATTTTTGCCAACATTTTAATGATCTCGTGTTTTAAAACTCTATTTCGGACATTTATGGGGTGCTTTCGACTCGGTGCGTTAACTCACGAATTACTTAGAAATAATCTGTGCCTCGGAAAAAGGATAACAGAGCTCTTCGAGGTCACGAGATATTGTTCCGGAACGAGCTTTTTCTAATGCGAGTCACTTGAATAAATGGAATCAAATGTTTTCCAATGCATCATTTTTGGAAGAGATTATAATCATCACGAGGTGAACTGTAAGTAAGGGTCGAATCCAAATAAGGAACATCCACTAGTGCGGCTCAAAAAGACTTCGAGGAGGAAAAAATCACAAAATCCTAAAAAAACTAAAGAACAGAAGGATGGAAAAGAGTCTGGTAGGAATGGTCGCAGAATATGTCATTTAAGGGCGAGATCAAAGGAGCGAAGGATAGATAAGGATCATAATATATAGGACAAGTGGAAGAGATGGCGTGAGGGGGCGTTGGTAAACAGATAGAGGGGAAGGGAAAAGGGAATTCCAAATGGGATTTTGAAAGGGACGTACTGCATAAAGTTGTCAAGGTGTAATGGAGTTATTTGAGAAAATCTTCTTGAAGGGATAGTCCTATCAAATGTACTTTTCTCTCGCTCTCTGGTGGCATGCTGAATCTGTATGAAGGATGAGGCGGATATCTCGACTGGCGAGGCTTATTTTGGGCCACCGCTGAGGTAAGACATTCGCACTTTGCGCGCTTATTCCGGGAAGCGAAAGGGCTAGAGTTGGTTGGAGTACGTGATTTTGGCTTATGGAAGGAAGTAGTTTTCAATATAAAAAAATTATTATAGACCATCCAAGGAACATCGACTAGTAAAGAAGTAGAAACCATTGACTGAAGCTCTAAGTAACTGCAAATGTGTATCGCACCACTTCCTCGTATAGCATAATAAATATTTATGATACATAGAGCGCACAAATTAGATCATATATGCTTATATGCTCTATGCTTATGCTCTATGCTCTATGCTCTATGCTTATGCTCTTATATATGCTGTTATTTCCCTATAATATTTTTACTAGCATTTACAAACACATTTACCAACTTACGTATATGACATAACATTTATTTCGAAACTAGTCCTAATGGCATAATATTGACTCATAGTTAACAGATGCGAAACAAAATAAACTCAATTTTCCAGATTAAGTCTAAAAATTATGTTTTTGATACCCAAGACAATAATTTAGGGTAGATTTCTACGAAGGATACTTATATTCATATCAGGAGCTCTCCCCAAAGATACTTGAAATATCAGCAAGTATAACTGGAAATCTCATCACTAGTTTCGACGCAATTTATTGATGCTCGCTCTCTGATAGTCTTTCAGTCTTCATCAAGGGTAAAGATATAAAGGATGGCAAAAAGATACCCATTTACAACATATTTGGATGCGGGAGCCTCAAATATGTTGGACGTAAACTATATTTAAAAGTAACAGTTATGAGCGCCCGAATTAATATCTATTATATATTGATGCTTCTCAGGATTCGTTCATATATATAGATAGATAGGATACAAATTCACAGCCTAAACCACAAGCGTGATTGACTCGAAATTTTTACCACGTATTGGCCATCACGTGAAACCCGCAGGAAAAAAGCGATTTTGAACCTCAGTGTCATAGGTTCGATTCGAGAGGGCCCCAATGTCTCGATTTTTCCCGTTTAAATTCATTGCTTTGATTTTCGGGAATTTTTAAAAAATACTTCCAGGACAGGTAGAGAATCAAAACTCAAGGAGCCCATATATATAGTCATGCTCTATCAAAAACATAAACGACCTTTACGGAAAATATCCTGGGTTCGATGCTATGACGATGCAAATATCCGCCCTTTAAAATACATGGGAGTAGTTTTTCATTATTATAAATTAATAGAAGATGTATATTAAGACTCGGTTTAAGAAAAAAATTAGATAAGACCATACTATTCCTGGGTTCGATGCCAGAGCAAAATAGCATTTCTCTCATAAGGAATGTAAGTGATTTAGGACGTCGTATGACGCAGTTGCAGCCAATATTTATGCTTGAAATTTCATACATAGTTAGAGATAGAGATCTTCTATTGTGTTTCATAAAAAGTTTCACCAGAAAGACCCGGGTTCGATGCCAGACGATTAAATTGCAGCGAATTTTAAGAATATTTTCAATCCTCTTTTTTTTCTATTGAGAACCCTCTCGATATGATGCCGACTTGAAATTAGTGTTATCAACATGCTTTCAGAATGCAAGCAGATTTTTAAAGTACTACACGTAGCAAAGAATTAATAAAATCTTAAACGAATTACCATGTATTACGAGTACTTTTGTTCACATGCCTAGCCGTAGAATTCCCACCTAATTGGCAAATGAATCATAAATACAGTGAAACCTGCCTTAAGCGAAACCTGAGTAAAACGAAAACCTGTCTTAATCGGAAAAAAATGTTGGTCCCGGCGGTCGTAATTGGGTTTTACATGCATTGTAACCCTGGGTTGAACGGAAACTGCCAAACGCGGAAATGGAATCGATTCCCGTCCACGTGAACCTGGGCTAAGCGGAATTGCAAAAAGCAATTCCAATTTAGATCTAAATCACTTGAGGTGACAATGAAGATGCACAGCTTTCCTACGGGAGATGTTATCCCAAATCATGAGCGTCCTGTCGTAAATATCATCTCAAGAGCTTCTTACTGGACAAGGGTTCCTTTGTCCCTATGTTTATGATAGCCGAGACACCAACACAAATGCAATTAGGATTCTTGGCCACTCCTTTTGCAGACCGAGGCATTCCTTTTCAATCTCAATTTGCAGATAAATGGCTTTTTATAAAAATAGCAGAAAAAAGGAATTATTTTTAGCTAAGATTTAGGTTGGCATTTAAATTTTGCCTCTTATATTAGTGGGGATGAAAGCTTGGGCAGTTTACAGCGGAAAGGGATAAACATTATTGAGTAGCCTTGCTCGTCTCTGAAGAAGACGGAATCAATTTCCTACGTGCTACTGACAGGATAATACCACACCAGAGTACCTTAGGGGAACTGCTGATTGATTTCTGCAATGCCACGCAACGTATTAACGCTGAAAAATAAACTGGAATTGATCGACTGCTTTGAACGAAAAGAAATCCGTAAAGCAGGTAGAAGAGAGGTGTAAGTGTGGAAAGACGTAAGTTTATGAAGCAATTATTTTTTTATTTTTTTTATCAATCCATCACATACAGCGAAACACCAATTTACAGTAAGTTAATAACAGTAACTGTAGACGAACAAATATGACTTACCAGAAAAATCTGGATAGCCGGGATTCGAAGCCTGGACTTTGGCGTTGGAGCGTTAACATGCAGGCATGATAACCGCGGCTGGTCCAAGAACGAAGACGAAATTAAGAAAGAGTTTGAAAGGGGTTGGTCTTAAGAAACGTATTTCTTCATATCTCAAACAACAATAGTTTTCAAACCAAAACGCCATAAAATAATTGTCGTTTCTGTCTATAAATGTAGACCTAAATTTACATTCAAAGAGGAAAACTCCTCTATGCGAATATGAAGAGTTCAAAAAATTTGTTTGGGACCGGTTTGTGCGAGCAAGATTGAGGAATATTCCTTTATCAGGTCCAATGGCGCATAGGAGTTTGCAGTTTCTTTAGTAAAATTTGATTTTAAGGCCGCGAATTATTGGCTGGAGAGCTTCAGAGCAAGGCACAGAGTTATATTGAACAGAGATGTCCGCAAGTTGAACGACGTGGATGTGGAAACCGTAGGGGACTGGAAAGGCAAGGTTGAATGAGCGAGGAATGAATTAAAGACTATTAACCATGTGATATCTACAACGGTGACGAAACCGGAATGTTTTATAGGGCATTGCTGTCTAAAACATTTTGCGTTAAAGGAGAAAACTGCTAGGGTTTTTCGTTTTCCAAGTTCTGTTTCTTCAAATAGTGCATAAATGGAAACAATTATCTTACATATACGCTTATTCTTTTGAAAGGAAGCACTCAAAGGTGCGTTCCACCATTTTCATTTGTGGCAATATGGCTGGGGAGCTCCTAAAGCATCCTGTCATCCGGAAATCAGCTCGATCACGGTTTTTCAAAAACGTTGCCATTGAGAAGCTACTGATCACATAAAGAAACAATAAAAAAGCATGGAACACGGCTTCAATCATGGAAGAAGAGTTGAAAAGTTTCAACACCGAAACGAAGAGGAAAGATAGGAAAGTCATACTTTTCCTCGATAACGCAACCTGTCACCCTAAAATTCGCCTTTCAAATGTGGAGCTAGCCTGGTTTCCGGCAAACACAACAAGCATCACTCAGCCAATGAATGAGAGGGTGATTAGATCGCGGAAGGCACAATATAGAAATTACATGATGCGATCGTTAGTGGCTGCTGCGGATACTGCGAATGCAGTGTCGGAGGTGATAAAAAATATCAGCGCTGGATGCCATAAATTGGATTAATTTGGCAGTGAAAGATAAAAAAACACCAGCTATTAATCAATGTTTCGCTAAAGCGGAATTTCTGTCAGCACTGGTCCCCAAGACCGGTAAAGAAAACAAATTCTATCCAATCATATCACCGATCTTCTGACGAGCGATGAAGATGGCTCCATGACAGACACTATAATGGAAGACAAAGCTTTTGAATCCAACAAAGAAGTATATATAACTGAAATGAGGCTATCGGCAGCGTAGAAAATTGCATTATATAGGAAAAAAGGAAGAACATAAAAAATAACGGATTATATGCGCATTTTATAGATAAATTTTTATGTTAATTACTTCAAGTAAACAAATTTAACCGCAATGTGGTACTGTTCCTTCATTATTCCATAATAATTTCGTCTACATAGAATATTCACAGAAACTTCGTGTATGTAGAATTTTAGTAAAACCAACCTTTTAGACGACGCACAGCGGGCTAGAATCGAAAAAAGCTGGCCAAAAATAAAAAAGTGCTTTTTTTGAGTGCGGACTTTGAAACTTTGCATATTCGTTCTTGACTAAATTCTGCATATAACTGTGAAATCATTTGCGTTGGTTCCCACGCGTTACAATTCTACAGGGGGTCAAAGTTGACCAAATTTTACGAAAAATGCCGGTCCTCGAGTTTTCTCAAAATTCTTCCATTTCAAGCCAATCCTGAACTAAAATGAGCTAAATCATCGGGTAAAAAACGATGTAGTATTATAAACCTAATCTCCATGCTTCATAATACTGGGTTTGAATGATCACAGTTGAATATTTGCATTATTTATACAACAAAATGGCGAACCCTTATTTTACGGCAAATTTCCACCTAAAGTGAGGAAAATAGTAGTGAATAAGCGCGGTGTACGCGGAGTTATTCATACCAAAATGTTCTTTGAATTTTTCTGAAGAAGAATCTGAAATAAAATCCTGCGACAATTTGCGACGCCAATAAATAAGGCGACTTTTCGATGGCGATGCAAGAGCTATGTCCGCGCGGCGGAGCGCCACTTTCTGAGATGACCTCGGTTTTGAGAGGACATGAGGAGAAAAACGCAACTGAATGGTTATAATTCGGAAATATTATGCTGAAGAGAAGTTATATTTTATATATTAAGATGAAAAATAATAAGATTTTAAAATTTTCCCATTTAATCCTTAAAGAAAATTGGATTTAGCGGTAAGTCACTGCTTTCCCTCAGATTTCTTGATAGAGCCACAATTTCTGAAATTTAAAATTTTTTACAGTAAATCCTTAAAGCTATATAGGCTGACTCTCTTCTCCTCGTTCGACCTTCAATTTCTAGATGAGTAAACTCACTCCTACTGTCCTTCGCACGACCCTCTTGTGGGAGGAGGGCGCTCGCCAGAGTGTCCCCTAAAACCAAAGTAAAACTTTCGTAGGCTTATAACACCCAGCTGCATATGTTTTGCGGAAAACGGTTACTCATTTTATTGTACTATATCCGCCAGTTTCAGCTCGAAATATTCTTTCGGAGTCAGTTATCTTTTGGCTGTGCCGAACTGAAGTTGTGTTCTGGTGATATTTCTGTAGATCATCTATTTCACGCGTCGCAATTTCTTTAGGTTCCTTCCTGCAGAATTCTCTTGTTGCGGTGTGGAATATATTTTTGGTGCGTCACATTTAATTTTACACTTAATATTTTCCTTTCTTTCCATGAAAATTAAAAATTCAATAGCTGCACTGTTTCCTTATTAGTGTCACTAAATCTAGTCATCGTTTTCAGACTTTCTGCTGTCATTTTTTTTAATGTATTACCGAGGAAGGTATAAAATTTAAGGAATCTATGTTACATTTTCAGAATTTTGCTATTTACTTGAAATACCATGTCTAACTTGGTCATTTCTCGTTTAATAATGCATAATAAGTTGATGGAGGGAAATAATGAATCATTAATTTGCAAGAAACAGCGTTTAATGAAATATCTAATTAAAAAACTACACTTACAAGAATTCGAGAGTAGGCAAAATGTTCTTTTTGATTATATCCATGATTTCTTGTCTGTGCACTATTCAAGAAAATGGAAACTGAGTTCACGCAATAATGAGAGATTTATCAAGCGCAATTCCAGTTGGCTTAATGTTAATGCTAATTTTATCGAGATTGTGCTACAGAACTTACCTAGTAGTTCTATGACTCCTGGTTAGTAAATCTAAGTTTTATTTGATGTTTGTAATATCGTTTATTGATAGTTTAAAATTTTGTATATAATTTATCTTATGTAAAAGTAATTCATTTTGGTAGACGCTAGAGGACGGCCAGAATTAGATTTTCATCTTTCCAGTGAACGAACTAAACGAAGGAAAACGGAATCGATTAGGGCCACGTACTCCGCAGCTAAATTGTCTTCGATGTGACTCTTCGAGAGGAAGGAGATGAGGCTGCTTCTAAGTTAGTCAAGGAAATAACGACAAGCACACCTATGAAAGCAAGGAGGGTACTTTCGAAGTGCAGGAAAACGGATAATATTCAGTCTCAGTTGTCAGGAGAAGAGGCCGTATCTCTGATTATATCGTCAGAGTTAACAAAAAGTCAATATAAAATTCTCCGTGATACTGCAATTAGTCATGGTCATAAGTTGTACTCCAGCTATGACGTAGTCTAAAACGCAAAATCTGCTGCGTATCCAGATGGGATACATATTACCGAAGATGTGTGTGGAGTCAGTTTGAAAGCCCTTCTGCTGCACACAGCATACCGTATCGCAGCATCTGTATCGTCAGCTCAGCATCAAGCAGTAAAGTTAATTCCACTTTAATATGTAAGTACGGATTTGACGGAAGCTCTGGCCACTCTCAATATAAACAAGTGTGGCAAACGGAGGACAAGACAGATGAGTTCCTCTTCCTGAGCTCCTTGGTGCCTCTACGTTTACTGAACGATGCATCTGGTAAAAACATAAACACCTTAATTCTTCCTCGCTCATAGTAGTTGAAGTTGATAACAATATAACAAACTTTAAGTTGAAATTCACAATTTATTGCTTAATACAGATGAAATAATATGGGCGAATCCTCGACCATCTTCAACAAGATTCTGCAGACCGATTCGCCTTCAGTGGATAAAAGAGACGAAGACAATTATTCAGGCGGAACAAAGATATCTGCAGAAGGAGATAGAAAAATTAAGGCCGGTAAATGTGGGCTTCTATCGAATTAAATTCGCTTTGCTGCTCCAACAAGAAAACCAAGGAATATGGACGAAGAAATGAAGGAGCTCCTGAGCATGAGCAATGAAGAAGAGATAGCGTGTCGAGAAGAAGATTCCTCTGAAGATGACTCTATTTAAGGCATACGGTAAGACTCATTAATTTAAATGCACTTATGCTTAAAACATCAGAAGCCTATTTTATACCAAAAATTTATGAATCTCAATATTAACGAAAATATGTCAATGGATGGATGTACAGACAAACCTTTATAGAACATTACAGAAAGAGATTATTTTCCTCATACCATTAGGATTTTCTAAAGTAATTCTATCCTGAAATGTGTATAGAGTATTAATTCATAGTTATAAGCCACTATAAACGCTGTTCAGAATCGTTCTTATCCGCATGTCCTCTCAAAACCGAGGTCGTCTCAGAAAGTGGCGCTCCGCCGCGCGGACATAGCTCTTGCATCGCCATCGAAAAGTCGCTTTATTTATCGGCGTCGCAAATTGTCGCAGGATTTTATTTCAGATTCTTCTTCAGAAAACTTCAAAGAACATTTTGGTATGAATAACTCCGCGTACACCGCGCTTATTCACTACTATTTTCCTCACTTTAGGTGGAAATTTGCCGTAAATAAGGGTTCGCCATTTTATTGTATAAATAATGCAAATATTCAACTGTGATCATTCAAACCAAGTATTATGAAGCATGGAGATTAGGTTTATAATACTACATCGTTTTTTACCCGATGATTTAGCTCATTTTAGTTCAGGATTGGCTTGAAATGGAAGAATTTTGAGAAAACTCAAGGACCGGCATTTTTCGTAAAATTTGGTCAACTTTGACCCCCTGTAGAATTGTAACGCGTGGGAACCAACGCAAATGATTTCACAGTTATATGCAGAATTTAGTCAAGAACGACTATGCAAAGTTTCAAAGTCCGCACTCAAAAAAAGCACTTTTTTATTTTTGGCCAGCTTTTTTCGATTCTAGCCCACTGTGCGACGTAGTAAATGGGCGCGATATGCCTTTCAAGGTTTTTTGAAATAACAGACTCTGGGTTAAGCGGAAAACTGTCTTATCCGGAAAAAAATATGGCCCCGAGAGATTCTGCTAAACACAGGATTCACTTTAAATTGAAACTACCGCCATAAGTTTAAATAGTAGGGCTGCTTGGTGTCAAACGCAGGACCTATTGCAAAATGTGAATACGTATAACGCCTTGGTAGTAATAAAACCAATTTATTTCCAATTTGTTAATTTGATGCCATAACGGGAAGATCCAAAAATAAGACTTAGCTATCCCCATTTGAAATGCATAAAGTAATGTAAATGGCTCCCTGGGATCGAACCAAGGACCATAAGGGAAGCCATAAACAGCGTATATGAAATGTATTTAAGATCTCTATTCATATCGGTTTTAAGTTTCCATGTTATCGGGAAAGGGTTCAAAAAAATCTTAAAAATCGAAGCAATTTCTAATTTTAAAGACCCCTGGTGTCGAATCCAGGACTTATTGGTAGATGAGAATGAACATTAAAACTAGGTTGGACTTATATTTTTTAATCCAAACTTTGAGTTCCGAATTTGAAGTTGCTATGTTATCGGGAAAGGGTTCAAAAAATCTTAAAAATCGTAGCAATTCCTAATTTTAGAGACGCCTGGCGTCGAACCCAGGACCTATTGGCAAATGTGAAAACACAAAACTTGGTAGCACTTGATCTTATTTAATGTGAAGTTTGAAGTCGCTATCATACCGGGACTAAAATTTACCTGTTTTACCTATTATAAATGCATTGTGGAATGTAAACGACTCTCTGGGATCGAACCAAGGACCATCAGCGAAATGTTTGACAAGGTATATAAAATATATTTATTATCTCTATTCACATGGCGAGTTTAAAGTTAAAGTTGTATATTATCGGGAAAGGATTCAAAAAAACCTTAAAAATCGACAAAATGCATTTTACATGGGAGAATATTTGCCCTGACCTAGCATCGAACCCAGGATTACCTTCGAAGATATCTTTGTGGTTTCCGTCGGATATGCACGGCTTCCAGTGATTCCTCGAATTTCAATTGTCTAATTTGCTGGGAAGTACCTCAAAAATAAAAATCGAAAATCCCCTCAATGCATCCTTACGGAAAAAATCGGGACTTCGGTGCCTTTTGGCATCGAACCCATGAAGCTGAGGTTCAAAACTGCTTTTTTCTGGTGGTTTCACGTTTTACAATTACTTAAATTACTTAAAATTTCATGTCATTGGCACCTGCTAAAACAACGAAAGGAACTAAAGAATTGAGATACTCCAAGACCATCGAATATGCTTTGCAAAGCCATCAGAGTAGCAACCAAGGAAGACGTGAGGAGTTTTAATGAAAAGGTTGCGCAAGAGAACATGGAAAATAACATGAGCATAAAGAGGTCCAGAGGACGCCTAGCAATTGGTAAGACACAGATTTTAGCCTTACAGAAAGGAGATGGCACAACAACATACAACAGATCAGCATCCTTGAGGGCTGTAGCAGAATACTTTGGCAACCTATACAAGAAGATGGGAAATGCCGCAGAGGAAAACCAAGAGTAAAGCCATAGCTCACAAAATCTCCTCTCAATTCTCCCAGAAGAAGTAATGGCTGCGATTAAGCAGATGAAGAATGGGAAAGCAGGAGGAGCAGATGAGGTGTTGGCGGAGTATCTGAAAGCTAGTGGAACAAATATTGATAATGTTTTAGCACAAGTATTCAGTCATTGACTAAAACAAGGAATGATTCCCAAGGAATGGAACCTCGCAAGGATTGTCCTTCTGCACAAGAAAGGAAGCAAAGAAGATTTGAAGAACTATCGCCCCATTACCCTCCCTCCAGTTCTCTATAAGACATTCATGAGGATAATATTTGAACGTCTTAAGACGACCCTTTCTTGAGCCCAAACTAGAGAACAAGCAGGATACCGGAAAGACTTCAGAACTATGGACCACTACAGGAAATTATTAAGAGAACGAATGAGTACGAGATGTCACCCGTTCTCTGCTTTGTGGATTACGAACAGGCCTTCGACTCGGTAAATACCTCCTCCACTCTGAAAACTCTGAATAATCAAGGGTCAGATTCTGGGTATATCCGTCTCTTGCTCAGTATCTATGAGAATCCCACAGCTTCTTTAATGCTGCATGAAGAGACCGATGAATTCAAGATTGAAAACGTAGGTCGACAAGGTCTATCTCCTATATTGTTCACAGCCATTTTAGAAGAAGTTTTTAATACCCTTGATTGGGAAGAGAAGGGATTAAGAGTAAATGGTGAGTACATCAGTCACCTCCGTTTTTCAGATGATATAGTTCTCTTCGCAGCTAACTTAGAAGATCTAACTTCAAGACTTGAAAAGCTGAATACAGCAGGACTGAATATAGGACTCAGAATAAACCTAACAAAAACATAGGTAATGTGTAATTCTTTTTCAGTACAAGAACCAGTCAAACTTCAAGAACAACCTCTGGATGTTTGCTCGGAATACAGATACCTGGGACAATTTGTAACAACATGAGAGAAACAGGATTAATGAAGTAAACAGAAGAGTGAAACTTTGCTGTAGCGCATTTGGTAGGAACTCGCACATTCAGAAGTCAAGAATGCCAATGGTTTTTAAGAGGAAGGTCTTCAACCAAACCATTCTACCTATCCCGACCTATGATAGTGAAACTCGGGTTCTAAATGCTGGATGGTAATTTGGAAAACCTCATATAGTTTGAATAATAAAACACTTTAATATGACCAATTTGAGCACAATGAGGTTTTGACTCGTCCGTTAAAACTGAGAATCTTCGACTTATTGTATTTTAAATCTAATTTTTAGTATGTTGCCGTTAAAGCAGCTTTATAAAATTTTTGTAGGTAATAGCTAATAAACAGGAAACGTTTTGACAGTAGTCTCCAAAAAAATTTTGGGACTTTTTTAAAATTGGCCTCAAAGATTTTGATCAATTTATTTATATTGTCACAGTTTTTGAAATTTGAAGATTAATTCTGACTGAATGGAAGCAGCTGCGACAACAAACATTTTTGCTTAGGCAACTTAGAAAGGCTCTAGAATAACCGTTCAGTTATTTTAGAAAAGAAATAAACTCCGTGTCTTAATTATTTACGTTTTCATGGCGAAAAAGGTTCTGAAAGTCACGTTTTTTATACGAAAAAAATAAAAAGCAGACACACAAAGTGGGTGATTCGAATAGCCAAAGAGAAGTTCTGTGGTTCCGATTATCACTACATTTTGGGACGCTCTTTACACGAGTAGAATTCGCTTTCATTCTGCAAGCTTGTTCGTGAATTGCCTGCACTTACGAACTGTTGAAACTAATGAACTTTGAAAAGTCTATAACGGTTATAAATATTTCGAGTCGATACATCGGGAAAGTCCTCAAAAGAATCTCTGTATTCCCTTTTAAATGAATGTACGTTTTCTAATGGTGCCATGGGTTCGAACCAAGGACCATTAGGAAATCGGTGCATTTCGTTTGTGAACTATGTTCATGACTGCTCTTCCATTGCCGGGTTATTAATTTGTATCTTATGGGGAAACGCTTCATAGAAATATTTGAAATCTCCGGCATTCCTTTCATAAGGGAGAATTAAGACCACCAGAACCTTTTTGCAAGATATGATTACGTATAACGACCTGGTAGGGATATTATTAAAGGCAAAGTGTAGAGTCGATATCATACCGGAAAGATCCGAGATATAGATAGATTCCCGTTTTCCGCATTTGAAATGGGTGAATACATGTTAATGGCACTCCGGCATCGAACCAAGGATCATTTGGGAAACCATAAAATTCTTATATGAAAAATATTTATGATCTCTATACACATGCCGGATCGCACGTTTGCATATGACAGGGAAAGGGATAAATAATATTTCTTAAAAATTGCCGAAATGTATTATAGGAGAATTGCACCCACCTAGCGTCGAATTCACGCATATTTGGTGACAGTTTTATAGATATAAATATAGATTAGCGCATTCTTTGGGATCTCTGTGATTTTTAATTCCCTATCCTAGCGGGAAGTAGCTTAAAATATTTTCGGAACTGTATCATAAATAATTTGAAATTCCCGCCATAAGTTTCAAATAAAAGAGACGCCTGGTGTTGAGCCCAGGACCTCTTGGAAGATGTGAATACATATAACGCCCTGGTAGAAATAAAACTTATTTAATTCAAATTTCGTAGTCGATATCATACCGGAAAGGTACTAAAATAAGGCTCTGTTATTCCCATTCGAAGTGCACAGAGGAATGCAAATGTATCTCTTGGATCGAACCAAGGAAAACCATTAGGGAAACGATAAAATGCGTATATATAATGTATTTATGATCTCTATTCAATTGCAGGGTTTTAAGTTTCCATGTTATTGGGAAAGGATTAAGAGAAATTTTTGAAAATCTCCGCACTGCATTTTAAATTGGAGAAAATTTTCCCTGACCTCACGTCGAACCATCTTTGAAGATGTATTTATAGTATTCGTTGAATATGGATGACATCCAGCGATGACTCAAATTTCAACTCTCTAATTTGTCGGGAATTTGGCTTGAAATTTTTATGGCGTACTGGCCATAGCATGTAATTACCATTAAAAGTGCGACTTAGAACCTCAGTTTCATGCCAGAAGGCCCCGAAGTCCGGAATTTTTCCATAAAGATGCATTACGGGGATATTCGAAATTTTTGAGGCACATTACCGCAAATTAGAGAGTTGAAACTCGAGGGATCGTTAGAAGCCGTTAATATCAGACGAACCTTCCCAGTAAGATATTGACTTCAAAATTTGAATTAAATTAGTTTTATTTCCTGCAGGGCATTATATATTATAAGAAATATTAATTAATTCTGTTCATATGCCTGGCCATAGAATTTTCAACTTCTAGGTATGTGAATCATAAAAAAGTGAAATTCCCGCCATAAATTTCAAATAGTAGAGACGCCTGGTTTCAAACCTAGAAACCTATTGGAAGCTGTGAATACGTATACGTATCTGGTAGGAATAGAACGTATTATATCCAAAGTTTGAAGTCAATTTCATACCGGGAGCAACCTAGAATAAGTTTCCATTACCCCCATTTGCAATGTATCGTGGAATGTAAATGGCGCTCCGGCATCGAACCAAGGATCATTAGGGATACCAAAAATTTGTTATTTAAAAGCAATTTAGATCTCCATTCACATGCCGGATCTTACGTCTGCATATTATCGGGAAAGGGACTAAAAAGAATTCTTAAATATCGCCACAATGTGTTTAAATAGGAGAATAAATGCACCTACCTGACGTAATAAAGCAGTGAACGTTACTCAGATGATGCAGGACGTGAGGTGGGAATCTTTGAAGATAGAAGATTTAATTAAATAATAAGACGGATAAATTTACGATATAAGTTCAGAGAAAGTACGTTCTCATAAGATGTGACTGATAGAATGCGATGTAATAAAAGCCATTCTGTACTGCAAGAATCACGGAAATAGATGCTAGAACGAATCGTTTCAAGAATTCATTTTTTCTGCGAACAATACGCAAAATCAATCGATTAGGAAAATAGAGTCGATCTGCCTGCACTCCCTGCCACACGCCGAAAGGTGGCTTTTGGGAGATATACATAGAATGTTAACCGTTACTTAAAGGGATAAATTCTTCTCGGGATCTCCACAATGTCAAATGTGTCTCCACCTCCCACCATCTTTTAATGATTCCCATCCCGCTTCCTTTAACATCTGAGTAACACAAGCTGTTTTATCGTAGATGTTCTTTACAAATCGTATCGCCTTTCGTTGCACTTTTTCTAAATCCCGTATATACCATTTCTCGGTGGGGTCCCACCCACTACATGCATACTCAAGGTGAGGCCTAACTAACGCTAATTAACACTCCGAGTCCGGACCTCACTGGCTTCACGCCAAGTACGGACCTGGGTCCCGAAGGACCCGGACTTATAAAATTGATTTCTACTAACAATATTTTCTACGCAAGTAAGAAATAAATGAATCTTTAATAAGGATAGTAATTTATACAAAATATATCGTAAAAATTGTTTATTTTCCAAAAACGAAATACCTTATTTTACATTGAAATAAAAAATGAAATATTTTTTTTCAAGGATAATATTTTAATAGAACAAAAAAGCATTTTTGAAAATAAAATCCTGTCACTTTGATTAATGTTAACTTTAGGTCAGTTTGATTCACTCGAGTTAGAATTGCAATTAATACACATTATTCTTGTTTCTTTCATGGCGTGTGTTTTGCATACAAAACTGCTGCATTTGTCACATTTTGAAGTGTATTTATTGTCTCCACCAGGGCAGAAGCTGCATCTACCTCTCTTCTTTTTTTCACCTGTAGTTTCTTCAGGTACCTGTTTTACCAAAGAAACTTTCCTACCTGTTAACTCAATACTCCGAATAATAGTTTTCTGGTAATTTTTCCCTCTGGTTTCTTCAATACACCTGGCACGTCTATCGATGTTTTCTTTGATCAGTGCCATTCCTAAGGTTTCCAAATATAATTTTCTGGACTTACGCAAACTTGCATCGGAAAAATTATTATTTTTCGTCCAAATAACAAAGGCATTGTACGCTGCTACGTCAAGGAAGTTAAAAAAAAGTCGTAAAGGCCATCTTCTTACTGCTCTGGCACAGGAATACTCACGAACGAGCTTATCTAACATATCAACACCAATCTTGTTAGTATTGTAGAATAAATTTATTGAAGGCTTGAAGCTAGTTTCCTCTCCTGAAATATCATGCTCATGATGCATTGACGACAAAAGTATGACACACTTCTTTGGTTTCGGCGTATATGAAACCAGGGTGAGGTCTTTGGTAAATAAAAACATAGAAGAATTCACTTCTCTGCCACAAGTTGAAGTCAACGATGTGGGCAAGCCTTTCCTATTCTTTCTAACAGTTCCAACCATTGTTATTTTCTTTTTCAAAAGTTCTTCTGCTAGAGATAAGTTCGTAAAGAAATTGTCAGTGGTAACGTTACGACCACTTCCATACCAAAACTCGCACAGTTGCTTCACTACTCGCTGTGACTGTTGCTTTTCCACCACGTTGCCAACCTTTCCAAGGTAAACATCATAATTACAACAATAAAAATTTTCTGCATCGCACAATGTCCAAATTTTTATTCCATACTTTTTGGGTTTGTTTGGCATATAGACTCTGAAAGGACACCGTCCACGGAAGGACACAAGCTGCTCGTCGATAGTCCCAAATGCTGACGCATTATACGCTTTCCGGAAATTCTCTGCGAACATATTGGAAACTTCACGAAAGGGAGCAAATTTATCTTCTTGACCTCGTGTAT
Source organism: Sympetrum striolatum (assembly GCA_947579665.1). Classification (NCBI taxonomy): domain Eukaryota; kingdom Metazoa; phylum Arthropoda; class Insecta; order Odonata; family Libellulidae; genus Sympetrum; species Sympetrum striolatum. The sequence continues at coordinate 21,155,153 of OX388352.1, read as the reverse complement.
TTCTGGTGTTGGTATCGTCGAAACGAATGAACTTCATAATAGCCATGAAGCGATCTCGAGACATGCCGGCAGTATATACGGGTCTTGTAAAAGCATTGTTTTTGTTCCACAAATTTTGAACGTCTTCACTAGACTCACGAAATCGTCCTATCAATAACAAAATGCCAATGAACGCTTTCACTTCAACACTGTCAGTATCAGTCCATGTGTTTTGATGATCCGCATGTGATTGGTTGGAGAAATGTACTTTTGCTTTTACATTGGTATTGGCAACTATCAAATTTATGATATCATTTGAAATAAATAATTCAAAAGTTTCCAAATGTGTTTTTGCATCTTTGCTGTAGTCGGTTACTTTACTAATATTACGAACTAAATTTTCGGGTCTGGTTCTTGCAAGTTGTGGGGCAACGTAGTTCCAAAGCCTTCCATCTACTTCTTCACTACGGCTAACCGTCACATCTTCATCCCTTTCACACACAGCGATCACATCTAAGTCGAATTCGTCCTCCATATCACCTACTTCTATTTCGACATTATCTGGTCCTAAATCACTTTCATCACTATTGCTTTCAAAATCCTCACAAGCTTCTTCCATTTCTTGACGGATAAATTCTTCAAAAATTTCTTTTTCGCTTGTAAATATTCTATCTCCCATTTCAGAATAATTAGGGCCACAAACAGTCTAGAATTGTATTCCAATAAGATTCGGAAGCAAAACAACGATGTGAAAGGCAGAGAGACAACGATAAGACTGAAAATCGAGGCGTCTAGACTTCGAGAACAATTACAATGTATTACAGTGGCGAACTGATTTTGTCTGCACCTTGAACTGCACTGTCATAAGAGCGATACAATTTATGAGACGTAGAGTACGGAGCCGGGTCCCCAAAGACCCTCAGTGTTATAAAGTCCGGTGATTCATATGATTTAAATTAAAGTATACGTTTGTTGTAAATTTTTAACTCCAAATATGATTCTCTAGGAATACGTAAAGTATCAATCATAGCAAAAAAAAATTGAAAGAATTATTTTCAAAAATGTATTTCTCGGGTCTCTGGAGACCCGAGGTCCGTACTCCGAGTGTTAACATCGCTCGCGAACTTTTTCTTCACTCTTACCGACTATTCATTTAACGAAGCCGAGTTTATTAAGTGCTTTTCCCCATATATTTCGGATGTGGGCACTCCATGATAGATTATTCGTGAGAGTTAATCCAAGATACTTCACCGATTCTACTGTCATTAGGTTTACCCCTCGGAGGATGTAAGAATAATCATTTATTATAGATTTTCTCTCGAAGAAGTTAACTACCGAACACTTTTCTACAATAAGCTCTAATTGCCAATCATCGCACTAGTTCATAACTCTGTCTAAGTCCTTCGAAAGGATTAATGTATCCTCTGAACTCTCTATTTCCCTGTAAATGACTGTGTCATCTGCGGATATCCTAACATTTCTTTCAATGTGATTGTTGAGGTCGTTGATGTATGCTTCAGCTTCTTCGCAGTTTTTTTGCGGTTAAAATTAAAATACAGACACATTTTAGTAAAATGAACAATTTCAATAATTATACGTCCATTTTGTCTAGTAGATGTGTTAAATTCCTATGTAAAACTCTCTTCAAATGAGTTTTCAATATGATTAGCAAGAATTTAACATGATAGAGGCTGATTGTTAGACTTCACATCGCCAAAAAGAAAGCGAAACTGGATTTGGGGATTATATGGTACCGAACCGGACCGCGCAACGCTTACGAAAAATCAACCGCATTCCAACGGTAGCAGTTGAAACAGTTTCTCTTGATTCCGTATCTAGAAGCCTTTTAGTTTGACGTGATATAAGATACTAGATAGTCCATTGCCGTTTATCTAGTTGGTTTCCTTACTTTATCTCGAAATTTGGCAGGAAAAGGGGTCCGCCATTTTGTTGTTTTTAATGAGCAAAGGCCCATCTTTGAAATCAAAAATCTCAACGAATCAAGAGATAAAGAGCTATACTAGATTGCTGCCTCGTCAATTTTTCCAACAGTTTCTTCGAAAGTCCCTATAAATCAACGAAGTTGTCTATTTCTACGAAAAATCCGAGAGACTAATTTTCTGTGAAAATTTCTTAAGTTTGTCCCCTTTTTGACGCGTGATAAAATAAAAAAATCGATAACGGATTCAAAAAATTAAATCTTTTTTCAATAATTATGCAAAGTTTCAAGTTGCGCACTCAAAAAAACCATGTTTGACTAGGTGTCCTGGTGTTTTCGATTTCAGCTCACTGTGCGACGATTCGACGGCATCGTCCTCAGAGTAATGAGTGCACTCATGTTGAAGGTCCAGAGAAGAATTTATCCAAATTTTTCTCCGGGAAAGACTCACATCTTATATCGTTGTTTAAAGATTGAAAAACTATTTTTGAATGAACTCATGCATAATTATCCATAGAATAATTAAGAATCGTATAGCTGACAAATACGGATGTTGGAGTTTTTAAAATAACCAATTCATCAATAGCCGTGTTCTAATTTTATTTATCCTATAGTACGGAATATAATGAGTATTTCTCGATGGAAAAGCGGTCCAATGACAACACGTAAGCTGCCAGTAACCCATTCTTCGACCACTTGTTGCTGAGTTGGAATCAGAGTCGCAAACCTACAAAAACTCTCTCTTTCTCTACCACCACTACTTTCACACACTCTATTTAGCCTTTTCATTGTTAGTTCACATCGTGCTAACCTTAGTCGAGTGTCTAGCCATTCGTTGGGAGCTCAAGATTATATGTTGCGAAGGTAGAAATTTTGTTTTGCAAGGTGAAAACTGAATGTTCAAGTCTTTACTTGTTACATGCTACATCTGGTTAGTTTGTGTAAATTCTGGACTAAAGCTTTAATAGGTAAATTTACTGCGTACACTCGGTAGGTTTACGACTTGCAAGAAGTAGAGTACGAGCACTAGGTCCACTAGTAATTCTCTTCTTATTGGCGGTAATGGGTAGCAAAAATTTTACTTGCGTGCTACTTAAGAAGTACTGGCAGTGAAAATAAATCAATCTGTGATATATATTGTTATTCAGAAACATAAAAAATAGAAGATTCGATTGAAAAACTGCACAAGAGATCGGATGACTGCAAAAAAATGATCTAAAGGCAGAAAGAAAAACCTGCTGGAGTGTACGGAGCAAAAGTGATTTCCACATGCAAGCAGAAATATTTTCTGATTGCAGTAACCAATGAAAAATGTGAGAACTTAGTATCATCCAGTTGTAGAATTGATTTATTTAAACGTATAGCAGTTTTTAAATTTCAAATAGGATCTATGGTTTTCCCAATAGCCTTGATACAAAGACTGTCCAAATTTGGAACTCTGCCACTGTACTCCACTGGAGGCTTCGTTGAGTTAGACTTTATGCAATATATACAAGTAAATTGAAAGCTCATGGCCCCTGCGCAGAAGTCGTTTTTCGGTCTGGGCGAGTCCACCTTCTTATAACTGCGAGCAGCGGGGGTTTGGGTGAATACAACGACTATGAGAGCATCTCGTCTTGCTGCTTTTTTACGCTTCTTTATTTGTAATTTCGTTGTAGTTAGTGTTTACTCGTAGGTAGGTTTTTATTTCCGTTCTTTAAATAGTTCTAACTTTTTTTGATTATATTTTTAAGTCATTAGTTTGCAATTTTTAGATAGATTTATTTAGACTATTTACCTTATATTCATTATTTTCTCAACTTCTTACGTTAGTTTTAGATTTTAGATGGTTATTTTCTTTAGATAATTTTCGTAGTTTGTTTATATTAGTGAGAGGGTATTTTTGAGTTAATTTATTAGCGTACGTGATCATATTTCAAGGGGGATTGAACATGGAAGGAATGTCATCTTCCAAGATAGGAAACATGATGGTATTACATAGCCAGGCACGAGAGATTGATTAGCTTTCATGAATAAGGAAGCGGAAGAAGGAGTTAGTATTCCACTTCGAAAAGTGCATGAACGAGTGTTCGCCGCTACTGGCGTTTCAAAACGCATTCTTAAACGAATTTCCAAGGAAGGAAAGGATCTGAACCTCTCGAAACGGTCGACCAAAGTGGCAATTTTTTAACTTCATCGGATTGTCCTATGCCATTTGGTTAAAAAGGAGAACTTTGGGATGTACCCGTAACATAACACAACCTGATCAAAAGAAGTAAATACGAGGAGCAAACACGTTACGAAGACAATAGTTAGGGAAGTGGGGTCAACCAAAAAAATCTTCGTTAATAATATTTTACAATTATCCAAAACCCCCTAAATTATCACCAGACTCATATTTATGTCCATTCCAGCATTTTTACCGAGAGAGAATATTTTTCAAATCATTACATGAAGTGCAGCTCTCATAAAAGGAATAACCCTTCTTCACTTGATTCTGAGCATGAAAAACATCTAAATCTGCATATATATTTACCAATTAACCTTATTATTACCTCTTAAAGCGGGCTTACGTTACCGAAATAGGTTAAATGGAGGGTTAAAGTAGGATTAATGTCAGCCAACGGAAACAAGATCAAACAATGTCGAAGTATTAACTTCATAATTCATTTCCGGACATTTTTTTACTCATCTCATCCTCACTATCAATAAAATTTCTAGATTACACACAAAGGAAACAGAAGTTTTAGAGGAGAACACGAAATCAGAAAATATTAATTAACAGAAGATGAAACGATGCGGGAAGATTAACTTGATAGTTCCTGGTCGTTTGAGGAAGGAAATTATTCATCGTATCTTAGAAAAAAAACTCAACTTGTGATAAAGTAAGTTTTAATGATATGCGACCCACATTTCACTAAAAAATCTCCCAATCATTGCGTGTTAATATCTCGATGTAATTGAATCGGGCCAAAATAAAGTTCCCGACTCTCCAAAGTAATCATTTTCCGGGTTTTAATACGTACCAAGTTACTGCTTCCTATCAAGTACGCGTTTTTAGTTTATGTATTTGCGGAAAGTCACTTTATTCCCCACAAATGCGATAAGCTTTATGTTCACATTTTCCGCCACCGTCACAAATATATTTTCCATTTGTTCGCTTTCCCCCCCTGCTTGAGCATACGCTCCACTTCCCTTATTTCCCTATTTCTCCGCTCATTTCAGAACCTTGTCTCGAACTCTTCACCCCCTCCTCCATATTCTCTTCGTCTTTTTGCCGCTACATTTTACCCCCTTCTCCACTCTTCTCTTTCTACAGGCAAAGCTTTGCCATATAGAATCGATAAGCCAAAGATGTATCGTCTTTCAGCTTTCCTGCTACACTCTCCATCTCTACTGTTCTCGGCTATGGAGATTACTCAGCGATGGGAAAGTAATGTCGCATAAATCTTATCCCCGATGGTAAAGAAGTTTATCTAACCGAAGAGAAAGAAATACTTCCTCCGGTTTGAAATAAAATTTAGTAAACGACCGGCTTCGTGCGCGTACTTTAGGCACAGGTTTCGTTCGTCATATATTAAATTCTACGCCTTAAGTCTCATGGTCTCATCTTATGGCTCTCCACGAATTCAAGCCTTCTTACATCGATGTTATAGATTTTGATGTGGTATAGTATAATAATGATTTTGTGTTACTTCAGGTACTGGTGGGAGCTAATTTATTTAGTTTTAAATTCAATTAGTGTTTAAGCCGATATATCTGTATTCTGTATCATAGTTAATACAGTCGCGATAGCAAGTTTTACATACTGATAACTTAACACTCGCTGTTTTGCAAAGCAATAATATTTACCTCAATTAAGTGTAGTATTAAAAGTTGTACTCAATTTCATTACACCAACAAAGATCCAGTGTGAACGAAAAATTATAAAATGAGCCATTTTGAGTCCATCTGGAATTGAATTACATTGGAAAATTACAGGATAAATTTCCTCTTCGCACACAATATCATAACAGCTGCGAATATAGTTTTGAGGTAGTGTAGAAGATAGAAGTGCCTTGCAATGCTTCCTTTAAGACGCGAGGAGTTAATTTCTTAATAGACAAAGAATTGAGAAATCTGAGTAAATTAATTTACTTATTAATAACTAAAACAAAAGCTATTCGCGTTAGAGGAAATAATGCCGTAGAAACTTCTCGAAGTAGCAATTATGATAGCATGCGTAACTAAGCTACTCAATTCTCTCCCCTTTCGCATCTTGAGAACCCGTTTGATAATTTGCAGTTGGATGGCCGATATCTTACAGTAGTGGGCAAGAAAATTACGTAACCAATTCTTTCCTGGATTTTCCCAACTGTACAGCCAGCTAAAATAAAAGTCTCCGCTTAGGACGCTACCCGCATGACAGGCGAGACGGGATCGAGTCCATGAGTACGTTTAGAGCAGGGGTGTCCAACCTTTGGTGGCGAAGGGCCGCATTACAAATTTTCTCAGGTGCGCGGGCCATAAAGGAGCCCTTGAATTAGGCAACCCTTAAATTAACGAAAATAATGAAAAACCATTGTAAAGCTCCCCTCGAAAAAATCGAATGGCGTAGTCGTAGCTGTTTAAGATTTAAGGGCTTTGAGATGCTGGACTTAGCAACACCGAACGTCCAAGAGCTAGAGCTACCATGCCGCATCATGATGCGGCATGGTAGTTTAGTGGTTACATTACCTGCCCGGAACGGGAGACCTCGGTTCGAGTCCCAGTCATGTCACTATATTTTACCTCTGTTTATCATTGAGTTTCAGTCGCACGACTTGTTCCTTATTTATAAGGTACTTGCGCCCTATTCCGACACGGTCTAAATTCCGATAACCTATTGATAAAAGTACTGACATTATAGGATAAACGTCAGTAAGTTCCGTGCGGGCGTCAATAAGTGAGGAGATACAAGAGCTTTCATAGTCTCAGGTGTGGAGATGGCTGTATTAGAGTACATATCTACAGTATTAGTATTTTAGTGCGTCTAAGGGTTTTGAGGTCAATGTCATTTTAACCTATTGTCGGTACTAAACTTTTAGTAAGTTGTATATATTGAATATCGTACAAAAGCTTATTCATTTTTCTATATTGCGGTATGAATAGTTTTGAGAAATAGCTGATACAGAGTGAGCATTTGAAGAATGAGTCAGAAAGGTCGTGGGGTCCCTAATTCCGACAGGTGTCGGAATAATGTTTATAGCTGCTCTTAATTTTTGTTTAACTAGTATTTAACAGCGCTGTAGATCGTACAATCATGTGTAACTTATACATGCATCTACTGTGGTTTTAGATAATTGTATGATTAGCTGTTTCCTTTCATAAAATATTTTCTAGAATACACGAGTATTCATTGAAATAACTTTTATAAATCATGCTCGATATTTTTGTTTATCAGAAAATGAGTGCTGAATAGAAAAAGGGTTTATTCCCACTGAAAATAATTAAATTTATCAATCTTTCGATGAAAACGCAGAATAAGCAGGTAGAAAGCGGATGGAGGTACTTTTGCAATCATAATGATGTACCAATGCGGAGAGTGAGCCAAGTGGATGAATGAAATTAAATCGCGGGATTGTGTTGGATATTTTTGAAAAGATAAAGTGTATCATGATCGAACACGATTTAAAACCAGAGAATATTTGCAACATTGATGAAAAACATGCCTTCACTACTCATAAAAAAGTTTATTCTACTTTTCACTTCACTTGAAATTCACTTCATTTACTTGTACTTCATTTTGAAATTATTACTTTCCTTCGAATAAATAAAGGCTTATGTAAATTAATTTTTATGCTATTTCTTTTGCTCTATATCTATTGAACTTAGAAAAGCTCACTGTCGGAATAGGAAACATAGCTATATAGTAATTTGGACCCCATGGCCCAGATTCCGACACTTTTACAATTTATATTCAGACTGTCATTAATTTTAAAATATATTACGGATTTGCAGTAACCCTAATTACCATTTCTTATTTCAAACTAATCAGCAGAGAAATAATTCTTTACCCTGAAGAAAGTTAAATATTGTATTTGAAACTAGCTGAAATGCATATTTATATGCAACGGAGGAAAAAGAAGTAGGATTAAATATAGTAGTTATATTTCAAGTACGAGTAGTGATTATAAATTAATATATCAAAATGTGAAATGTCTGTCAAAATGCACCTGAAAAAATATGTCAAGATTAAATTTAAATTTTTGAACTTGTCATATTTTCCATAATTTGTTGCTAAGATCTATAATGGACGGTAATAATACCAATTTTCAAACAAGTGCGTTTTTAAGAAACTTGTCTAAAGCATTTTACAATTTTATTTTTTTAAACTAAATAAAATTTGAAAACGATTGAAATATACTTTAAATGCATTTCTATTGGAAACGCCTCATTACTCTTCACTTCATTGGAAACTCGACCAACATGTATGAAATGTCAATTGCGGGGCATCGAACTTCAAACATGCGCAATTATGTGAATTTTGCAAAATGTGGTTCTCAATATTTACCCTAGCCCGCATACGAAAAAAAATGTCATAAAATAGTAAAGTGTCCGAAGATGCGAAACTGGAAGATCAAAAACCGTCGATTACTATACCAAATGCGAATCACTAAACTATCAAAAATAGTCATACGCGAGGAAATCAATAAATACTCGATAGCCTCCCTAATAACCCCACTGGTGAGGCTTTCAAATCTGCGATATCGGAGACCGAAGCGGCAAATACGTCACGACTACGGGTTTTTGCTTTAAGTGCTACTCGGGAGGCACTAGCGGCTGCCGCTGCTTTCTCCATCTGCGAGAACGGAAGCCGAGCGCCTCATAGCCGTAGATATCGGCGACCGACGTGTCTGTGGCTTTGTTTTGCGTCCACCTACCGAGATTTGTGTGTTTTCAGTGGTTAACTACGCTGCATAGGTCCTATATTAATATTTTTATATTACTTTTAAAGGTTGCAGAATCATCTAATCAAGTAATAAACTTCAAATTGTTTGTTTATGAATAAAACCCAAATAGCGGGTTTTGGACGGTGATCTCCCTTTCGTAATTGATGTTATTATTTAATTTTACGCTTCATAGCTATTATTATTATTTTGTGTTATTAACCTTATGTTCATTAGAAACTATATTTGCTTTAAATACTGACCCTGAGCATTATTTTCCCTGACATTTGTTCGTAAACGTAGACGTTCATATCCAGCCGAGGAATTAAGAACTGCTTCTTGCAACTTTTATGAGGATTACTGTATAAATATTACAATAAAAACATTCCATTGGTAGCCTAATGTTAATTAGTAACTATATTTACTCTAAATACTGACGGTGAGTATGATTTTCTATGATAATTCTTCGTAAACGAAGACGTTCATATCCATCTGAGGACTGCTTTTTTGCAACTTTTATGAGGATTACTTTATAAGCAAAACGGGCCACCATTCTTTGCACCTTTTTCAATTCCTTCTTAACTTCTACGTTATAATATGTAGTATCATAAACGTTCACTATATTCTAGAATAGGCCTAACTAATGATAGGTAAGCAGGTTCTATTATTTTCATCTGTGAATTTTTAAGAGTATCACAAAATTTAAAGTTTTAATGGCTTAATGGCTACACACCACAGCACATTAATTGAAGCCTTTTGATGGATTTACCTTACCTGGTGGAAACGACAGATTTTTTCCGGATACCTCCAAACCTGTCGAAATGTGTACTTATCGTTTCCGTTATTGAGTATAATATCTCTTAAATGGTTGTATATTTTCTCAGTCTTATAAATAGCACACTTCTCAGTGTATATGTCCTTTATGAACCTGGTGACGATGACATTTCATCAATTTTTTAATGCGTGTTTTGTAGTTTAAGAAAACGAAATAATTTCTCAATTCACCGTATTATTTTCTATTAAACTTGTCATTTCTTCCATTCAGCACTGTCACCATCCACACACTGTAAGCAATTCCCTTTATTTAATCGAATGAACTTCCTTATATCCCCTTACTCATTTAAGATAACATCCATTTTAAAACTGCTGTCATACCTTTCCTCTAGCCCAAAAGAAAGCAAGAAATATTCTACTTAGACTTTAGAAGTGTAAGGAAGAAATTAGAACAGGGCTTTCAATGAATTTTCGGTTTAAAAACAAAGTAAACGGATTATAAAAAGAGTTTGTAATGATGATCATGGCAGGAATCTTTACAATTACGTTAGAAAAGCATATAATCTAACAATAAATCGACTTTCAAAAATCTAAGTTGACAAAAATTGCCTCAATTCCAGAAAATCAATTTAATACATTTTTATGGGAAAGATCAAGATTTTGGGGCTACCTGAGATCAAAACCTTGATAAGTTAGACATATCTATATATTACGAGTAAAAGTTGCTAGCATTCTAAAAGCATATTATACCCGAGTAAAAGGTTGATTGCATACTGCAAGGATATCGAAAACACTAATTTCAAGTCGGCATCATATCGAGAGGGTCCTCAAAAGAAAAAAAAGGATGAAAAATATTCTTAAAATTCGCTGCATTAAATCGTCCGGCATCGAAGCCGGGTCTTCCTGTTCAAACTTAATATGCAGCACAACAGAATATCACCATCTCTCACTACGTGTGAAAATTCAAACAGAAATATTGGGTGCAACTGCCTCAAACGATGTCCTACTTCTCCCTTATATTGCTTAAGTGAGAAATTTTAATGTGCTCTGGCATCGAACCCAAAAAAAGCATGGTCTTATCTAATTCTTTTCTTAAACGGAGTCTTAATATACCTAGCAGAGCAAGATCTTCCTATCATTTCGATAAGTGCATCAAAAATAATGAAAAACTACCCCAATATATTTTAAATGGGAGATATATTTACCGCCCGGCACCGAACCCGGGTCTTTCTGGCGATACTTCCTATGCAACACAATAGAAGATCACCATCTATGCGCTATATATCTATTATATATATATATATATATATATATATATATATATATATATATATATATATATATATATATATATATCATCACTAGCCGTCTTCAATCCGACGTCGGATGTAGGTCTCCCAAAGTACTTTCCAATTTTCTCTGTCCTGAGCCTCTCGTTGCCACGTCACACCTAAGTACTTGATGATGTCTCTATTCCATCTGTCCATAGGTCGTCTTCTTGGTCTCTTCACATCTCTTGGTATCCAGTTGAGAACTGCAGATGTCCAACGGTTGTCGTTTCTTCTCGCAACATGGCCGGCCCACCTCCATTTTAGTGATCTTACCTTATCTATGATGTCAGTAACTCCAGTCATTATTCTCACCCAAGTGTTGCGTTTCCTGTCTCTTCTTGTGATTCCCAGCATACAGCGTTCCATGCTCCTTTGTGTTGTCTGAAGTCTCTGGGTTATTGCAGCATTTAACACCCAAGTTTCACTTCCATAGGTCAAGACAGGTAAATTGCATTGGTTGAAGACCTTCCTCTTCAAAACCATTGGCATTCTTGACTTCAGAATGTGTGAGTTCCTACCAAATGCGCTCCAGCCAAATTTCATTCTTCTGTTTACTTCATTTACCTGTTTTTCTCTCCTGTTGTTACAAGTTGTCCAAGGTATGTGTATTCCAAGCAAACATACAGAGGTTTTCCTTGAAGTTTGACTGGTTCTTGGACTGCAAAAGAATTATACATTACCTTTGTTTTTGTTAGATTTATCCTGAGTCCTATCTTCTGTCCTGCTGTGTTTAGCTCTTCAAGTCTTGAAGTTAGATCTTCTGCGTTAGCTGTGAAGAGAACTATATCATCTGCAAAACGGAGGTGACTGATGTACTCACCATTTACTCTTAAGCCCTTCTCTTCCCAATCAAGGGTTTTAAAAACTTCTTCTAAAATGGCTGTGAACAAGATGGGAGAAAGACCGTCACCTTTTCGAACTCCCTTCTCAATCCTGAATTCATCGGTCTCCTCATGCAACATTACAGAAGCTGTGGCATTCTCATAGACACTGCGCAAGAGACGGATGTACTCAGAATCTATCCCTTGATTCTTCAGAGTTTTCAGAGTGGAGGAGGTACTTACCGAGTCGAAGGCCTGTTCGTAATCCACAAAGCAAAGGACGAGTGGCATCTCGTACTCATTAGATCTGTTAATAATTTTCTGTAGTGTGTGGATGTGATCCATAGTGCTAAAGCCTTTCCGGAATCCCGCTTGTTCTCTAGGCTGGGCTGAAGACAGTCTCATCTTAAGACGTTCAGCTATTATCTTCATGAATGTTTTATAGACAACTTGAAGGAGGCTAATGGGGCGATAGTTCTTCAAATCTTCTTTGCTTCCTTTCTTGTGCAGAAGGGCAATCCTTGCGTGGTTCCATTCCTTGGGAATCACTCCTTGTTTTAGACAATTACTGAATAATTGTGCTAAAACATTAGCAATATCTGTTCCACCAGCTTTCAGATACTCCGCCAACACCCCATCTGCTCCTCCTGCTTTCCCATTCTTCATCTGCTTAATCGCTGTCATTACCTCTTCTGGGAGAATTGACAGGAGATTTTGTGAGCTTTGGCTTCCCTCTTGGTTTTCCTCTTCGGCATTTCCCATCTTCTTGTATAGGTTGCCAAAGTATTCTGCTACAGTCCTCAATATTGCTGGTCTGTTATATGTTGTTGTGCCATCTCCTTTCTGTAAGGCTACAATCTGTTTCTTACCAATTGCTAGGCGTCTTCTAGCCCTCTTTATGCTCTTATTATTTTCTATGGCCATTGCACAATCTTTTCATTAAAATTCCTCACATCTTCCTTGATTGCTACTCTGATGGCTTTGCAAAGCTCGGCATATTCGAAGTTATCTCTTGGAGTGTCTGAATTCTTCAGTTCCTTCCGTCGTTTCATCATTTGCCTGGTTCTATCACTAAATTTCTTATCCTTAGGTTTTCTTGGCATGCTTGCTACTTCCTCTGCCGCTTTCTTCACGACTTCCATAACTTCCATACTTAGTGCCGAGAGTTTGGTAGAAGTTTTCAATTTCCTCTTCGCTGCTTGCCGCTGTTGGTGAGTAGACTTGGATGACCTGCACTGAGTAACGCTCATTGATCTTTAGTATGAGTTTGCAAATTCTAACTAATACACCTTCGATTTTTACCACATTATCCTTCCATCTCTTGTTGATCAAAAATCCAACGCCTCCATTCCTTCCATCCTTGGTACCCCTCTTGGAATAAATGTCCTTCCTTTAGAGTAAGTAGCTCCTCTGATTTTCTTCTGACTTCGCTGAGACCGATGATATCCAATTTCATCTTCTCTGCTTCATTGAGTAGTTCCAGCAATCGTTCTTCACTCTTCAAGCTGCGGCAGTTGTAGGTTGTGAATTGCAGGGTAGTAATTCTTTTCTTTATGATGGACCTCTTTAATGCCACCACCTCCCGGACATCCGAATGGGTGGTGCTTTAACGTCCGGATAAATTTCCATTAAAGAAGCTCATCATGAAAATTGTACTTGTATTTGGGGGGGTTAGGACAATAATTCACCAGGCTGTCCTACTACCGGTTGTTGAATACCACTTTCATTATATGGCCGGAGATATTGTTGAAGCCTTCTTAGCATGGTTGAACCTGGGCTATGCATCGCCTCCAACCTCCGTTAACACCCCTCCGCCCCGATGAGGCAATGAACTGTGGCGGTGATGAGGAGGGGATATATATATATATATACGAGTAAAATGTAGCTTGCATACTGCAAGCAGATCGGCAATACTTATTTCATATCGGCATCATATCGGGACTGTCCTCAAAAAAAAAAAGGATTGAAATTTTTCTTAAAATTCGCTGAAATTTCATCGTCTGGCATCGAACCCGGGTCTTACTGGTGAAACTACTATGCAGCACAACAGAAGATCACTATCTCTAACTATGTGTGAAAATTCAAGCAGAATTATTGACTGCAACTGCATGAAACAACGTCCTACTTTACACGAAGGTTGATGGCTCTCTGGATTCGAACCAAGGACTATTTAGGAAATCTAAAACATAATTTTGAAATGTATCTTTGTTCTCTATCTATATGACTAATTTCATGTTTTAGTATTATTGGGAAGGGGTTCAAATTAATTCTTAAAAATCGGATAATTTACTGATTGTAGAGACGCCTGGTGTCGAACCCAGGAAATTTTGGTAACTGTGAATGCTTAGTATGATTTATTAGGACTTAATCTTATTTCATACAAAGTTTAAAGTCGATATCATGCCGGGAAGTACCTAAAACCTAATTCTGTTATCTCCATAAGAAATGCATAGAGGAATGTAAATGGCTCTCTGGGATCGAACCAAGGACCATCAGTGAATATGTAAAATTTGATTAGGAAATATATTTATGATCTACAACTCCATGCCGAATTTCAAGTTTCCATGACATCGGGAAAGGGTCCAAAAAAAATCTTAAAAATCGCTACAATGCATTTTAAACGGCCGATTTTTGCCTTGACCTAGCATCGAACCCAGGTTATTTTCTGTAAAACTCATTTATGTTTTCGATAGATCATGCCCATATATAAAGGCTCCTAGAGTTTCGATTCTCTACCTATTCGGGAAGTATTTTTTAAAAATTCCCGAAAATGTAAGTAATGCATTTAAACGGGAAAAATCGGGACTTTGGGGCCCTCTGGAATCGAACCCATGACACTGAGGATCAAAATCACAATTTTTCTGGCGGTTAATTATTATGGCCAATACGCAGTAAAAATTTGAAATCAATCACGCTGGTGGTTTAGGCTGTGAATTTGTATCCTATCTATCTATATACCTATCTATATATACGAGTAAAATGTTGCTTGCATACTGCAAGCAGATTGACAACACTATTTTCATGTCGGCATCATATCGGGACGGCCATCAAAAGAAAAAAATGGATTGAAATTTTTCTTAAAATTCGCTGAAATTCCATCGTCTGGCATCGAACCCGGGTCTTTACTGTTGAAATTACTTTGTAGCACAATAGAACATCGCCATCTCTAACTATGTGTGAAAATTCAAGCAGAAATATGGGCTACAACTGCCTCAAAAGACGTTCTAATTTTCACGAATTTAAATGGCTCTCTGGATTCGAACCAAGGACGATCTTGGAAATCTAAAACATTTTCCTGAAAGTTATTTATGATCTCTATCTACATGCCGAATTTCAAGTTACTATATTGTTGGGAAAGGGTTCAAAATAATTATTTAAAATCGGATCAGTTACTGATTGTAGAGACGCCTGGTGTCGAACCCAGGACACATTGACAGCTGGGAATGCACAGTCTGATTTGTATACACTTAATCTTTCATAGTGCAAAGTTTGAAGTCTTCATCGTGCCGGGAAGTACCTATTATTTGTTTCCGTTATCTCCGTAAGAAATGCATTGAGGAATTTAAATGGCCCTCTGGGATCGAACCAAGGACCATTAGCGAATCTCCAACTCCATGCCGAATTTCAAGTTTCCATGCCATCGGGAAAGGGTCCAAAAAAAATCTTTAAAATCGCCACAATGCAATTTAAACGGCCGATTTTTGCCCCGACCTAGCATCGAACCCAGGTTATTTTTCGTCAAACTTATTTATGTTTTCGATAGATCATGACCATATATATAGGCTCCTTGAGTTTTGATACGCTACCTATTCGGAAAGTATTTTTTTTTAATTCCCGAAAATCAAAGCAATGCATTTAAACGGGAAAAAACGGGAAAACACAAATTTCATATCGGCATCATATTTGGACGGTCCTAAAACGAAGAAAAGGATTGAAAATAATCTTATAATTCGCTGAAATTTCATCGTCTGGCATCGAACCCGGGACTTACTGGTAATCCTACTATGAAACACAATAGAAGATCACCATCTCTAACCATGTGTGAAAATTCAAGCAGAAACATTGGCTGCAAATTCCTCAAACGACGTCCTACTTTTCACAAATGTAAATGGCTCTCAGGATTCGAACCTTGGACGATCTTGGAAATCTAAAAGATGTTTCTGAAAGTTATTTATGATCTCTATCTACATGCCGAATTTCAAGTTTCTATGTTATTGGGAAAGGTTTTAAAATAATTACTAAAAATCGGATCAACTTCTGATTGCAGAGACACCTGGTGTCGAGCACAGGACATATTGTAAGCTAAGAATGCACAGTTTGATTTGTAAAAACTTGGTCTTGTATCATTCAAAGTTTGAAGTCGATAGCATGCCGGAAAGTACCTAAATTTTGTTTCCGTTATCTCCGTAAGAAATGCATTGAGAAGTTCAAATGGCCCTCTGGGATCGAACCACGGACAATCAGCGAACATATAAAATTTGATTATGAAATTTATTAATGATATCTATCCACGTGCAGAGTTTCAAGTATCCATGTTATCGGGAAAGGATCCAAAAAAAATCTGCAAAATCGACATAATGCATTTTAAACGGCCGATTTTTGCCCCGACCTAGCATCGAACCATGGACCATATTCGGTAATGTCATTTTGATTATCGTTGGATATGCACGGCTTCTAGCGATCCCTTGAATTTAAACTCTCTCCTTTTCCAGGAAGTGCCTCAAAAAATTTTTCGAAAATTCCCGTCATGTATTCTTATGGGGAAAATCGCGACTTTGGGGCCTTCTGGAATCGAACCCATGACACCGAGGTTCAATGTCGGCTTTTTCCTGGAGGTTACACGTTATGGCCAATACGCCGTAGAAATTTCAAGTCAATCACGCTTGTGGTTTAGCCTGTGAATTAGTATCCTATCTATCTATATCCCTATATATATGAATGAATCCGGAGAAGCATCTATATATAATAGATATATATATATATATATATATATATATATATATATATAACTATGCTCGAAAATTCAAGTAGAAATATTAGCTAAAACTGCCTCAAACGACGTCCTACTTTTCCTATACATTCCTTATGTGAGAAATTGTAATCTGCTCTGGCATTGAACCTACAAACAGCACGGTCTTAGCTAAATTTTTTTTGTAAAACCTAGTCTTAACATACATCTTCTACATAAGCAAGAACTTCCTATCATTTCGATAAGGGCATAAAAAAAATGATGAAGAACTACCTCAATGTATTTTAAATGACACATATTTGCATCTTCCTAGCATTGAATCCAGGAGAAGTTCTCTTTTCCGAGGGTCTTTTTTCCGAGAAAGTCATTAATATTTTCGATAGATCATTACTGTTTATATAGGTTCCTTGAGTTTTGATAATTTACCTAACTGGGAATTATTTTTTTTATTCCAGAAAATCTAAGCAATGCTTTTAAATGGAAAAAATCGGGAATTTGGGGCCCACTGAAATCGAACCCATGACACTGAGGTTCAAAATCGCAATTTTTCTCGCGGTTACACGTTATGGCCTATACGTCGTAAAAATTTCAAGTCAATGGCGCTTGTGGTTTAGCCTGTGAGTTTGTAACCTATCTGGGTATCTGGGTATCATGTACATGAATGAATCCGGAGAAGGAATTAGATATGTATATGTACGAGTAAAATGTAGCTAGATTCTGCAAGCATGTTGATAACATAAATTTCAAGTCTACATCATATCGAGAGCGTCCTCAAAAGTATAAAAAGTATTGAAAATATTCTTAAAATTCACTGCAATTTATCCGTCCGTCATCGAACCCGGGTCTTCCTAATGATACTTACTATGCTGCACAACAAAAGATCTTAATAGTCTCTAACTATGTGTGAAAATTCAAGCAGAAATATTTGCTTCAACTGCCTGAAACGACGTCGTACTTATATTCCTTATGTGAGAAATTATAATGTGCTCTGGCATCGAACCTAGGAAAAACGATGGTCTAATGTAATTCTTTTTCTAAAACGGAGTCTTAATATACATCTTCTTGCAAAGCAAGAACTTCCTATCATTTCGAGAAGTGCATGAAAAAAAATAATGAAAAACTTCGACTATGTGTTTTATATGAAAGATATATTTACCACCCAGCATCGAACCCGGGTCTTTCTGGTGATAGTTCCCATGCAGTACAATAGAAGATAACCATCTCTAACTTTGTGTGAAAATTCAAGCAGAAATATTTGCTGCAACTGCCTCAAACGACCTCCTACTTTTCACATATATTCCTTATGCGAGAAATTGTAATGTGCTTTGGCATCGAATCCGGGAACAGTATGATCTTATATAAATGTTTTTCATAAACCGATTTTTAATGTACTACATCTTCTAGCAAAGCAAGAACTTCCTATAATTTCGATAATTGCAACAAAAAAATAATGAAAAACTACCTCAATGTATTTTAAATGGAAGATTTTTGCATCGTCCTAGCATCGAACCCAGGAAATTTTCTGTAAAAGTCATTAACGATTTCAATAGATCATAAGCACATCTATAGGCTCCTTGAGTTTTATTCTCTACCTATCCGGGAAGTATTTTAAAAAAATTCCCGAAAATCAAAGCAATGCTTTTAAATCGGAAAAATCGTGACTTTGGGGCCCTCTGGAATATAACCCATGACAATGAGGTTCAAAATCGCAACTTTTCTAGCAATTACACGTTATAGGCAATACGTCGAAAAATTTCAAATCATTGACGTTAGTGATTTTGCCTGTGAATTAGTATCCTATCTATCTATCTATATCCTTGAATAAATCGAGAAAAGGAATTATACATAATACAATATATGTCTGTGGCCGTAAAACTCAAAAAATACTTGGTCGATTGACTTGAGATTTTAATACAACGCTGCATTTAAATACGAGTATTTACGTTCTAAAAAAATTCGTTTTTGTCCTAGGTTCTATCTCTGACATGTCTAAGCATTTCCAACGCCATTGTTGAATCCGATTTCCTGGAATTTGGCCTATTTAAAGCTAAGAAGAAATTTGTTTGGTTGATTTTGCTAAAATTAATGTACATATCCAATCGCTGTAAGTGATTTAAATGATCTATTTATGGATAACGAAATGTGAGTTAATTTGATACCGAATGTTGTATTCGGGTCAATGTATTTGTTGTTTTTTTGGAAATTATTTAATTATCTTCCTTTGAAAGTCAAAGTGTGAGTTACTTTCTATTTGATTGTTGTATTCAGTTCGATTCATTTTTTCGTTATTTTCCAGTTGATCGTCGTCTGTGCTTTCGTGGGCCATAGTTCGCAGTCAGCCAAAGTTAATGGCACATGATTAGTAATAAAAAATGATGAAAAATCTAATTGAAGCAACAATTCTGATTGGACCTCATAGAGGTGAAAGCCCTACTTGCACGAATACCACTCATTCCGACCGATATTACGTTTCGACTTAAATTTCCAGCATGCCTTGCGTTTGCTATGACTATCAATAAGGCGCAAGGACAATCTGTGCAAGTGTGAATTTAGAAAATTCTTACTTCTCTCATCGACAATTATGCGTTGCATACTCCAGAGTCGGTAAACCGTCATCAGATGATTTACCGACTTCATTCATTCATGTTTATGCTGAAAACGTACAAACAAAATGTAGTCAATCCACTAGCTTTACAGTAAAAAACTTCTTTTTTCTTCCTTTCCTCTCAGTTCACAACATAGCCACAGGAACGCTAGGCAGGGAATTGAATTGAATGATGTGTTTTCTCGGTGAGTCTATTTTTGCTAGGAAACCTTTATTTTGTTGGAAAACGAAAAGTTGGAAATAAAAAGGTCCAGCATTAACGTACTAGGGTTATATGAGGTGCGGTGGAAAGACGAGGGAGACTTCTTGGTCGATGAATTTAGAGTAATTTTCAGTAGCAGAAGTACTAGCCAGAGGGGAGTTGCTGTAGTGATATTAATATATAGATATTAAAGAAATATGGATTAGAATGGAAAGATAGACGTTTAATTCAAAATCTATGTCTGAATCAAACAGCTTGCGTAAGGATAGCTGATGGGGAATCGGAGAGGGATGGTTTGGGTAGGGGGGTAAGACAAGGGTGTAAAGGTTGGTGGGGAAGTAATTAAGTCGTGGTAGGTGTGCAGTGATTCCGTAAAGGGTTTGCAAACATTATTAAATGCTCTTAACGATAAAGCAAGGGAGTTTGGAATGAAAATTAATGCAAGTAATACTTAAGTTTTGAGGTTCACTAAGGGAAAGAAAGCTAAGTTAACTATTGTGGTGGATGGGAAAAGAATAGCCTTGGCCAAGGAAGCCTTTATGAAGAGGAGGGAACCGATGACAAAAGGTCTTGATAAAGTAATCAGGAAAAGGTTGGGGAAATCCTTGGTCTGGATTGTGTTGCTCTATGGGTGCAAAACGTGCACTTTAAGAAAGGAAGAAGTTAAACGTTTGGACACCTTCGAAATGTGGGTATGGCTTAAAATGGAAAAAGTTAGTTGGGTTGATAGGAAAACAAACACGGAGGTGTTGGAGATGGTTGGGGAGGAGAGGGCTTAAATTGATGTGATTAAGCATCGTCAGAAGAAATGAGTGGGTCAAATATTGAGGGGAGAGGGATTGGAAAGGTTGTGATTGAGGGTAGGATTCAGGGGAAAAGGCAGAGGGGAAGACGGAGACAAAATTTGTTGGATGACTTAACGGGTGGGGTTAACTATAGGGAAATGAAGGAGATGGCGCTTAGTGGATTGTTGATTGTGCGTGAACCTACAGAAAGGTAGAGCACTCATGAATGAATGGATGACCTTTATTTACTATCTTATTCATTTCATATCTCACTGAGCCACAGCGAAGCGTGGCTGGGTTTAGCTAGTTAATAATAAAGAGCGAGTCATCTGGGACCTCCGTGATTTTGGATTTTCAATCCTACCGGAAAGTTCCTTAAAAGGTTTTTTTGGAAAACATCAAAATTGGCTGTAATATTGGGCAATTGGCCGCGGCCGTTCCGCCGCGGGCCGTTTCGTCTCCATTATCATGCATTATATTCCTATCGGTTAGTATAACTTCATATTAAATTCAAAATGGTTGTAGGTGCCCATTCGTTGTGTGGAATATATATTTATAAGTAAATGAATTATTTAATTCTATATGTCCCTACCTTACTGTATGGGTCAGAATATTGTGCACCAAAAAAGACCGATAGAATACGCTGGCACTCCCGCCCCTCCATACGTTCCTGATGTTGAGAATGGAGAGGATAAATTATATATAATCATGATCATTATTTATTTATTTATTCAACGGGATGTACCCTTTTGTTACAAAAAATGTCACAGCATCAATATCACATAGCAGAATTTAAAAGTATAAAATACAATAAACAATAGGATTTATAATTATAAAATATCACAAATATGGAAATTGTTATCACAAATTATTGGATTTAAAGCATAAATATCACTATCATCATTATAAGTAATAAAATTTACATATAAGATGTTACAAGTAATAATCATAAACAGCATTTCAATTATTAATAGGGGAGACCGGGTTTTATTATTTATTTTATATTATTTTTTTGTTCATATTTAAACTTATGAAATTATCGCTAAATTTTAGATCCATTCTTACTGAATCTGGATGGCAATTATTAAACTTGAAAATATGAGTTAAAAATTAAAAAAATATAATAATTACTGGATGTATGTCGAGTGGGCCAATCAGCACGTTGACCCATACAATCTTTTGATAAGTTAAACTAGTATAACTTTAGGAAATCAAACTATAACTAATGGTTATCAGTAAAGACCTTAAAAGGCTACAGGATCAGGCAAGCAAAAGTGAAAGCAAACAATAAATACATTGCCACATCTAATAATAAATCAAAAACTTTATGGAAAGTAATCAATGCTGAGACTCAACTTAAGTCTGAAAGCTGCTTAACAAATATGTCACCTGATAACTTTAATGATTACTTCACCAATGTAATTGAAAAGTTAATTGAAGGCTCTAACATAAAACAGCACAATGTAATCTAGTATAATATATCTAATAGTTTAATTACTCCAACTGAAAGTCATTTTACTTAGCACCTGTAACTGAAAAAGAAATATTCAATATAATTGCCTCGTTAAATCCAGTAACTGCTGTGATATATATGGCATGAATTCAAAAATGTTAAAATGCATAGCACATGCTATAGCATATCCTCTAACCAAAGTTATTAATCAGATATTTGCATCTGGTAATGATCCAGAACAATTAAAAATCACGAAAGTTATCCCAATACACAAAAAAGATGAGAAAAATGACCCTTCAAGCTACATGCCCATTTCAATAATTCCTGTCTTTTCTAAAATAATAGAGAAAAGATTATTTTCAAGAATATGTAATTACTTTGAAAAGAACAATATAATAAGCCCCGCAAAATTTGGTTTCCTGAAAGGAAGAGGTGCCATAGAATGTTTCATATCAATGATCAGTGATATACATTGTTCCTTTGAAAGAAATGAAACTACTCTAGTTTTCTTCAGTGACTTTTGTCTATAAACAACAAGCTATGTAGTAAAAACCTAGTAAAATATGGATATTAATATAATGCGTCAGAAAGGAAATAATTTAACAATGACTCAAAGCAACTAACCGTGGAAGACTTCGTTGATGGTTGGCAGTTTACGTAAATTGTCGATCGATTATGACTTTGATGCAACCTCGACCAATCGAAAACGGTTAAGAACAATTTTTTCGCTGTATCATTACTCTAATGTATGTTATAATGTGATTATAATGTAATGTTTGACTGTGTTGTGTTGATCTGATTGATTGTGTATTATTGACATGTCTTATACATACATATGTATGTCGTTGGATAAATAAAAATGATTATTAATATTAATATTATTTAAGTTTATAACAAATTTTACAGGTTCGTGTTTTCTTTTGAAATGCTTTTTATCTCGTGATTATGACGATCTTTTGACCTCTGTAACGTATCAAAATATGTTTAACTTCGAAAATTATATTAATAATTGAATAAACTGGACGAATTATACATATTATTATCATTAAAATTAACCTCCATCGAGTTTTTAAAAAATATATAGGACGGGGTAGGTTGGCCCGAGTGGCCATCATGCCCCGTCGTTTCTGGGCCAACCTGCCCCATCGCTATGTTCACAATAAATTCTATTAGTGACAAAAACCACTGAAGCTATTTCGAATGTATGTCATACAGAAATAATCCTTAAACTATGACCTTTAATTATACTACTCACCTGTAGCGCCTAAAGTAAGCAAAAGTTAAATAAAACACATTTAACCAACGCACAGTGGGCTAGAATCGAAAAAAGCTGGCCAAAAATACGAAAGTGGTTTTTTTGAGTGCTGACTTTGAAACTTCGCATGGTCATTCTTGAATAAATTTTGCATATAACTGCAAAATAATTTCTCTTGATTCCCGCGCGTTACAATTCTACAGGGGGTCAAAGTTGACCAAACTTTGCGAAAAATGCCGGTCTTCGATTTTTCGAGATATTCTTCAACTTCAAAACGATGCTGAATCCATTAAAAGTAAGTTATTGGATAAAAAACAACGCCACGTTATAACCCTGTACTTTATCTTTCACAACCTATAATTTAATGATTGCGAATGAATAATTGCATATTTTATGCAACAAAATGGCGGACTCTCGTTTTAGAGACACTTTTTACCTAAAGTGAGGAAAATAGTTGAGACGGACTCCGAGGGACATAAAGATATTTATACCACGTTATTCTTTGAAGCTTTCTGAAGAGGAATCTGAAATAAAACCTTGCAACAATTTGCTCCCCCGATAATAATAACGAATTTTCGACAACACTGCATGGGCAAATCCGCGCGGAATCTCCTCGTGTCCTTATTTCTTGCTTCTATCGCCTCTTCTGAGAGTTGGCCCAATGGTAGAATTGCTTCTTTTGCAATTTCAGCTCCGTGAATCAGCACTTTATGAATTGTTGGTGGCATATAGTACCATGGATACAACTTTACATACATCTCTGCTGTAGCCCCGCACACATCTTCCGTAACAGGAATCCCATCTGGATACGCAGCGGATTTGGCTTCCTTTACTACTTCGTAGCTAGGATACAGCCTATGACCATGACTTTTAGATGTTTCACGGAGAATTTTATATTGAGTTTTACTCAACTCAGAAGATATAATTAGTGATAATGCTTCTTCTCCTGACAACTGAGATTGCACATGTTCGCTTTTCTTCCGCCTAGAAAGAACCCTCTTTGCCCTTGTAGGTGTCGTTGTGGTAATTTCTTTCAGCAACTTCGAAGAAGCTTCATTTCCTTCATCTCTTAGAGTCATCCTTGCAGAATAAGACAGTTCAGCTGTGGAGAGTGTGGATCTGATTGTTTCTGTTTTCCTTCGTTTCGATCTGTCACTTGAAAAATGGAAATCTACTTCCGGCCGTCCTCTTGCGTCTACCAAAATGAATTTAATTTAAGTCCGATTGTTCGTTTCTTAGATGTAAATTATCAATTTCAAATACTAAACATTTCAAATCACTATTTTATACGTACCTGGGGTCCTAGAAGTACTTGGTAAGTTCTGGATAACAATATCAGGAAAATTAATATTTACATTGAGCCAACTGGGATTGCGGAGAATAAACCTTTCATTAACACGGAAACTTTGTTTCCATTTTCTTGAATATGCCGGAAAAAAACTATTCTTCAGATAAACAGTAAGAGCTTCCTGCCCATCTATGGATCTTTCTAAGTGAAGTTTTCTTGTCAAAAAATCCATTAAATGCTGCTTTTTACTAGAAAATTACTAATTCTTTTCCTCCATCATTTTATTATGTAGCGTCAACCGACTAATTCGCAGATTAGTCATGTTTTTTTACGGAATTACAAGCAACGTATAAAGACGATAAACTAGAAACCCAATACAATGTTTCTAATGTCTGAAAATGCAATAGAGATTCCATAACTATATCTATTCTACAGTATGACGTTAAGGTATTGAGGGTCTGTGAGAAATAGTATAGCTCAAAAACATCAAAGACAGCTTTCATAATATTTTACAAAGTGAAAATCAAAAAAATGGTAACTCAATTCTGATACTTGATGAAAGATATACGCTGTTGCTAAATTCACTCTTCCTTTAAGAATGATGGTTGAATGTATATTATTTTGCTCATTATTTCTTCGTCTGGAGTTTGTAAAAAGTTAATTTCAGCATTTAAAAGTTATCATTGAGAGGCATGAAGGTTCGAAGGTCTTCAAACACTTCTCTTCCTGGAGGGCCGTACTCCGCCGCGCGGATTGGCCCATGCAGTGTTGTCGAAAATTCGTTATTATTATCGGGGGAGCAAATTGTTGCAAGGTTTTATTTCAGATTCCTCTTCAGAAAGCTTCAAAGAATAACGTGGTATAAATATCTTTATGTCCCTCGGAGTCCGTCTCAACTATTTTCCTCACTTTAGGTAAAAAGTGTCTCTAAAACGAGAGTCCGCCATTTTGTTGCATAAAATATGCAATTATTCATTCGCAATCATTAAATTATAGGTTGTGAAAGATAAAGTACAGGGTTATAACGTGGCGTTGTTTTTTATCCAATAACTTACTTTTAATGGATTCAGCATCGTTTTGAAGTTGAAGAATATCTCGAAAAATCGAAGACCGGCATTTTTCGCAAAGTTTGGTCAACTTTGACCCCTTGTAGAATTGTAACGCGCGGGAATCAAGAGAAATTATTTTGCAGTTATATGCAAAATTTATTCAAGAATGACCATGCGAAGTTTCAAAGTCCGCACTCAAAAAAATCACTTTCGTATTTTTGGCCAGCTTTTTTCGATTCTAGCCCACAGTGCAACGAGTAGAATTTTACTGAAGAAGGCACGAAAACAATTAATCACTACAACTTGTCCAAATCTGCTCCGCCGGCAATATTGGTCCTGTAGATGGAGGGGAACAGTACTAACAACCTACTGATTGATTCCTAGCACGATCTAGTGTTTATTGTATTAAATAACTCGACTGGGCCAACCAGCCCCTATGGCCAACAAACCCCGGTCTCCCCTAATGTGGATTATCGTAAAAAACGTTTTTTTCGAAATCTGTCAACGGCTAGTGCTTTAAGTTTGTGGTCGGTGGTCCTTCTAACATTTATAAAACTTGATCGGATTATGTCCTGAGTCTGCAAATTTAAGCCAAAATGTTAAATTTTTGCATTTTTCCTGATGGTTTCTCAATGTTTCCGAAGTGATTTGATGGCAAAGAAGTACGTATATTGCTTGGTTGTTGCTTAATATTAAAGATTTAGTACGTTGAAAATGGTTTCTCAGTTCGCCAAAATTCGTCAAAATACACAAAATATACAGAAATGTTACGTATGTTGATTAGACAGTACGGTGGCTCGATAGGGGGCATCTATTAATTACGTGAGGTGATTTTTGCGATGTTTTTACCCCTCCCTCCCCCCTAGTGAGTTATGGTGAGATTTGTCTCGACTCCCTCCTCTAATCTCACGTGAGGTTGTTCAAAATGCGTTTTTTCAGTGTAAATATGTTAATCTATGTTTTATTGTTTTGGATTTTGGAAATTTCCGTTTTTTCAAAATATCTCCATGAATATGATATTTAGGTATATTCTATTATTTATAAAAGTTGCTGACCGCGACGATGATGACGATTTTAGACGAATAATTAATTCATCTACGTCGTCTTGCAAATTGTCTGCGTGCCACATCTCCTCTTCCGCTTTCATCACGTTCTACATGGTTTTGTCAATTTTGAGCTGAGACCTTAGTCTGCGCCCAAACTCTTTCAATCGGATTCAACTCGCAATGATAAAGCGGGAGTCTAAGTGCAATGCATCCCTTCGACTTCGTAAGTTCATCTACTTTCAACTTTAATATCTGAAGATGTTGAAAACAATTTCAGCATTTAAAAGTTATCATTGAGAGGCATGAAGGTTCGAAGGTCTTCAAACACTTCTCTTCCTGGAGGGCCGTACTCCGCCGCGCGGATTGGCCCATGCAGTGTTGTCGAAAATTCGTTATTATTATCGGGGGAGCAAATTGTTGCAAGGTTTTATTTCAGATTCCTCTTCAGAAAGCTTCAAAGAATAACGTGGTATAAATATCTTTATGTCCCTCGGAGTCCGTCTCAACTATTTTCCTCACTTTAGGTAAAAAGTGTCTCTAAAACGAGAGTCCGCCATTTTGTTGCATAAAATATGCAATTATTCATTCGCAATCATTAAATTATAGGTTGTGAAAGATAAAGTACAGGGTTATAACGTGGCGTTGTTTTTTATCCAATAACTTACTTTTAATGGATTCAGCATCGTTTTGAAGTTGAAGAATATCTCGAAAAATCGAAGACCGGCATTTTTCGCAAAGTTTGGTCAACTTTGACCCCTTGTAGAATTGTAACGCGCGGGAATCAAGAGAAATTATTTTGCAGTTATATGCAAAATTTATTCAAGAATGACCATGCGAAGTTTCAAAGTCCGCACTCAAAAAAATCACTTTCGTATTTTTGGCCAGCTTTTTTCGATTCTAGCCCACAGTGCAACGAGTAGAATTTTACTGAAGAAGGCACGAAAACAATTAATCACTACAACTTGTCCAAATCTGCTCCGCCGGCAATATTGGTCCTGTAGATGGAGGGGAACAGTACTAACAACCTACTGATTGATTCCTAGCACGATCTAGTGTTTATTGTATTAAATAACTCGACTGGGCCAACCAGCCCCTATGGCCAACAAACCCCGGTCTCCCCTAATGTGGATTATCGTAAAAAACGTTTTTTTCGAAATCTGTCAACGGCTAGTGCTTTAAGTTTGTGGTCGGTGGTCCTTCTAACATTTATAAAACTTGATCGGATTATGTCCTGAGTCTGCAAATTTAAGCCAAAATGTTAAATTTTTGCATTTTTCCTGATGGTTTCTCAATGTTTCCGAAGTGATTTGATGGCAAAGAAGTACGTATATTGCTTGGTTGTTGCTTAATATTAAAGATTTAGTACGTTGAAAATGGTTTCTCAGTTCGCCAAAATTCGTCAAAATACACAAAATATACAGAAATGTTACGTATGTTGATTAGACAGTACGGTGGCTCGATAGGGGGCATCTATTAATTACGTGAGGTGATTTTTGCGATGTTTTTACCCCTCCCTCCCCCCTAGTGAGTTATGGTGAGATTTGTCTCGACTCCCTCCTCTAATCTCACGTGAGGTTGTTCAAAATGCGTTTTTTCAGTGTAAATATGTTAATCTATGTTTTATTGTTTTGGATTTTGGAAATTTCCGTTTTTTCAAAATATCTCCATGAATATGATATTTAGGTATATTCTATTATTTATAAAAGTTGCTGACCGCGACGATGATGACGATTTTAGACGAATAATTAATTCATCTACGTCGTCTTGCAAATTGTCTGCGTGCCACATCTCCTCTTCCGCTTTCATCACGTTCTACATGGTTTTGTCAATTTTGAGCTGAGACCTTGATCTGCGCCCAAACTCTTTCAATCGGATTCAACTCGCAATGATAAAGCGGGAGTCTAAGTGCAATGCATCCCTTCGACTTCGTAAGTTCATCTACTTTCAACTTTAATATCTGAAGATGTTGAAAACTATTTGGCGTTCACGGCTTCTCAACTTCTCTTCTTTACGCCTTCTCCTTTCTTCGGACACGGTAATCACACAAAGTTAAAAAGTGAATCACAAAATAAGATATACCACGGCTCAGTACGACTGGTTGAAACAGCTCAACACTTCTGTATTCGTAGAGATGCGGGGAAAAAGTAAATTCTAAACGCTATCCGTTCAGAACTTTACTTTCTGTTTCCTTTAGCGTCAAAATTTCCCCAGATGTTTTATGACTTGACCTACGCGACATGGGGGTTGTAAATGCCCTGTATGCAGCTGGTTTATTTAACGTTGTAACTGAGGCTCGTGACATTCCCCCAATTTGCGGATATTTTTCCTGAAATCGGGGGAAAACTAAAACTACGCATAGAATTTTTAAGTTCTTTAATTTCAATATAAATTACTATTTTGCCGTCGCAGTGTATCTGTTCATTCGATGCAGCTCGAAATGCTATGGTAAGAACAGCGTCGTATATTCAGACGCAACAAACAAAGATAGTTCTCAAACCTTAGGAAAAAAATTTCCAAACTGAATCCCAAACACGTTCATATTTGCTAAAATCCTTCTCAAACACAGCCAATAGACCATCAGCGAATCCCAAAGATGCTCTGAGAGGAAAAAAAACACTTCGATGGAGATAACTTGAACAGAAGCTAATTCTCTGACATGAACGACAGTCTTCTGGAATTGTCTCTACGAAAGGAAAATTGAGGAACAATAGTTATCGCTCGACGACTTCCTAACCATTCCCTACTTTTATCAACTGTTTGCCTCCTTCCGCTGCTTCCTTCAACTTATATCCCTAACCCTTCCTCCCCTCTCTGACCTTGCTTCCTCATTGGCCATTGTTTTGTACATATTCACTGCAGTTGTGGTCTCTTTACCCGATGATGGACAGAATTGTCTGAAACCGATCGTGTATTAAAACTCAAGTGGAATTTTCGACACAGTGTTTTCTATTTCTATTCTTATGTTGGTTTATTGTTGTTAGTGTTTAGAAAGGTTTTATATTCTTTTCCTTCGATAGTATTAATTCTTCCGGTTATATTTCCACTTTATAGTCGTTAGCTTGTAATTTTTAATCCTTTTATATTATTTTTATAAATCATTTTCGTTAGTTTTCCATTTGGAAAAATATTTGGTTGATTCTTTGAATAGTTATGTTCATAGCAATTCAATAGCATATAATATAACATAAGGATATAAGAAATATAGGAATAAGAATATACTTTCCGGCATTATAATCGGTGTTTTGATGGATACTCGCACATAGACGCTCCGCGTTAGAGGTCGTCTACTGAGTGTGCGAGCGTGTTTGGCGCTTCGTAGAAGCTACAATTTTTGGACTACGGAGATTATGATAAAACATTCTGAACCCTTTTGATGTGTTCTACAACTTCTATTTCAATATATTTTTTGATTTAATGATAATAAAAGGTCGAAAAACGACATTTAACGCTGATTTTCCCGTTAAAGCTACCCTAAGACGAGTTGTTTTTCGTGTGTAGCTTTATATTTACTCATTTCTCTTGCAATATAAAGTGTCATGGGTATATCTTACACGTTAGTAAGTAGTATAAAGCAAACCGTGTGTATTTATCACAATTGATTACGGAGATATACCGTTCAATATGATGCAAGGTCGAAAATCCAAGATGACGACTTTTGTTTAAATATTTCGGCATGTTGCCCAATTGGGATATTTTGGGATTTTTAGGGTTTTGCTTTTGGCTGTTCAAAAAAAATCTCCACCAATTTTCAGCTTGATAAACCAAAAAAGATAAGTTGAACCTATTCTGCCTCCACTAAGGACTATTTTACTCCGTTCCGCTAGGCTACTTCTCGCTCATTTCCCTTTCGCAGTGGAAGGCGGGCATAACTGTTAGAAAATTAAATCCATTAAAGACTGATAATGTCAAGTTAGGGTAGCGGGATAGCGTCCTAACCGGGAGCGCTTTGGATGGGCTCTACTGCAAACTCGTTCTCATTCTTCTCATTCATCTACATCTACATCTACATTAATACCCTACAAGCCGCCTTTCGGCGTGTGGCAAGGGGTGTAAACACCAGTTGAATCTAAACTACTTCCTTATTCGGCTATTGTCACGTATTGTTCGCGGAAGGAATGAATCTCTAAAACGATTCGTCCTAGCATCTATTTCTCTTAACTTACGTTCATTATCGGATCGACCGAGGTAACAGGGGGTTTTCATGATACCGATTGTATCTTCCGAAAATGTAGTTTCCCTCAATTTATTCAGCAATCGCAGCCTAGCTTCCAATCTCCTTTCTTTCAAGGATTCCGAACCTACGTCTGAGAGCATTTTTGTAACGCTTGCTTTTTTATCGTAGCATTTCTTAACAAAACGAACCGCTTTACGCTGCACTTTCTCGAGTTCGCGAGTACACGTTTCGTCCGCCGGATCCTATATAATTGCCGCATATTCCAGAAGGGGTCTGACCAAGGCAAAATAACATCGCTCTCTCTCCTTTTCATCGCATTCACCGACAATACGCTTTACAAAGCCAAGCCTTTTACTTGCTCTGCCGCAGATACTTATTACTTCTAAAGAGACTAATCTAAAATATTATTAATAATATCTTACAGATTTGTATTATTATTAACAGCTATAAACGGCACCGTAACACAATTTTATAATTTATAACAACAGCCCCTAAATGCCAATACCAAACGAAATTTATCAAAGATATTTCAATCGCTTGTTCATCCCGACATATCAAATTTTCAGAAAAACATTCCTTGACATTAGATAAAGCCAATATTCCTCATCACATTCGCATTAAAATATAAACTAAAGCATATTACATATATTATCTTTAAAGGTTAGTTATAGGAGAGGTCCTTATGGGCCTAACCTCGCCAAATAAAGAGTTTTATTATTATTATTATTACTATTAAACTTCCCCGTCATGTATGTTGGATCTTAATTTCAATTGTTTAATAAATATGCAACATTTAAATATAGATGACTTAATATATAATTTATCAATATCCTATTTTTTAATAAATACTAATTTGGATGGAATTTTAAGCTAAGAACATTTGCGAAATTCTGAAAAATTATGAATTCGATTCCATTGAATTGTAGCAATTTGTGAGAATCACACGAACGCGCTGCTTTAAAATCTCTGCTATAAAATCGAGTTTACGTTGAAATTCGGTCTCTAAAAATCTTCCCCTTCCTCGACGTAATATTTCTTCGTCATCGCCACAAACCAACGTATAAATGTCCTTTTCTAAATCGGTTTGATAAACTCCAAAATGGTCGTAATTATGTTCCTGCTATTTAAATATCAAAGTTAACATTCGCTGAAATCTCAGTAAATTGCCTCCTTTTCATTAATTCTGACATTAGTTCCTATCGTTAATGCGGCAAAGACTTGAAATTCCAGTGTATTCTTGTGGGAAAAATGAATGTATCATATTGAAAAATCACCTTGGTCTTCATGGGGACTGGTTGTTTACTACGGCAAAAGTTTTTAAAAGTTTCGTTTATTTTGTCATAGTTGTCATAATTTTGATTCAGAAAGTGTATTTTACGACAATAATAAGATTCTTTATTTAATTTACCCTCATTTGGTACTTTTCTTGACTTCGTAGGAGCAGTATTTCCAATTTAAGTCTGTAAAAGTAACAAAGCTTACAAGGTACAGAAACGAACTTTACGTGCTTTCCTTATTGAAACGTATTATGGGGTCCTGGGTTCAAACCAGAACCTTCATAGAGATTAGAGTAGTTTTATTGGGGCTTTCAGCTTATTAGAAATACAGTGTAGTTTGTCTTATAGCTCTACGACAAATAGTTTCTGAGATAGGGGTGGGACGGAGGACGGATTTTGCTTTTGATGTATAAAACCATATATGACGACGAACGAACACATGATAGCTATTTATTATATTAGATATTTAAATCTGCCGCATAATATTTATACTTTTAAACATATTTGTAGCCCATAGATTCCTTTATGTCGAAAAAGGAATATCCATAATTTCATTCTGCTTTTCTTATTGGCATTCCGAAAATATTGCATCGAAATTTCAAAATAATCAGGAACTTATTTGAATTGCTTTATTCAATGCTTAAGAGTTAATGAAGAGTATTAGTATTAGAGATTAGAGTATTGGAGATCGATATTCTGGCCAATAGCGGATTTCTTCTATTTAACGAATGAGTACTGAACAAAAGCCAACATCCTATAATAATGCTATGTAACGAATTACAGCGAGTTGTTCACAACTCGAATTCACAATACGAATTTGTCAGAATTTTAAAAAGTTATAAAGGTTCATTTAGTAGGAAACCATCATTTTTAAACCGTCGCTCGTAAGAGTTAAAAGACTACATCATAGTTTAAAATGCATGAGGGTTACGAATTTGCTCAAACCATATTTCCATAAATTAACTAATGTAGTAAAATATTTATGCTACGATTATCAGAAAAAAATCATAATCACTTGACTAGAAAGACATGCGCCGGCATAATATTAGGAACCGAAAGTTTGCTTGGCGAAGAAATAGCGACCAGTGGGATTTTTCCTCCTAATTTCACAATGTATAGTAAGGAACAAGACGGCAGAATAGGAGGTGGAGTATTTATCGCTGTGAGATATAGATTTATAAGTCAGTCAGAAAAACTTAAAATCCGGGGTACCAGTAAGATAATTTGGGACTCAGTGTAAAAGAGACATGGTAAGAAAACTTATTTCTGCTCTTTCTATCACCCTTCCGACGGCAGCGACGATTCCACAGATAGTTAGACAGATAGTCCTTGGGACACTGCGAAAATTCCGGTAAACTCAATGCAAACGTATCGGTAGGAGGGGATACTAATCAACCAGATATAAATCAGGCAAAAGTTTCTATCAGTAGCAATAGTCGAGATAGAACTTCATCGCAGAAATAATATATTTATTATCAGTCTTCGCGGTCAAACAGATAAAGACAGAAGCGACTCGAGTAACTCCTCTCAAAAAACGTAATATTCTAGATATCTGTGCCATTAGCCATTCTCATCTAGTAAACAGTATTGATGTAGCACTAGGTATATTCGGTCATAAAATTATAACAGCGGTGCTAAAGATCTCTCTAAAGTGCTCTCTGAGTTTTGAACCCATCTCGTATCTTACGATCTTTGATGGAGTTCTTACAAGTAAATGCCTTCACTCTTATCCGTTTCATTGTCAGATAACAGATGGTCTGAAATTCTCCGTATCCTTGTAGAAGGTATATTTTAATTTGCTCCGACCAAAAATATTCGAGATCGCCAAAAGCTGCGATAGGTAAAACCAAAACTACGTTCCCACCAAAGGAAACAAAGAGCGTTACTTTCCTATATGACTTCTTTTCCACGCAATAACAGAAAATACAAAGAGCGTCGGCATAAATATTTAGATATCAGGAGTGCAGCCAAGATTTAGCCAATAATGAATTTGATGCTTACAGCTCAGTCACGTTACGCGCGTGTATCGCGATATTATCGCGATACTATCGTGATAGTAAGAAGATAATAAAAAATCTCCTTGACCAGAAGGCATGCCATCGTTATATCTACGCTTGCAGACGAGCTTGCCTCCCTCTTCCTCGTT
The DNA here is from genome assembly GCA_947579665.1 of Sympetrum striolatum. Taxonomy (NCBI): domain Eukaryota; kingdom Metazoa; phylum Arthropoda; class Insecta; order Odonata; family Libellulidae; genus Sympetrum; species Sympetrum striolatum. Next base: position 21,121,173 of record OX388352.1, on the reverse strand, counting down.
TTTTCAGAAAATCATTAGATGAACATTTGGCTCCAGTCCTTCAGGAACCGAAAAAAGGACGTAAGTCAAAGCCGGACGAGAACCGACCAAAATAATTTACATCTATATTTTGTAGGATTCTTGATCACATAAAGCACATAATATGCAGTTACTTAATGCGTTTTCATAGCGATAATATTGCAATCACGCGTAGTCATCAAAATTTCCTCGAAGGCTGCTACTCGGCTATAAGATACGATTTCAAAATCAAATTTCACTCGTTGTGTCGCTGTATCCTTTATCTATGAATTCAGAAACTACTCAGTTACGATATATTCATAAATTATGAGTAATCTTAAAAAAGGAGAGTATGTCCACAGCTTTTTAATACATATGGAAAAACTTCAGTGGCGTTGCCGGAGGCAGTGAGAACGGGCCCCAATTCGCCCTCCGTTTCTACCTCCAACATCGACGCTCAGAAATCGGGGCGATACGAAAATGTAAGATGACACTCAGATAATTGATTGCGTTATCTTAATCTTCAAATGGAAATCAAACTAGTGACGCATCTGGCAAAAGATCACAGTGGGGCCATCGGGCTTTCGGGAATCTCTTTACATTTAGATCTTCACTTACAATTAGTGAGTTTCCATCGACGTATGGCAGGTGGTGATTTAACTAACTTAAGTGTAAGCGTCTATATATAATAGATATAACATTGCTTTCATACCGTGTTTTCCCTTCTGATGCTTCGCGGAGAGAGACCAGTTATTTTCGTAACCTGATTGCAATGCAAATATTTATAAGAGGCTTTCGTAAAATTTTCCCAATTGCGAGACTGCTGTATAATTTAACCACTTCCCTGACGCGCCCGGATATATCCGTAATCCGATATCACAAATATCGAGACATGCCCGGATATATCCGTTCAAGTCCCTCATTTACGCTAAGAACGAATTATGCCTATCTTTTTTCAGCCCTCTCTCCCAACTCCGGTTTTAGTTCTTCAAGGCTACAAATAGACCCCGTAGATGGTACATAAACGTTTTTGGAATGTTTTAAGAATGATTATAAGAGTTGTGCTTGTTTACAAATTGACTAATTTTGGCGGGTTTATGAAATCTTCATAAGTAGGCGGAAGATCATATTTCCCTTATATGATCCGTTCTTGCTTAAGTATAAGGCTACAAAAGACGCAACATTAATTTTTAAAGACAGAGAAATAACAAACGAGGAAGACCGAATACCTATCTCTGTAGGTAAATCCACCGTAGGAAATTTCTTCAAAAGGAAAAATTGCGTCCGAATCACCCGTACAAAATTAATGGAATTAATATAAAAGTGGTAGATTCAGTTGAATATCTCGGGATCAACATTACTAATTACTTAAATTGGAGCACCATTATCCGAAAAATCTGCGGCAAAGCAATTAAAAGCAATTTCACCGACAATACGCTTTGTAAAGCGTATCGTCGGTGAATGCGATGAAAAGGTGAGAGAACGATGTTATTTTACCTTGGTCAGACCCGTTCTGGAATATGCGGCAAGTATATGGGATCCTGCGGATGAAACGTGTACCCGCGAACTCGAGAAAGTGCAGCGTTAGGCGGTTCGTTTTGTTAAGGAATGCTACAATAAAAAGCAAGCGTTACAAAAATGCTCTCAGAAGTATGTTGGCAATCTTTGAAAGACAGGAGATTGGAAGGTAGGTTGCGATTGCTTAACCCTAGGACGACTGAAAACAATTGTCGCGTTGTAGCCTGTCTGGGTCCAATGGACCCTTATTGTTAATTTTTGCCAACTTCAGTTTTATCTGAAAATTTTAATGTGTTATATGGCATTATTTTATTTCTTATAATTTAACAACATTAAAACATTATCACTATTATTATTTTATTGAGGTGGAAGTCGTTGGCGCACCACAGGATATTTTAGAGCAATAAAAGTAAAATATGATTTTATTTTATTTTATCTTCAGTTTCACTGTACGATTATTAGAAAGGATTTATTTATACAATTATTTAAATGCAGTGCTTTAAATATTTATTTAAACTATTTATTTAAAACAATTATTGCATACAGTTTTTGAATGCTCTAGTTATATGATTTTATTACATATTGAGCAAGTTGAACGTGTCTTTCTATCCTTTTTATATTCACACATATGGCACCTACCATTCTTGGTATTTGTTTTACCACGATTTGTTGATGCTACACAACTTCTTTTCCTCGATGTCATCCTTTCCATTTGAGGATGTTCGAAGTTGGTTAGATAATCACTGCTAGTTCCTTCCCAAGACAGATGAGAAAATTACGTCTTTTCTGTAATTTTTATGAGCGATATTGATCAGTAAGATGATTCCATATAACGTAAGCGTTGATAGCGCTTAATTCAATAATGTTGTAAAATATTGCTAAAGGCCATCTTCGAGTCATTCTTTTGCAACTGTAGCTGCGTGCCATTTTGTCAATAGTGCCTACACCTCCTTTGGCGCTGTTATACGTAGTACATGATTATTTCAGGTTTTCTATTTTGAGAAGCTTCGTCCAATATTTGGTTGATCATGCATCATACTGAGTAAAATAACATTTTTTCCTTCCTTCGGACAGTATGATATAATCATCGAATCATTTTGAAATCCAAATAAAGTAGTGTTTGTATCTTCCTTTCGCAGCTGTAAATTCAAGTAGAAGCTCCACTTTTTTTTCCTCATAGTTCCTTTTATTGTCAAGCCTTTGGAAAGCAGTTGGGGACCCACGTTTAAACTTGTGTAAAAATTGTCACATGTGATATTTCTTCCTGACTTTTCAATACCCTTAATCATATCTAATACTACCCTCTCCCCTTGATTTACTTCTCGCCCTTTATTTGTATATTTTCCTGTGTATACTTTTATCTTCCAAGTATAAGTCCTTATACTGCTATATTCATTGCCCAAATTTTAATGCTATACTTCCCGGGTTTGCATGGGATAAATTGCCTAAATGGACGTGTTTGTCAACAGTCATACACGACCCTGGTACAAATGCATCTTTTAAAGTTTCATTCCAAGCATCGAAGATTTCCCTGGTAGGCTGCAGCTTATCATTTCCTCTGTTCATTCTTTTTTCTGCCGCATTATTAAAGCGAAGAACCCGCAATACCATCGTAAATCTATCCCTAGCCACAATGCTGTTGAAAACTGGACAGCCGTCTAATTCACTCCAAAGTTGCGAAACGTTTTCATTTTTTTATTTGTATACACCAATTAATATCAGCAACCCAAGACATTTTTTTCAGTTCAATGTCACTAATTTCTTTCCACGAAGCATGATAAATTGCAAGACCCTCAATATTTGTCCATTTACGAATAATTTCAAGAATACTTGGACGTAAGAAGAGTAAAAATACAGAAGAAACAGAATCAAAATTCTGTATGGCATAGCGAGATGGACGAAGTTCTGCAGCAAAATATTATGCTTTGGTGTCCTACCCTCATTTTTCATACTGAGATCAGTTGACAACTCCTCTTTTTTATTGCGAGAAATCATTTTAATCGCAACATAAGAATTCCCAAGTCCCTCCCCACTTTCACCTACAACAGACGAAGATGATGAAAAATCACTTATCACCATCATCGTCTGACTCAGAAATTTCACTTTCTTCCTCTTCACTGGAGTCACTGGTGTCCTCCATTAACCAGCGTTGAATAGTCTGTTGCTGAGAACGTCTTTGTGCCATTTTCAGTGTATGTTCCGGATATATTTTCCTGATACTATCGTATGAAGAGCAACGCTCAAAGTAGGCGCCCCATAACAAATTATAAAGGTAAAACAAGGAAAGCTACAGCTATAATGTCAGAAGAAATTTACATATCTAGTTTCATTCATCTGAAAACAATTGTTGTCCTGAATATGGAATAGGGGAGGGTAATATCGAAATATCTTATAAGCGTGAAGGAATTATGGCTTTTATATTGCCCATGAACATTTTCACTGACCATTGAAAGCTGCAAGTACAGTAAAATGTAGAGACGATATCCTGGTTCTTCAATGTTTTTGGTGCACTTGAAGGTAAATAGCCTCAATCTGGCCTGTATAAAAGACCCCATATAATAATAATTAATTACCAAAAAATGTTTTCTTGGACAATGATGATGGTGAGTATTCACATCCTTAAGTAGGTCATTCAGAATAGCAATTGTTTCTACTTTCGAATTACCCTTCTTTCGGACATTTTTCGTGTTGGTCCGTACTTCACAAACAGGGCAGCTTTAACCTTCCACTCAAGCAGTAAAACCGACCGACAAAGTCGTGACTGCTGAAAGCTACCACGTACCAGAGCTTATGTAGGAATGGAAATACGGTGTAGGAAAATGACTGCCGTATCACAAGAGATTTCATCTTTAAGGCAGAAATGAAGGAGAAAAATACTGCCGCAGCCAGGACTCGAACCCACTTGCGGGGCGGATGCTTTAACCAATTAAGCCACTCTGTCGCGGTAGCTTAATTGGCTAGAGCATCCGCCCGGCAAGTGGAAGATCCGGGCTCGAGTCCTGGCTGCGGCAGACTTTTTCTCTTTAATTTCTTCTCAAAATTCAAGCATGTGCATAATGCGGATATTCATTGCTTGCATCTTTAAGGCAATTACATTGCGAAAATCTCTCCAAAGTGCAAGCCACTATGACTCCATCGGGACTTCGAGGTAAATCATGAAATATTTCAACGGTTTAGGAATGAATGTCTTTGTATATCAGGCAGCCAATACAAATCACAAAAGGACTAAAAGTCACGAGGTGGATTTTTGAATGTATTACCTTTTAGAAGATATACCATTCCAAATTACTCGAGGAGTCATTTTGATTCCCACCGGGTCTCCGAGCGTTAAACAATGTCTGTTATTATTATGAAGGTCTTTATTAAGGCGAGATTGAGACTGAAAAGTCTCTTCTTCCATCTAACCTTACGTCAATGTATTGTATACATAAAAACTTGTGTATATGTGAATAGAAATAAAGAGTAAAACTTTTGAAGGAGTGGAAGTAAAACAAAACCTAAGGTGATATCTTAGGAAAAAATATCCACAGCAGGAAAACACCCACAGAGAAGGGGGGTGTGAAAAACCTGCGCAAACCTACTGATGGTACAAGCTAGAAGATGTTAAAGAAAGCTTTGTATAACATGGAACTTACAAAAGCAATAGTACCATAACTAAATTACAAATTAATAATAAAATAAAATCAGAAACAGGAAAAACTACAATATTAAACCATGAGGTATATAAATATATGCATATCATGCTGTTTGCATACTGCAAGCTTATTAATAATGAGTTTCATAATTATATTATAGGGTTCCATTGATGGACCAAGAGGCACTTTCCGAAGAGATAGATGGCTGTAACCCGGTATGTAGGTATAAATTATAGATGCCTTAATGAAATACTATCTTATTTCCTCCAATTGAACCTAAATTTCATATTGGGGTACTGAATAAATTCAATAAATGAGAATTCATCATATGAGAATGAGATTGAATGAAAGAAAACTCGGAACACCTTTTAAGTAACTTCTTGCATGAATATCGACCTCAACGTATTGTTTAACTTGGCATATACTTTAAGTTCCCAAGGAAAAAACGGACTTGGGAAAAGCCGTTTTTCTTTGGGAATTTTCCTGGGTGCACGCCCTTATGTGCAAAGTCACCTCAAACCTTTCCTTATTTATATACTTTAAGATTTGTGGTAAGACATCGCGCAACGTATACCTGGGTTCGATGCCGGTCGATCTATATTTTCACCCAAAGAATATATTGAGTTGATATTTCGTAAAATTTTTAATCACTTCCGTGGGAGATATAAGAATTTTGTCCAATATGATGGCAAAATATATGTGCACTTTGAAAGTATTTCAGAGAGACTATGGCTTCAATTTCAGGTCACAATATTGGTTCATCTTTCGGAAACTGGAAGAAATTTTTACAGGATTAGTTTGACCATTAGTGGTCAACTAGGTTATTGGCCATTTTTTAGCTGCAGGTCTCCTTGAGAATCTCTGCTAATACGTTCGATGGACCAGTACAAAGACCAAAAAAATGAGGTCACACATATTTAGTTGGATTCAAGGGGCAATAAAAAGATTTCCTATATCCAAATGTGGTTGAAAAACTGCTTTTTTGAGTCAATTTTAATTGTTATTGTTGAAGTAGGGATGGCCTTCATTGTTATAAGTTTGCATTATTCAAGCAACAATTTACTCACACTAACATATCTATTATAATAATATATAATTTATTTCCCTTTTTCATGTTGCATAGTTCTTAAGGGTAGACCACCAGGAAAAGTCTCAAATGGACGCTATCGTGAAATCGATTTTAAATGGCCCAAAATATCCATTTTCCCGTAAAAATGCTTTGAACGGATTTTTGGAAAATCTTTTGAGGCCACACCAGGCAATCTGAAGATTAGAAAACCCAAAAATTATTAGCTCTGATGCTTTCCAAACGTAAAACGAAAAGATTTCTAGAATAATCTGACAATGTTCGACCCCAGAACGGTGCAGGAAAGAATATCTACTTTCCAGTACAAATTACCTTTGAAATTATCTAAAACACTTATAGGTTACGTAGAAGAAGTTCACCCGGGGGCTTGGTAGAGCCAATGGCGGAGTTTTACATAGGCAGTCGACCGTTTTCAATTTGAGCCTGTGTTCGACGCAATGGGGACTTAAGTGTTCTTCCATAATGAATTTATGGGAACGTTTTTTGAGTAACTTACCGAAAGAATATCTACTTAAAATTCGAGACGCACTTAGACTTGCCGCCACTGTTACGTAATATGAAAGGGTTTTTATCAGTAGGTAAGGTAACTATATATTTAGATTCTTATATAGGATCTTAGATAACTAAAGATCTTAGAATTTTTCGTTATAAAATAGCTAAAATTATATTCTGAAAATAATATACAGAAACATATTCCGTAAAAATTCTAACAAGGGGAGGACAGGTTAGCTGAATTTCAGATATGGTTGAAAGCTAGCAGGAAGATTATGCGTCATTCACGAATTACCAACCTTTTGGTGTTAGCAAAACTACGGTTTATCTGGAATACCGTCTTTTATTTCACGTAATATGGCTTTAATGCGTTAGTTGAGAATTTAAAAATATTTTGAGATTATTTATGCCTCGAAAATGTATCAAAGAAACTATTATTCCTCTAATTTAAGATGTATTTGCAAAATTATTTGCAAAATTTAAAGTCTTTATTAAGAGGAGTTTGAGATTGAAAAGACTCTTCTTCCATTTAACCTTTCGTCAATAATATTATGAACATGAGCTGTGTGTAGGTAAATAGAGATACAGAGGAATACTTCAGAAGGAGTAAATGTAGAAAAGCTTAGGTGATATCTTAGGAAAAAAGGTCTACTGCAGGAAAACACCTACAAAGAAGGGCGCTGTGAAAAACCTGCGCAAACCTGCTGATAGTACAAGCTAAAATATGTGAAAGGAAGCTGTGTATAACACGGAAATTACAAAATCAGTATTATAAAGATATAAATAATAATAATAATAATAATAAAATCAAATCAAAAAGGAAAATTTGCAATAGTAAACAATGAGAAAGTAATAAATATCACTAACACTTTTACATTATTAGCAACCGATCTTGTTTTAATTTCATATGCTGCGTAATTGACGGTCTCTGATGCGGTATAGTAGAATACTGGTGTAAGAAGTCGTCTCAAAGCCGTTCGGCTAGACTTTAGGTACGTTTTTGTGGTATTCCTTGTCTAATAAAGCTTTCATGAATACGAAAATGAAATAAATGCGAACGGAATAACGTGAAGTAATATAATTACGAAGAGCGTAAAATCATTACAAAAGACCAATATGCATAGTGTTTAATTATAAATGCTCATAATATTCAGTAAACAACTGCTTCTTTTCATTTAGATTCAGATCAGAAAATAAATTCTAAAGATAAGGAAATTTGGAAATGACGAGAAAAAATTCGATGCTGCTGCTCCTGACTTCACAAAAGCATCGGATTTTCCGTACATTCCATTTTTATCCGCTTCTACGAGCGTCTAACGAAATTTAATCTTTCGTCAAAATTGGCATTTTTCTTAAGAAGCAAAATTCAATCAAGAAAGTGAGTGTTCATGCAATCAAGAGTTCTGGAAAAGATATATGACTCATTCATGTAAATATGTCTCTCTAAAAATATCCAATTCTCAATTCCAGGATGCTCCTTCAGATTTCAAATACAATATCTAATCGATCCGCCTACAGAAGTAAGTTGAATGTTAGAAGTAATAATTAGATATCGAATTCCAATATTTTCATAATATTGACATTTGGAGTTGCCTGTAAAGGTTTACAATTTTAAGGCCTGCAATTTTCGGTATAATTTTATAATCTGTGCATCGATTGGCCGGAAGCAAAAAGCTTTCCGTTTTCATATTATAATAATATATTTCGGCGAAATAAAAAATATTATAAATTCATTATAACTTCAAGCCTGATATTTACGGAATCTACCGAAAATGTTGTGAATCAAAGTATTAGTACGGTACATTATCCGTCAAAAGAATGCAATCTCTAACGTACGATACCGGATTAAATTCCCTGCTATTACCTCTTTCACCGGATTTGCTACCTCTCCAAATCAAACAGTTATGAGCTATTTAAGCATCCATGAGTAATAATCGCGTAACCTAAGCTTAGCATATTCAAGGCATCGATATTTTCAGTCGTTTTTGAGTCTTCATGGGTAATTGGGGCGGAAAGCCTTCCTGTGGTGACTGCAAGGTTCAAATATTCCATTATACTGGAGGAAAATCGATTCAACGATTCTATAATAAGAGCACACCTAACATTAAAGGTGACAGAGTTGAACGCGAACGCAGTTTTCATTCTGAATTTTAGGGAATGCTCTCTGCCGTTTCGAGATAACGTTTCGAAAATGTCCTCTCTGCATGGTACTAAATTTTGACATGGCAAAAAGACTGAGATTAGTTTGGATGTACCCCTTTCAATCAGGGGTACATCCAAACCCCTAATCAATTATTATGTATAGACCATGTAATCCATTCCTATGAAAGAATTAAGATATAAGCCTGTATTATCCAATCGACAATACCTTCAAAAAATTTTATCCGAACAGCTTGGAAGGCTAGTAAGAAGTATTGATGACAACGAAAGATGTACACTGTTTATAATGCTCACGTTTGGTAAGAATTCCACAATCAGTATCAGTAAAAAATGTATTTTAACCATTGAAAAAATTATGTCAAAAATATATTTATTCTATAGTTTTTCTTGGAATGGATCGCCAAATGAGCTAGAATAAAACAAAGCAGACAAATAATAAAAAGGTGCTTCGGACCCAGTGTTGCCTCTCTCGAATATATATTGCAAATTTAAGTTGACTGATGCGCATTGCAATTTCATATCGTGTCAAAGTTGACCTAATTTTACAAACATTTTCGGCGTTTAATATTTTAGAAAATTGTTCAACTTCCAACGGATGCCTTGGTAAGGTAAACACATGAAGTAGAAAACATTTTTCAGCTGACTTCAGCTATAATGAACTAAAATAAACTCGAACTCGAGAAAGTGCAGCGTAAAGCGGTTCGTTTTGTTAAGAAATGCTACGATAAACAATCAAGCGTTACAAAAATGCTCTCAGACGTAGGTTGGGAATCCTTGAAAGAAAGGAGATTGGAAGCGAGGCTGCTATTGCTTAATAAATTCAGGGAAATTACATTTTCGGAAGATACAATCGGTATCATGCAACCCCCCTGCTACCTCGGTCGATCCGATTATGACCGTAAGTTAAGAGAAATAGATGGTAGGACGAATCGTTTTAGAGATTCATTCTTTCCGCGAACAATACGTGACAATAACCGAATAAGGAAGTAGTATATATTCAACTGGTGTTTACACCCCCTGCCACAAGCTGAAAGGCGGCTTGTAGGGTATTAATGTAGATGTAGATGTAGAAAATAGATATCTAACGGCCTCCTTGGTTAAGTAAGCGTGGAACATTAACCTCTAATCTAGGGAGCCCCTGCACCAATACAGATGGCGGTCATCAATATAATCTTTTTATAACATAGGAATGCTGTAATTTAGAACGATTGGCACGATATCAACTTCCCGAATCCTAAATATTCGTTGATGAAAGACTATACCAGTGTAACCTCGAAACTCGTATCATCACGTTCAGCTTGTATTTAGAATTGAAAGACGGCCGGACGAAACCGTATTTAATCCTCATTAGATAACGTTTTTTTTTGAGAAGGCACTTCATGTATTACCTGTTGTAAATCGATGGAAGAGTAATTCCAATATAATGGAGATAAGTGTCTTGTATGTGTCCCGTGATGAGGAAACGCTCTTGTGTTTGAATCTGTCCTACTCCAAAGGGTGAAAAGAAAAAGGCGTAAACATTTGGATGAACAATGTTCTACCACGTGTGTTCCCTGTTTACTCGACTCAAAGGCGTGGCGGTTGGCTGAACAGGCATTTAGGAGGGGACGGACGGACTTTTTAAATTTTGGTTGCCCGATGCAAAAAGGTTGCGTTTCGCAGAGAACTGATGGAACTAAGGTATCCAAAGTTTAACAGAAGTAAACGTAGTAGTAGTACTGCTAAAATTTCTTCGACAGCTAATGTCATTTCGCCCATAAGGGCACACTCCAGTTACCGAGAGTCGAACCCGTGTAAGTAGTGCCATGTACCTTCACCTTCACCTTTGGTGAATTCACTACTTACGTGGCTATCCTGGAGCAATAATGAATGTACCTTCTATTGTAGAAACGTGTATGGAATGAAGTAAATGGAGTTTATAAACGGCGTTATGTCCCCGATCGAAAATGCCTACATATGAAAGACACTCGAGCTCTGTCATCCTCACTGAATCGATTAGGACGGAATATCTCCTTCCTTCAATTTCTGTTCGCTCCTGTGAATGAATGCGTGCACTCTACTTACACCTTTGAAATGGCCTATTAACAAAGAAAGTAATATTGGTGCTTCCAATAAAAACCTCCCACGATTAACCAACGTTATAATACATTATACAGCTACTCTACAGTATTAGAAGATAATTCTTATATTGCGTCAGGAGAACATCGGATGCTGCTGATGGAGCTCTCATAATGATTTCTAAGACCTTTCTGCTCTTATATTCTATATCATTTCCTTGTCCTAGTCTCTATTCCTCGTTTCTAGTTGATGTTTGCATTTTATTTTTGTGATATTCTTTTAAAGTTCTAAATAATCAAGCATAAAAGTTTTCATTTCCTTATTGTAGAATATTTTGTTATTTCTTTGGGTTTAGAGAGATCAAAGATGCATTTAATTAAGCTCGAGATGAAAAATATTTGGAAACTACTGCAGGATAGAACAGAATAGTTGAATTAAGAGATTTAAATTTTGCAAAATTACACATTACAACGTTTAAATGGCCGCCATACAGTAGAGAATGGAAGTATAATGCAATAAGCAACTACTTGAATTGTTTGCTGTACACAATTTTCTTGAGCCGAAAAATAACTGTTATTCTTGAAAAAATGTTTAGATGCTGATTTGGGTGTTATCATATAAAAAGCTATGTGTTGGAAAATTGAACTTTAGAATATAGCCGTGCGAAATCAAATAAATTATAGCATTCTTGCACTGACTTTGATAAGAAACCCTGAATTCATTATTATAAACTTAGCTACCAACTCTAAAGAAATACTCTGCGCTTAAATATATATTTCAAAATATATAGCATGAAATATGAAGCTATGGAATCAATTTCCTCGTGATTGCTTACAATAATAACATTGCATATACTAATATATATATATAAATAAATAAATATGGACGCAATTGAAGATTTTAAAAGCATATGGCCTAAGCTTCTGAGTAAATAAGAAAAGCGGGCTCTGGAAAACGAGTATTAATTTGCATTCATATTCGTTAAAGAGAAAGTGTTTAGCAAGGATTATGAGAGGGCCTCTGATATATTCTGTTTAATTATTTTCCTCTTATGAAAAGGATAATCCTCTCCTGTTGTTCCTTTGTGGATTCTTCGAATCTCTTTCATAAGGACGAGGATCAAATGAGACTAATGTGCGCTAAAAACCAATAAATAATACACGTCCGAAAGTAGTTGGTAAAGGATCTTTAGCCTGACATTTTTTTCATTAAAAACTTCAATTAAAATTAGAAAAGGTATTGTTATCTCACTAAAATCAGGTTTGAGGATTAGGAATTAAATACCAGCATGCGCTGGGCGGTAAAAGAAACCGATTTGGAAATGTTAATTAATCCAAAATAAAATCGTATTACGTATTCTGCACAGCAGAAAACAATGTGACTGTGTTTATTCATTATATTACTTGCGTATTTTGTTATCCCGACTGTCCAAACCTGTCTTCACTCTCACTTACTCTATTCCGGAACTTTTTCTAAATTTATTATTATTTGCCGTATTTAACAAAGAGAAAAATACACAAATAGTGTATCATTAGTGAATGATGATACAAAGTTTGGCATGGCGCGAAGAAGTATGCCCTCGAAGCACATAGCGAAACAGATAATAAAAAACAGCGATATGACTTGAACCCTGGTCTCGCACTTTCCAAGCAGGTATTCCTAACAATAAACTACCATGACACGAGAATTCCATTAAACGGATACTCAATGAAAAAGGCAGTGTTACTCCATTTAGAGGCACCAACCACTATGTTATCTGAATCATTATTTTAGATTATACAGCAGAAGACACCTACAATTCTTTGCCATAAGCTCCTAGCATTCATGACATTTCCCATACACTCTGATATTGGAATGTAAACATGGTCGTCCCTTAATCTTGAGTTTACGAAATAGCTTTAAATCAAATGGTAGATAATACTAACATTATATTATATATGCCTGAGAAAAAGATGGAGAATAATAACTCATTTCACAGAAGAAAAACTAAAATAAGAATTGTTTAATATGATTACATAACTTCAGTTATAGTTGACAAAAAAATATCAACAAAGTTCCATACGAAAACTTGAGATACTTCCAATTTTTCAAGTACATATTAAATACCATCAAAGTTACAGGCTTTTCCTTTCGTGTAATACTTAATAGTTTTCCCTTTATAGGATGGAATTTAAAATGCGATTCACTACTGATTCACATTTTTAGAAACTAAGAACCCTAAAAAGTAAACAGCATTACAGAAATATAATGGGGAAAATTGTTAATTTAGCAAAAGTACTTAAAATCCGCTGATCCAAAAGCAAGGTGCATTATATGGAATTTTCTTTTGTGAAAATTAACATAATAAAGAGCATCGCGTTTTTAGCAAACACAAACTGGTATATTCCTCCTGAGTACATTAGCTGCGATCCAACCGAAGAGAATGTTTACCATTCATTTTATCGCCTACTGCAGCTTCTGGCTGTGAATTCGTTACGAACTTGTTTGCGGCACAAGTGAGGATTTGCGCGGTCAACTCCTCTCCGTGAAAATGTTCATGAAAGAAGTCAAAAGCTCTTTTATACCGGAAGGAGTAAGTAATTTGAAAAAAAACTTAAACGTTACATCTTTTATCAGAATTTCCCGTATAGGCACGAAAACGAATATCAGTCGTACAGATTTAGTTATGTGTCGCAGATAAAACGTATTCATCTAAACCACTGGTTTCCAAACTGTGGGTCATAAGCATTGGCTCTTTTGGGGGATCGTTCCCTGAACGCAGATGCAAGCTCAACCATTATATTAATAATTCATAACTGATATTTAATACTTAATATTTCTTTTGTCAAGTTCTAAATACATTTACGAAACTATTTATATTTTGTTTTATTAATCAAATATGGCGGATGAGAAAGATGGATCGCAAACATTTATAAGAAGTCTAAAAATTGGTTGGGAAACACTGATCTAAACGTATGAATGTCGATAATATTTTCATTTTTAAATAAGAATTAAACTTCGAAATTGTTTCGAAAGGTTGTTTACGATGGCTAGTTTAAAAAAAGTGTAATGTAATAATTATAAAAAGGGCCCGCGATGGGTGTAAAATTTTTAATGGGATAAGTTAATTAAAATAATCCAAAGCGTTGGGTGCCGATCACAATGAGACAAATTGGTGCTAATGATATCGCGAAATTTAAATTAAATGAGACGGTCTCGTGGTCGCTAGCTTTCCGAAGTAAATATGAACCATAATTTCTCTTAAAACGTCATCATCAATATATATCCAAAAATATTTTAAAGATTTAGAAAAAAACTGGATCTGACCACTTCAAATACGAGTGGTCTTCCACCGCAAGCGGTCTTCTCGGTAAATTTTCCCCGAGTTGACCCTTCCTCCATAACATGGCAAATTGACGGTCAAAGGCGAAGAGATACGAACGAAGCCATATTCCCTGTCTTAGCGAAAGTAGATAAGAATTTTCGAAAAGATAAAATTTAATATAGAGTGGATATGCAATGGTGTTATGGTACTGCAAAATTTATATAAAATAATACCTTTATATTTATCTACGAGGGTGGTTTGAAAAGTTATCTTAAAGAAATAGAAAAAAGTACTTACGTCACTGAAACTTTTTTATTTTTTAATGTAGTCTTCCCTCACCTGGACTACAACCTTGTCGTGGTGAAAGGGCTTGCGTTTTCCTTTGACCTAAAGAGCTATACTGGCTGGAACATAGTTCCTGGTAGGGTCACCCATGCCAGAAAAAATCAATAGGTAGGGGCCAGACGAAAGGTAGTCCACGCAACGTCTGCATCTCAGAGAGGCGGGTGCAAAGGCGTCTGTACCCCAGTGGGGCGGTCATAATGAGTGTTGGTGTCACGGTAAAATTCACCGTTGAGGAAGGCAACGGGATACCACCTCGACTTCTTATCCCTTGTTACGATGTACAACCATAATAGTATTTGTACTGGCAAATGGACTCAGTCTTCTAGGATGAGTGCCATGCTCCCACTCATCAATGCCAGTGATAGGAGAAAGTCGATCTCGGACATCATTCCACGAAACCCTTAGACAGGAAGCGACAAGAAAAGAAGAGAGAAGATGGAAACGAGGGTAGGGATATGAAATGTTAGGACAATGTTCCGAAAAGGGAAGTTGGAAAACGTAAAGTTAGAAATGAAGAGTTCCAACATTAATGTATGTACTAGGGTTATGTGAAGTGCGGTGGAAAGACGAGGGAGACTTCTGGGGCGATGAATTTAGAGTAATTTTCAGTAGCAGAAGTACTAGCCAGAGGGGATTTGCTGTAGTGTTGGATAAGAAAGCGGGAAAATCCGTGATAGCCACCGAGCTAATAAACGATCGGTAAATGTCGGTAGAAGTAAAGTCTGATCCAGTAAACACCGTTATAGTTCAGGTGTACTTGCCCACTAGTGATTTCGGTGAAGATGATGTAGACGTGGTTTATAAACAAATAGAGATTGTTGTGGGGAGGGTTAAGGGCAATAAGAATCTCGTCATTATGAGAACGACCGAGGACAGAAACTGATAGGAAAAGCCCAGGGATACAGTTAGGTACCAAATTGATTAGGTTGGTAAGAAAGAGGTTTAGAAATAGTGTGAAAAACTCGCGAATTTATCCTGGTGCTGATGTCGATTCGGATCTTAACCTGGTCATGATGCAAACCGAGCTTGAGTTTAAAACGATTATTCGGTCAAAACGGACACCAAAATGGAATTTAGAAGCTCTGAGGGGTGGGAAGACTAAATAATTTAAAGAGTCAGTCAGTAAGGCTCTTGATCGTAAGGGGAGGGAACTAACTACTAACGAGGAATGGGAAACGTTTTAAAATTGTGTCAAGGATAGTGCTCTAAAACTGTTGGGAGGGTTAACTAAACCAAAATTAGGAAACTATGGGTAACTGTAGAAATGTTAAATAAAATGGAGGCAAGAGGGAAATGGAAAAGAGTCAACACCGACCATGGGTGGAACCAAAATCTCCAGGCTAGTGATCTTTCGAATATTTTCTAATTCTCTTCACTTCACTTCATGACGCGTAAGCTACCTTGGCTACTTTTATGTTTATTTAACTTCAATTTAATTCTTCCAATCTGTAGAATGAACTCTACCCAAGTCCACGTGATGTAGCTTTTCTCTGTATGTGATGCTCGTCCTCTTGCATTCAGTGTTATCGTCATAACAGATGCCATGGAATATATAATTATATAAATGTAGCGAAAAACAAGCATATCATGAAACAGACGGTGTATTATTTTGTTTTGGAATACCTTCGACTGACGGACTGCATGATTGATCGAAACTTCGGAAGCTATTAGACCGTGATAGTCCCGGCCTCATGATTATGTTATAATTTCATTGTCAGACTAAATAAATTCTTTGTAAAACGTAAATGATAAAAATGAAGATAAAGACTTATATAAAAGCTAATAAATAATATAAACTTAACAACTTTGAGCTAAAACGTGTCCTACCAAATTTATTTAATTAAAAAGTCGTCGATATTCTACTTAGTTTTACGTAATATTATTAGAGTAAATTATACAACAAACACGCAGATTATTTTCTGTGATGTAAATCTAAAAGTATTCTTTCGAAATGCGCGTTATATTTTGTTTTAAATGACATATGGTAGCAGTTTTGCTCGAATAAAACTTTAAAAAAAAATTGTCGTCTCTTCAGTCTTATGATGCTTTTATACAAGGAAATCTCTTAGCAAGGTTTTCAACTCCAATTAGGCGTTAAGGAGGATTACATAATTTGAGAATTAGGGGAAGTCATGGTGGTCGATCTGAAGAGTCTCTATTGCTCTCGCTCGGACCTGCTTATTCACAGAGTGGCTCTTCTGAAGAATGTTAAATCTGTTAGGTCACCGCAAATAGAAGGTAATCGTAGCTAGTTAACAAGACCTGGATTATTACCTGTACCATTTATCCTTTAACGTGTTTTTCAACCTCATAGCGTTCTGAGAGGTAATCTTATTGGAGGCAGCAATCCGAGTGGAAAATAGAGAGACGTAGCAAAGCGCAAATGGAATAATGTTTCCGGACGCAGTGCTATAACGGGCGTTACTGCTTCCCAAATTCACATTTTAAAATTTTCCACTGATCACCTCCGACAATAACAACGACTTCTATATAAATAATTTTTTAATTGAAATAAAAGGTGAACAGCATCACATATTGCCAATATGAAATCTACGAAGGCCGCTAAACTTGGCTAATGTTTCTGAATACTCTTAAAAAGATTGAATTCATTCACCTAAGGATTAATTTTTCTACTTCTATATGTGCTACACGTAAGCCGCTTCTTGGAGTGCAGCGAAAGGTAAAGCTCTATTGCCCTAATCGATAAATTTTGTGCATCGAAAGTTATAGGTTACCATATTTGTCGATTAAATTCGAGTTCCCTCATTTTACGTTAAAATTAATTCTATAATAATATATGTTATGAATGGAAAAGTAATATTCCATGATTTGCGTCTAAAAGATTGATTTCTACATATCTGCTGGGTTTCATGAAAACCAAGGTTTGCTGAACTCTCTGAGGAAAAAACATGCTTATTATTTGCATGGTTGTTAATAGCAGATAAGCTGAATATAAAAAGTAATATTCCATGACTGGTATATATAATGATCTTCTGGAGCTCATTGCTAATTTTTCCGAGCTCATATAATAGCTATTAGTAAAACTAAGATCTCTCTAGAGCCTCCAGAGAGAGTAATACTCCATACAAAATTTTCTCGACATCTTGCACTCTTGTAACAAAGTTGGGAGTGATATTAACAAAAATTGTCCTGTGTTCATTTGCTCCAAATTTCCCCGAGAGAAGACATTGAGTAGAGCTTTAGCATTTCATTGTAAATACTTTAGACAGTGATAGAAGATTAGTAACCCAATATAATGATAAAGGAATTGGCTTACTATCTTGTGCTAATCTGACATAGTAAACGGGGTTTGACTCCTCGTCGTCATCAATACTTACATCTAAGAAATGAATAGTAATTTCAGCGACAAATTAGGAGTAATTCAAGACAAGCTAATTTAAATGTGAGCTTGGTAACGACATGGGCTGAGATTAAGTTTTTGTTATTTATGCACTCTCACGGCATCTTTAGAAAAAGTCGCAGAAATGTTTTAGTTACTTCGGGAGATCATGTTTGCTAATTGGGGAGAAGGAAGATTCTTGAACATTTGGTTCTAAGTTCCGAATCCCAATTTGAATTCCTTAGTAACCCATTAACAACGCCCACAATAAACAAACCGAAATGGGAAAACATTTCCTTGCTTCCTCTCCATGATCCTCTTATGAGCTAATTTTAAGTTCACTATACAATTTTTAAACTCATGTACCACTTGATGAGCCATGTATCGCTCAGGTAGAACTAACTATAATGTTCTTTAGCTTTTGCATTTATTATTACTTCTATAGTACTAATTAATACACTACTATTACATTGATGAAATTAAATTATATTATAATTATATCTCAACAGTATACAAGTGGTTTTATTAAAGTTGACAACATTGAATTCCTTCCCAGTAATTAATATGCCTTTTACGAGAATCAGATAAGGAGAGATATTAGTTATATTGACTGAAGGGACAAAGATTATACCACTGATGTTAACAAAATGAATGGAAAACTAAAAATTAAATTTAACTGCATTAACGAAGAGAAAGTAGTTGCAAATAATAAATACTATAATTTAAAAAATTGGTGACCAAAAATTTGGCACATGAATTATTTAAAAGAGATATGCTGAATAGAATATGGAAAAACAGTTTAATCAAAAAATTTAACAAACTAAATTATAAAAAGGAATGAAATTTAAATATTAAGTGAATAAAAATTTTAATACAGGAGATTTGAATCGCCAAAGGGGGTAATCTATAATATAAAATAGAGTGTGGGTATGTGTGTGGGTGTGTGTGGGTGTATGTTCGCTAAAAACTAGAGAACCGAGAGTCGCAAAACTTGGAAATATTCTACATTATTAAAATTCGACCCCGCGCAGAGTATAGGCTACTTTTTATTTCACTAAGGTCCATGGTTCGAACCCAGACTGGTCAAAACGTTTCCATAAGAAATACACGTAGAGGTAATTTTTTTCGTTGCAGGGTTAATTTCTTTTGCAAAATTAAATTAGAAATAATGGTCCTAAAAAGTCGAATCAAGCACCAAAAGAAGTAAAATAGATGAAGAATTCTTGATTTGGTCATGGAATAACGCTTTCGATACGGAATTTCGCACATTTTGATAGAGGACATTAATATTTTATCCAAATTTTGAGATCGTAAACAACCTATCCCCATGACAATCAACTCGATTCTTGATTTCGAGCTCATGCGTATTTCCGTAAGAAGACATGGAAAATGAATGCCCAGATACAATTAATGCTATAAGATATTTTTTATATATAATTCCTTCTCCGGATTCATTAATATCTATGATATATATAGACGTTTCTCCGGATATACCTATACATATATAAGCGATCAAAATTGTAACCATGTTCCACAAGTGCCACGGACTTGAAATTTTTACGACGTGGCCATAACGTGTAATCTCCAGAAAAAAGCAGACTATGAACCTCAGTGTCATGGGTTCGATTCCAGAAGGCCCCAAAGTAACGATTTTCCCCTTAAAGATACATAGTGGGGATTTTCGAAAACTTTTTTGAGCCACTTCGCTGCAAAGCAGAGAATTGAAATTCCAGATATCGCTAGAAGTCGTGCATATCAAAAGGAAACTATAAAGACATCTTTGATGATTATCCTTGGTTCCACCCTAGGCCAGGGCAAATATCTGCCGTTTAAATTACATTGAGGCGATTTTTAAGATTGTTTTGAACACTTTCCCGATAAGATGGAAACTTGAAACTCAGTATGTGGATAGAGATCAATCATATATTTTATTTACGCTATTGAACGTTCCGATGATGGTCCTTGGTTCGATTCCAGAGAGCCATTCACCTTACTCAATGCATTTCTTATGGAGATAACGGAAACAAATTTAAGGGACTTCCCGGCATGATATCGACTTCAAACTTTGCATGAAATAATATCAAGTCTTAGCAAGTCATACTGTGCATTCACAGCTGCCTATATGTCCTGGGTTCGACACCAGCCGTCTCTACAATCAGTAACTGATCCGATTTATAAGAATTATTTTGAAACCCTTTCCAATAATATTAAAGTTGAAATTCGGCATATAGATAGAGATCATTGATACATTTCAAAAACAAGTTTTAGATTTCCAAGATAGTCCTTGGTTCGAATCCAGAGAACCATTTACATTCGTGAAAAGTAAAACGTCGTTTGAGGCAGCGTAATTGATTTGAAATTTTTACTGCGTATAGGCCCTAACGTGAAAACCCCCGAAAAAAGGCGACTTTGAACCTCAGTGTCATAAGTTCGATGCCAGAAGGCCCCGAAATCCCGATATTTCCCATTTAAATGTATTGCTTTGATTTTCTGAAATTTCTAAAATTACTTCCCGGATAGATAGAGAATAAAAATTGAAGCAGCTTACAGATATAGACATTATCTATCGAAACCATAGATGGCTTTAACAGAAAATGTCCTGGGTTCGATGCTAGGACGATGCAAAAATCTCCCATTTAATATACATGGGGTAGTTTTTCATTATTTGATGCATTTAGCGAAACGTTAGGAAGTTCTCTCTTAGCTGGAAGATGTATATTAAAACTCAGTTTAAGAAAAAAATTGTAATAAGATCATAGTCTTATTGGGTTCGATACCAGAGCACATTACAATTTCTCACATAAGGAATATATGTGAAAAGTAGGATGTCGTTTGAGGCAGTTGCAGAAAATATTTCTGCTCGAATTTTCACATATGGTTAGAGATGGTGATCTTCTATTGTGCCGCGTAGTAAGTATCGCCAGGAAGATCTGGTCTTCGATGCCGGGCGGTAAATATATCTCCCATATGAAACAGATTGAGGTTGTTTTTCATTATTTTTTTCATGCACTTCTCGAAATGATAGGACGTTCTTGCTTAGATAGAAGTTGTATATTAAGACTCGGTTTAAGAAAAAATTGGATAAGACCATGCTGTGCCTGGGTTTGATGCCAGAGCACATTAATATTTCTCACACACAGAATATAAGGGAAAAGTAGGACGTCTTTTGAGGCAGTTGCAGCACATATTTTTGCTTGAGTTTTCATACACAGTTAGAGATGGTGATCTTCTGTTGTTTAGTATTGGGGTACAAGTCAGCTCCATAATACACTTACTTTCTGCAAAGAATATCCTTCGTTTGTTTTGAGTGATATATATGTATAGAATATATTTCTGTTATTTGTGTTTAATCATCGTTTCCGAGAACCATATTTCCCTTTCAGAAAATGTCTCCTAAAACGTGGTGCTGGTTATCCTAATGTGATCATCGAATATATTTTATAATATTTAAATCATTTTTGTCTTCATTGAAGAAAGTGTTCATTCAAAGGATAGGAGATTAAAACTTTAGGTGACTTTGTAGACTGAATTATAATTTTATGTACTTTGTTCATTGGTTTGGAAAAAATTATAGCCAGGAAGCAGCTATCTAACAAATATAATGAGGCAAGTGTTACGATCAAGACTTTACCAGGAGTAATTATCAATTTGGGATTTCCCCGTTGAGAATCAATGGGCACTTCTGCTAGTCAAATATAAATACATGAATTAAACATCTTGCTTGGTTGAAGTAGTAGCAAAGATGAAGCTCCATAATTAAGGAATATATTGGAAAGTACTATAGTACAGGGTTATAGATGTATTTGCTGTGTATTTTACTAAATGGGAAATTAGACAATAATAAGATACTAAGTGTGGTTAGTAAATAACAGTATTAATGAACTGGTTTTGTCAAATAACTTAAAAAACTGCTTTTGTGCTCCTTATATACTCAGAGGCTCAGGACTTTGATCCATCTTACTATATTCCAACAGCTCTTTATTCAAGTATTGGAAGATTAATAGAGAAATTGGTTGCTATATCATAAGTAAATAATCAATATCACAAAATAAAATTATAATTATCAACATTAGGGCCAATTATTTTAAACTTATGTAACAAATATCTGTAAAATGATGCAGGGCTCTAGAGATTAACTTTATACTGATAATTTTGCCCACAATAAAAATAAATCACAATAAAAAACATATGATGCAAAGTTTTAGCTGCACTACTGTTGAAATATGACCTGAGTGTATGTGGATGTGCTACAGCCCCTTATAGTTATACAGAAAAGTTAATGGGATATGTTGCCTTGTAATTTATTGAAATAAATCCACCAAGACACTCTACAGTCAACTAAATCCATCATGTACCTCTATCATACCTATGCACCTATTTTATGTTAAATGATATCTACTTCTATAAGAAATACAAAGAAGAATTTACAGTAAAACATGAGACGATAGTTATAAACAGAATTAGAATAAGGCACAAAATTATTATAATTGGTGTGGTAAATTAGTTTAAAGCCACACTACCAATGATTCCTAATGACTTAAGACATAATTTACATTTTACAAAATACAGGTCCTACCAAAAAAGGAAATGGAAAGATATTTAACCCAGATATATATGAATTATTATTAAGGTTCAAAAACACCAAAAATAAAACACAACGCACTTGTACTAATTCCACAAATTCAATATAACTGTTAAGCAAGCTTGTTCTGAGGATGGTGCTGTGACACCGAAACCGGTTAACAGTTATATTAAATTTGTGGAATTAGTACAAGTGTGTTGTGTTTTATTTTTGGTGTTTTTGAAAAATGAAGTTCCACCAAATATCACTCGAATTGATTTCTTTTATTACTAAGGTGTCTACGGCAACTGTGTACTTCATCAATATCCTGTGCAGAATTTTTACAAGCATCAATGTTCATTAAGGGATAGAGTTTACTTAGCAATTCATGTTTGATTTACTGTTGCTGCAAAGTTTAATCTTCATGAATATTCTACTTAAGTATGTGTTTAAATTTTTATTATACTCATACCATCTTAATAAATGTAATTGTTACAAAATATTACAAAAGTGAATGGCTCAATTTGTATAACAGATTGCAAACATTTTTGTGACAGGTCAGCACCTAAACTTAATGTTTTACATTCGATTAATAACATTTTATTTTCTGTTTTTGTCATATTTATTTTGGTTTTTAGACACTTTATGCAGGAATATGTTGTAATTTTATTTAAATTTAAAATCAAGAAAATAAATTGTAATGAAGTATGACAAAAGGTAAAGGCTACATCTATAACACGGATTGTAAAAAATTAGTGATTTGTTAGGATATTAATACTGTATGTCATGATACTGAATTGAAGAAATTTATCCAACAGAACTTGTATATTTAAAAATTTTGATTTTTAATTATTATTCCAGACTCTTGTTTATTGAACTTGACACCTCCTGATAAGTCAGTACTGGCTCAGGAGGATGATAATGATGAATTTTGCATAATTGCAAATATTTAATCTGGAGTTTGCATTTCTTTGATTCTACACCTAATAAAATTGCTTGAGTTCATGAAAAATTATGTTTAATCAATGATTAATGGAATATACTGCATGAATTCAATGTAAATTATTATTATTACCATGTTTGTATTATAGCATTTTGAAATACATCTTATTATTTCAAATAGAAAAATCTGATGTGGCCAGCACATGACTTTCTCCGTGTATAAGATGTAAATATTTATCTACGACAGTATTTTCGAACTCTATATTCAATTTAAACTTGGAAGATAAGTGATTAATTTATATCATGTTATCCTTTATGTCACAGGGATTATAAATAATGTTTTTCGGGACAAGGGCGATGAAAAACGATGAAATGGTCTTTCGCCCCAGCGCCCAGAGCGCCCACGACGTACATAATCAGCAACTTCCGGTTTATCAGTATTTCACAAATAACTCCTACACAATCAGTGATAAAAAATATGCTTCATACAAAAGTAATAGGAAATTACATTTTCTAAAACTTTTGCAATTACAGTTTATACTTATATATAATAATTATGGAGATATTTTGAAAACCGGAAATGAGTTTTGAAGAATGAAGCTCGACTTCAGGTTAACCGATTTACTCTAAAAACTAATCAACTCTAAAAACATCAACCAAAATACTATATATGAAATTTAGTGTTGATCCAACAAATAGTTTTCATGATAGAGCGCCCACAAAGTACATATTCACTTACTTCCGGTTTATCAGTATTTCACGAATAACTCCTAATCAACCGGTGATACAAAAATATGTTAAATACAAAAGTTATAGTACATTACATTATCTAAAACTTTTATAACTTATACAATGTACGTATATATCATATTTATGGAGATATTTTGAAAACCGGAAATGAGCTTTGATGAATAAAGCTCGACTTCCGGTCAACCGATTTACTCCAAAAACTAATCAACTCTGACAGCACACACGGCAGTACTATATATGAATTTTGGTATTGATCCGACTAATAGTTTTCACGTTAGAGCGCCCACTGTCACACACACACATACACACACACACACACACACACACATACACACAGACATCATTCCGAAAATGGTCAAAACGTGTTCTAGGGACCCAAAAACATGTATTTCCGTTGAAATCTCGAAGTCGATTTTTTTATGAAAACAATACTTTCTCTATACTTCGTATATGGAGAAAGTAATAAAAAATCTCATCTATGTAAATATAATTATTATTGCTAAACTCTAGATGCTTTAGCTAAAAAGGATTGATTCAAAGGACACTTACTAAGCTATTTACTTTATTTTATTATTTATTTATTATTTTATTTACTTTACTAGCTTACTATTTATTTAAAAAAACTCTGTCATTCTGTATTTTCTATTTTATGTGAGCCAGGAACTGTATCGTTTTTGTCATCCATTTTCAATCCGACCTTGGTTATAGGCCACCCAAATATTATCCTATTTTCTCTATTAAGAGTTTTTCATTGCCATTTTTCGCCTAAGTACGTGATGATGTCTCAGTTGTATCTGTTCTTGGTCCGCCTACGTCCCTTGGTATCTAGTTGATAACTGTTGATGCCCAACAACATCTGCAGTTGGTCATAGACATTGGAGAGAAGGGCTGTCCCCCATAGGACCTACTATTTTGAAAGCCAAGATAGTATTGCAGGTTAGATGGAAGAGGAGACTTTTTAGTCTCAATCTCGCCTAATAAAGATCCCTAATAATAATAATAATATTGACTAATTGCCCACTTATCGGGTAGGGAACGCATTACTGATCTAGCTATATTAAGCACCATAGTTTGAAAAAAATAAACGTTAAAGATTGGTCTGCATTCGTCTGGTTTCAGGATATAGAAATGGAATGATACATGTTATATTCAACGAAATTGATACAATGCTTTATTTCTAAGCTTTTAATAAAATATAAAAAGAAAAGAATCAAGCTCATTAGCCATTGTATGTATGATCATAGAGTAACTATACATACATATCATAGAGTATAGTTACTCTATGGTTTGATGAATGATGACCCTTCGGGTCTCTGGGCTTTTTTCCTGTCCAGCTGTCACGGTAACGTTTCCATCACTGACCACTCGCTCGATTGGCCTCATGAATTGAAATGAAATGAAAACGTACATAAAAATTCGTTAATGTCCATCCGTCGTCTAGAGCAGTGGTTAGCAAACATTTTTAATGGTAATTGGCAACCATTTTTAGTTTTTCAAAACTGTCCCTTTTTCTCATCCATCATATTTGATCAACTAAACGAAAAATAAAGGGTTTCAGAAAATATATTTTAGGACTTAACAAGGTGCCTGCCTGCCACTGATTTCGTCGCAAATCTCACCCGTTGCCAAGCATAAATAATTCACAGTTTCTCACCGATCATAATTATGTTTTGGGCTTAGTTACTAGCTTAGCCTCTTATTGGTGAAGTCCTCCTAAGCTCTGTATCAACTTGTCAGTAGGTGCTTCTGACTTTTCCGATCAGGGAATCAGAATCGGAAAAGTCCGATCAGCTGGAATTTGAACTCGGGACCTTGGAGTGGGAGCGAAAGCGTAGATGGAACTCGGCCAGTATTTAATATCGGTTTTTCAAATACCCCCAAAAGGCAAGGCTAGGCGCCTGGTGGGTCGTGAGCCACCGCTTGGAAACCAGTGGTCTATAGTAAAGCAATTTGGCAAATTCATTGTTTCTGTCGATCCGATGGTCGTCATTCCCTCCTCATTAATGATGCTGAGAACTGACCTACAATAGATTCATGTACATAAGACCAATATTCTTTCTAATCATCACCCAGAATTGTGTATCAGTATTCCTGAAATTCCATTTCTGCTTCTTCTTTAAACGACATGAGTTCCTCTCGGCATGTTTCTCTCTCAGACTCTAGATATACATTCTACGATTTTCTCGAGATTATTCATCTCTTCCTTCTATGCAACGACAGCAGTTTTTGTTTTACCTAAAATCTTTCCTTATAAAACCTTCGATTTTTTTACCGGTATGTACTCGTATTTGGCTAGCCCTTCTTTTAATATACGGAGCATCTCCATCCAGCTTTTCTCAAATTAATTACCATTAAAAAGTGATAGAAAACGTCGCTATGCTCAATCATATGATCGTTCAGCTTAAAGGAAGTATTTGATGGAAAAGAAATTTTGGAACTAGTTGTATCTACATACTTCCAAGTAGCAATGGTTATCTGAGTTGCAATACCTAAAAGTTGGCACGAAGAATCTCAGGCTTATTTGCAGGGTAATACTTTTATTTACATTGATGTGAAGAAAATGTGAGTTTATAAAAGATCCCTTTTCCAGCGCGCATTTGTTGTAGTACTAAAATAACATAACAATATCAAACAACCTGCATCACGGCATCACTGAAAATGAAAGGTAAAATATTTCTTGATAAAATATATCATTCAAATCAGCATTCCTGGGTTTCAATACTTATTATATTCTCAGTTATAATTTATTAAGAAACGTACTATGCAGTTTGAAAGGTTTACATCTCTCGGTTTTCATGTTTAAAGACATCAAAAATAACACACACAACACCGTACTGTTTACTATTTAAACGAACCGAATTGAAATTCCCCGTTCATTCTCAATGAAGTAATAATGATGATTTTAACGAAAATAATAATTAATAACGAATTTAACTCAGGATAGATGAATTATAGTATATATTTTCTTAAGATACTTCTATAATGATTCGCAGCAATAACCGAGAAGTAGATTCGTGTTGCTTCCACTCCCTGC
This sequence comes from Sympetrum striolatum, assembly GCA_947579665.1. Taxonomy (NCBI): domain Eukaryota; kingdom Metazoa; phylum Arthropoda; class Insecta; order Odonata; family Libellulidae; genus Sympetrum; species Sympetrum striolatum. Next base: position 21,093,950 of record OX388352.1, on the reverse strand, counting down.
CGCACGCTGTGTGCTTACGTAGTACATTTGTAGATGTTGATAACTCATTTAGTCGTTGACACAAATTAAGTTTTTAGATTAAAAAACTTTCTTACATGATCGTATATTGTCCCTACGATTAACAGGAAGACTTAACTCATTTAAATGAAATATAATATACTCCATTTTCAAATATAGCTTTATCTATAGTGTTTGTAATTCCTGCTTATTTTCTATTGCAGTTTTTGTGTTCCACGACAAAAATGGCCGAGACACCCCCCTCTCTAGGTAAGTGACACAACTCTTTTCTTCGAAAATCTGAACTGCTCAGGATAAAATAAACCCCAGATATTTACTAGGATAAAAATTATATAGAATAAAAAATATATCCAAAGAAACGAATTAATAAACTTATTAGTTTTATTTATATTTCGTACAATAATGTTCCGAATAGCTAATCCTTTCCATAACACGAATATTTAATTGCGACCAAAATTACTTAAATTCAATTCTGCCTTTGTTAAAGCCGCAACCCAAACAATTGGCTGTCTAATGTTGGCCCTTAATTATAAATTGATAAAAATTAGCAAATTTCAACAAAATGTATCTCATAAGCGATCAAAATATATGCGATTGGTTTCGTAAAATTTTCTCGATAATTATAGCAAGTTATGAATCTCATTTAATTTACTCGTTGCAGATAAATTCTCCGGTACCATTATTCGACCATTGAGAAGATCCATCTCCTTTCGAAATACGGATTCCAGAGCAATAGCAGTAGATTTTAAGACTGCCGTAATCAGGACCCTCTCGGATGGAAGCAAGAACATATTTCTATCTGACGACGAGTTGGAAGAGATTTCTGACGACTGCCTTGGCAGCAACATCGCAACTGTTGGTTCTTCCCGTAGTATGAGCAACTCTAGCATAATTATGGACGAGAATGTTTCTCAGGAGCTCATAGGAAATCTAGTAACTCCAGAGGAGGAAGTGAAAACGTTACCAAGTTTTGCTGCTCAGTTAGCTTCAGCGATCTCAAGATCCCATTCTCTAGGATCGGTGAAGGCTGAGGAATCACTAGAGAACTTAGCGGCGTCTGTTGATGCACGGCTCCCGTCACCCCCTCTGATGGAAATGCCTACTTTGATGGATAACCCTACCCCTCGTCCAAGCAGGATGAGATCAAATGTTTCTATTCCATCAGAAGCTAGTATGTTTGATTGCTATGCAACCACAAGATCTCACTCCTGCACAGAAATTTTGCCGAGGTCAAGAAAGGTTAGTCTGAGGAACGTCAACCTACCGAAAGATAGCTGTAAGTGTAATCGTACCAAGGGCCTAGAAACCGTTTCCACAACAGAATCTGATGGTACAATAAGCCAAGAGATACTACAAGAAGAAGGTAAACCCCAGGCGGAAGAGAGGAAGGGAAAGTCAGAAGGGCATACGAACGAAGACTCGGTAAAAGCATGCGCGCACCTGGCGTACGATGAGTGCCAATCGGAGTCCACACCGCCACTTCCACCGAGGATACCACCAGTTGCCAGGGACGAGAGCATCGAGTCGTTCGATCGCGAAGAGTTCCGCGACACAATAGGAGCTTCGATACAATTAGGCCTAGCAGCCCCGAAAATGTTCTTACCACCGGAACTTCGCCCCAAATTGAAATATCAATGGTCAATGGATGAAAGCAGAGGGTTCTTCAGTAAGGATGAGGAAAAGGCGAAAAAGAAAGAGATGGAAAAGTCTATCCAACGCCCTTCAGAGAAACGGAGGCTGTTTTTTATGCGGAAACAGACTAATTCTGCCCCTGATTCCTTCGAAGCAGCATCCAGTACCAAGCAAAAGGAGCATCATTCGGTTAGTTTTTGTCTGGGGAGCGTGTTGCGAGGGAAGGGGAGTGATCATTCATCTGGTGCAGCTTCTTCGGCCTCTGCTCTGCCCCCAACTATATGTGAGTGCGTAATATCTCCTTAATTAAATAATTCTTTACTTTCCATGATAATTAACCCTTTATCGAGGAAAAATTTAAGCACTTAATTTCAGATTAGTTCTTGGCAATCTAGCTCAGCGCTCTTCAATTGTATCCGACATACAGACCATCCAATTTCGAACTGTAAATGAATTACCCGTCAGCAATAAATCGCCTGACGAGTAATTCATTATGGAGTATTGTAGAAAAGAGTTTTTCTTTGCAAACAAATAAGGATGCTATTGAAATTGTTTCTCAAGACGTGTCAGTTATACCACCAGTATAACTTACGAAAAAATTATAAACAGGCTGATCAAACTCGTATCCCGGGAGAGTTCCGTTTTCAGACATACCTTCCCATAGTTTTTGTCTAGAAACAAAAACTTTTTAATTTGTATAGCCTTCACCGTAGATAATAATAATTGCGATTTATAATGATAATAACTTCAAGTAAAATTATGAATATCCTGCAATAAGCTAGGATTGAAATAATTCTACTATTAGTGATAAAATTTTACATTTTAATAGTAGCTTCATCCTTCTCCCCTACTTATAATTCCTACTTGAGGATGCAGTGAGTTTAATTTGATTAAAAATGAACTATTTAACGTTCGTGCGTGTTGAACGCCCAAATGGTAACGCCCATTCTTGTGTAAGCATATTAGAACATTTTTTTGGATGGATATGTGTGCTATTCTGTTTTCTCTGTCATAAGCTTTTCGTTGCCACATTAACCTAAGTATCTGAAAATGTTCCTGTCCAATTTATCTTTTGGTCTTCTTCTTGGTCTACACGTCTATCGGAGCCCAATTTCGTACTGTAGATGCCCAACGGTAATCGTTACTTCTCGCTGCATGGACGGTCCACATACATTTTAGTGATCTAAATTTATCTATGATGTCTATTCTCACCCATGAGTTGCGTTTCCTGCCTCTTCTGTGATTTCGATCAAACAGCGCTCCACACTTCTTTGTGTTTTCTGAAGTCGCTGGGTTACTGCTGCCCATATGTCATCATCATAGGTCAAGACAAGGTAATTCTGGGTGAGATGGGAGAGACGCCCCAGTCGTAGTATTTATAAGGAAAACCACAATATTACTTTGCGGACGGCGTTCGTCAGTTAGTTGGAATGCACCTGTCTATCTCCAAGAGTTTCACGGCGATTAATTCAATTTACGCAATTTTATAGCATCATTTCAAGTAGGTACTATTTTTTTCCGCCCTGTTTTAAGGTTGAGTATAATGTTTCTGGTTGGCATCAGTTTAAGTGGTTGAATATTTTGAATGAAAGGGCGAAAACTTGTAGCTATTCATGTATTATTATTTGTTCATCTATTATCCACTTGCAGTGGCCATCTTGGACAAAGTGTAGCCCCACTGGCTGTAAGGGCATCCCTCCCGTACTGAAAGGATACATGCCCCAGTGCTATATTTAGGTATATGTGCTTTATTAGTATCAATTTAACATTAAGGTGATACTGATTTAATTTAAATTCAAATTTAAATCCACGGTAGAATGCATTTTATGCACGATCAAAAATGAGGTTTTGTTTAGTAAGCACTAGTGTGGAGCGTTTTGCCACTTTTTTCTTATGGGAATGTAATACGCGGCAACAGTGGCTCACCCACATGGACATTACAAACATAATTTTTTTTTTCGAGATCGAAAAATATCTTCTGTGAGAATTTTTCTTCGAAATTTCGAAAAATATCAAAATTGTCATTTTTTCGGTTAAAACGACAATACTTTGTATTTATTCTAGCCCCCATTCATACCAATTGCAAATTTCATTATAATTTAAATCGATATGGTTCTCTAAATGTACTACACTTTTTGGCAAAATTTTTGCAAATGAAACTTCTAAATAGGTTTTAAATTCAACTTAAATTTTTATTTATATCCTAATTTCAAGTTAAATTTAACAGTTTTTTTATATAGCATACGCTTTCCAGATTTAATTCAGTTTAAGCTAATGGGTGGGACATCCCTCCCACAGAGGTGGGAGGGATGTCCAACTCGTACACTCGGGGAGATATGGCCAAATACATGGATGCAGAAAAAAATTAATATTTTGTGTGAAAATGTTTTTTAACAAAATTTGTTTATATACACAGTATACGCAATTTCACATTCTTGTTATCTCTGAAGTCATTGTTATGAAGTCTTTTCCTTTGGTGGGGCATCTCTATCGGAATTACCTTACTCAAAATGCATTGGTTGGATACCGTCCTCTTCTAAACCATTAATATTCTTGACTTCTGAATATGTGAGTTCTTTCCGAAGGCGCTCAAGCCAAGTTTAATTCCTCTCTTGCCTTGATTAATTCTGTTTCTTTCTCAATTTGTGACCGGTTGTTTTACCTCTATGAATTCTAAAAAAACATCTATAGGCATCTTTTGAAGTTAAACTGGTCCCTGTACTGCGAAAAAGTAATACAAAATCTTTGTTTTTCTAAGGTTTATACTAAATCGAGTCCTCCACCCCAATGAGTTTAATTCTTACAGTTAGATCTCCTACTTTGACTGCAAAGAGTATACTATATTATCCGCAAAACGCATGCAACTGATGTACTACACATTCGCCATAAAGCCTTCGCCACGATCCTTCCAGCCTATGGTTTAAAAAAGTTCTTCCCGAAGTTATGTAAATAAGATGGGTGATAGGCACTCATTTTGTAGACCTTTCAATCTTGAACTCTTAGGTCTCTTTGTGCATCCTTAAAGATTCTGTGACATTCATTTAGATACTCCGTAATAAGTTGATGTACTCATCATCAATCCCCTAATTATCCGGAGCTTCCGAAGTGGAGAAGATACTTTCCGAGTCGAAGGCTTGTTCGTAGTCTACAAAAAAGAGTACAAGTGGCACCTCGAACTAATTTGTTCATTCTTCTCAAATGTTCAGTTATTCTCATGAATATTTTGTAATCAACTTTGTGGAGGCTGAAAAAGCTGAAATTCTTCAAATTTTATTTCCTTGCAAAGGGAAATTTTTTTCATAGTTCCAGCCATTGGGTATTCGCCCTTTTCTTGGGTTATTCGTGAATAACCTCGTTAAAGGAGGAGGAGAAATCTCCATTCTACCAGAATTCAGATACTCCATCAAAATCTCATTTTCTACTCCTGATTTCTTATTGTTTATCTCTATGAACACTGCCATTGCTTCCTCTGGGAGAATGGAGGAGGAATCTTTTGAGTATTGGATTTCCTCCTCATAATATTCTGTCTTCTTGTTTAAGGTTTCGAAATGTCCTGCTGTGGTTCTCAGCATTGTTAGACTATTGCAAGTTGGAATGCCGTCTCTTCTGTGTATAGCAAAATCTGTTACTCTCCCGCTGCTAGGTGTCGTCTGGCACTCTTCATGTTCTTGTTGATCCCTATGGCATTTCTCTTTCGTTGAATGCCTTCCTCGCCATTCTGATGGTCCTGCAAAGCTCCAAATATTCGATGTTGTCTCTTGCTGAGTCTAAATTCTTCACTCCCTTTCGTCGTTTCAACACTAAGCTCGTTTTATTACAGAACTTTTGTCGTTTGGTTTTCTTGGTGTGCTTGCTACTTCTTCCGCCGATTCTTTCACGACTTTCTTTCCTTTGGACAGCTCCTCTTGTGGTGATGACAGTATATGAAGTTTATCTCGTTCCCGAATTAAATTATTTTCATTTCTAGGCCTTGATATGCTTCTCTCGTACCTCATTACCTCATATAATAAAAAAGGCTGTTTTACAGAATTTCATATTTTTAAACATGTGAATAGTTTAAATATTCTAGGTTTCTTTTCAGGTTCCAATAAAAATTTATGTAACTGCATTTCCCTTTTATTTTACATGAAATGCTTTCCTCCTTGAATGAGTAAATGGCACCTTATTATTCGTTTTCTCTTTTATTGTATTTTTATTCGCTTGTTTTCACAGAATTTTTTATTTTAGGTCGTAATACGTATATTGAAGAGCGCTGAACTAGGATTTCATCAATCGCTTGTTAAATGTCATAGATTTTTGAGATGATGCTTTGGTAGGTGTATATCGGTTTGAAATTTCCAAGCACTTCTAAAATAGAACGCATTGGTTTGATCTTAATTCATTTGATTCATACATCGTGCGAAAATGTTTAGAATATAAGTAGTTTAAAGTTATTACCTCTTTATCACAAGGGAGTTAATCACCCGATATATTAGAAAAAATGTTTCAGTGCTTCCATTTTATACAAGGATTTTATTTGCAAGTTGAAAATCAATTAATCGTATTCAATCAAAGATACTGTTTACATGTATGATTACATTATAATGTATTATTACGTATTATTTGGCTTTCGGGTAAAATTATACAGTATTCTAGATATAAGCTGAATGTTGTTATTCGTTTCTTTTTGGTTCTCTGAATTATACAAAGATATTAAATTTTCAGTGCGATCGCATATCCGCGGAATTAAAAATTTAAGCATAGTCCAGCTAATTAAATTCTTAGCAAGGCACAGATTATTTTTAAATACACCATAAAAATAAATTAACTACATTTTTCATACCGGAAAATAAACGGTAAAGTGCTTTGGCACGTTCTACATTTTATATATTGTGCTTCGTACAGTTGATTTTCCATTGCAATATATATGCTAATATTGTTCATAGCGAACCATCTTAGATTAATAAAAACTGATGAATAAAAACTCATCTATTCACCGAAATGTATAATTGAATGTGCCCATAACGCGTCGTGTAGCTCTTTTAATCGAACAACCCCTGTGAATGCGATCGGACTGTATCACTGAAATAGCATTGGAAATGTGGGTCTTTGGTTGGCAGTTGAGCTTGTCCGAATATATACAGATGGTATATGCTTCTTGCAGTGATTCATTTCTAGAAACAGTAGAAATAAGGTAGTGCTAGAAATTATTTAAAATAAAGTAACAAAAAGTAGTTTTGTATAAAATCTTACATTTTACCAGGTTTTGGAATTTTTTGATTAAGAACATTGATTTCTCTATTGCAAAGAATATCATTATTGAAGCCAGGAGTGTTCATGTGGTACATGGTTCACGGACAGTTTGTTTTACCAAATCCTCCGTTAAATTGCTAATAAAATACCTAATGGTAAAATCTCTTACCAATTTCTGCACTGAGGCTTATTATAACCTTAAGTATATAATACTACGACATTTTGGTTGTAATGTAATTATAAAAGGCATGATTCTTGCAGATATTGCTGCAATAAAGTAGGATCAAAATGATTTCAAAGTAATTAATTCAATGTGCGTGACCCTGTAGATGTGAAAGCTTGGAAATCCTTGGTCTACGTTTTTTATTTCAGATGAGAATAAAGGTTTGCATGTTTGAGCATTTCAAAGGCGAATCTCGTTCAATTTTCCTTTTTTCTAATTGTTTTGTTATGCTTCCCGGATAATCAAACAATTGGTAATCTGCTCTATTTAAAGAGAATTACCCACATTAATTAAGATATTTTTATGGGGAGCTTTCTTGCATAAAATCGACTGTGTTCACTTCGTAGTTATATGCAAATTAGAACGAAATTAAGGCTGATCAATTGATTAATTCTCACTGCTTAATATATTTGGAAATATAACTCAACAGCACGGTGCATACGATGATGCTCCAACTGCTCATAAAGAAGTTGAAAATATCCATAACCCGACGATAGATGTCTAAATGATTGTTGATGGTCGAATTTCTTTAATGGGTTAAAGTAAAAAAGCAAGAGACATTACTTATAATATAATACGAGTAAAATGTTGCTTGCATACTGCAAGCAGATCGGCAATACTAATTTCATATCGGCATCATATCGGGACGGTCCTCAAAAGGAAAAAAAAAGGATTGAAATTTTTCTTAAAAATTCGCTGAAATTTCATCGTCTAGCATCGAACCCGGGTCGTACTGGTGAACTTACTATGCTGCACAATAGAAGATCACCATCTGTAACTATTTGTGAAAATTCAAGCAGAAATATTGGCTACAACAGCCTCAAAAGACGTTTTAATTTTCACGAATGTAAATGGCTCTCTGGATTCGAACCAAGGACGATCTTGGAAATCTAAAAGATGGTTCTGAAAGTTATTTATGATCTCTATCTATGTGCCGAATTTCAAATTTCTATATTATTGGGAAAGGTTTCAAAATAATTCATAAAAATCGGATCAACTTTAGATTGCAGAGACACCTGGTGTCGAACCCAGGACATATTGTAAGTTGTGAATGCACAGTTTGATTTGTAAAAATTTGCTTTCGTTTCATGCAAAGTTTGAAGTCTTTAGCATGTCGGGAAGTACCTAAATTTTGTTTCCGTTATCTCCGTAAGAAATGCATAGAGGAGTGCAAATCTCCGTCTGGGATCGAACCAAGGACCATCAGCGAACATGTAAAATTTTATTATGAAATATATTCATAATATCTATCCACGTGCCGAGTTTCAAGTTTCTATGCCATCGGAAAAGGGTTCAAAAAAAATCTTAAAAATCGCCGCAATGCATTTTAAACGGCCGATTTTTGCCCCGACCTAGCATCGAACCAAGGATAATATTCGTAGATGTCTTTATGGTTTCCTTTTGATATGCGCGGCATCTAGCGATCCCTCGAGTTTCAACTCTCTCCTTTTCCGGGAAGTGCCTCAAAAAAATTTTCGAAAATCCCCGCCATGTAATCTTATGGGGAAAATCGCGACTTTGGGGCCTTCTGGAATCGAACCCATGACACCGAAGTTCAAAGTCGGCTTTTTCCTGGAGGTTACACGTTATGGCCAATATGTCGTAAAAATTTCAAGGCATTGGCACTTGTGGAACATGGTTAGAATTTTGATCCCCTATGAATGTATATATATATAGGTATATCCGGAGAAGCGTCTATATATAATACTTATAATATAATATAATCAGGTCTTTAATCTTAAGTTTCTTAGTCAACATTTTAGGAGTGCTACAATTAATTGGGTAAATCAATTAATTACAGTTTACGATGGATATCCTGTTTGGGTAAAAGGTTCTTCTAAATAGGCAATTGACAATAAATTCTAACTAAGAATTTACTTTAAAATAATTTCATAACAATTTAAGGAATAAACATTAGATTTATCCCATGTAAATGCTTACGTAAACTAAATGAAAGCAAAAGAACCCCTGACATTTTTCTATAACGGAAAATATGGTTAACTTATTGCAAACAGTCTTAATATCGATGAGCGGATATTTAATAATGTCCCTCACGGAAATTGAATTGTTTGGAAACAGTAATGTGAGTGATAACTCCACTAACTGTAATTACCCTGCCAACTACACATACTTTCGGCAAAATACAGATAGTTCCCGAATATAGTCTTTCCTTTCTAAAAATCCATTAACACTAACACAATAAAATGAATAATCTTATATAGATTAGTAGTTTGTTACTGCCGCACTGCATTTCTGTACATCACAGTATGCTATGATACAAAATTGAACTAAAGTTACTATACTATACAGCGGCATAGTGAAAATCAACATATCCCAGACAGGACTGGAAAATTGTTTCTTGACCATTGTCATCAAGTAACTTTCAGGATATATTTAGGGTTTGTAAATTTCGAATTTAGAAACAGGAAAAGGGTACTACAGTATTATACTAAGAAGTATTTCATTCTTCTAGTCTGGAATTGATTTAAGAATGACAAAATTTAGGAAGAAATGGAGTGCTCCCCAAAATTCAATTAAAATTCATCGTAAGTATTCCGACCGTCGAATACGAGTAATTATGAACTTATATCATTCATAAACATGTGTATTAATTTCAGGGTTCTCCATCCCCGAGGAAAGTTTAGAATTTTTACAAGAATTTATTATGGTTTATTAGATTAGAGAAGTTAAGCAAAAATTAAGAGATGGAATGAAATCCATCAGTCGAATTTTAGGATCCTAATAATTATGACACTTATAGAGCATATATGAATGGTGAGTCACTCTGGGTAAGAAATAATTTAGTCTTATTCATAGGTACCAATTTTGGCCCTTTCTTCGTGCTGGAGTCCGTGTTAGACTCAAAGACGATTTTGCGTGACAATAACTCTTTAATTATCCCCTCCGCAGAATTTGAATTGATAATTTTCCTGTGAGCTATTTCCGATCAGAGTTCTCTCCTTTCACGGGGAACTTCCCGTAAGAACATGTAGATCATTGTAGGGCAGTAGACGGTTTCGAGGTTTTCCTAAGTTAATAATAGAGCCGGCACTGCCATCTCTAGCATCCCTTGGTCGATGAAACCCTTTCCATTTGGTCACGCCACTTCGTTAAAGAACACGATAAATATTAAGAGGAGCCAGCGCCATCGTGAAGTTGACCAAAATTCATTAATATTTCAAATTAGCTTTGAGTAATTTATTAAATTAAAAAGAGCAACATAGTGTACGATACGTTACCGCCAAGCTTGCCGTAGAGAATAGAAAAAAGAACTTTAAATTTTCTACTAAAGCACTCAAGAAAACATATTTTCAAAGCTCGCTATTAAGAACGTTCCAAAAATTAAATGATTGAGGAAACAAATTAATAACAAAGCTAATTTGCTGCGCGGAGGTACAGTCTGATCTGATAACTCATACGGAGCTTTTTAAAAGTTTGAAGAAATAGAGATATGCGTCTAAGATAAGTAGTGTAATGTAACTCAATTAAAGAAGGCTTAACTGTGATACGCTGAGCCAAACCACATACTTCCGATCGTAAAAACATCATCAATTACACAGAAATTAAAACTCCTTTCTTCGCCTAAAGATCGATGCGTACCAAAACAAATCTCATCGTAATTTTCAACTTTGCGTAAGTCGGCAGCAGTCATTGTTTAAGTCACACCTTAAATCCGAGCTGAATTGAAACTGAATTACCACATTCTTTAGAAATATTCCATTCTGTATGTATAAACCAGTAATATGTTTTTCGCTACTGCAAGCTTATTGGTGAAACTTTTCGAATTAAGAAATAACTGCCGAATGCTGTTCCTCTCTTTGTTTTACAAGCATTCAATTGGTATAGCTAAGAAAGCAACCAAAATTCCAACCCACCGATATATTTGAAGTAATTAAAGGCTTACATTAAAATATACTACGGACTCAATTATCATAATCAGAAACAGCTTTCTACCTTCTTTGGAAGAGTTTAAAATAAAATTCTAAAGTTTGCCAAAATCCTTACGGGTAAATATTAATCGGCCGGCATCGATCCCTGCGTAATCCGTACTGATATCTTTGGATATTTCATAGATGCTAGATCAAACGATAGTTTCAGAACAATATTCTTCCAGATAGCACCTTAAAAAGTATTCTGAATTTCTGGCAAATTCCTCACGGGAGAATGCATGAAAAGACCGTTCGTGATAATTTTCAGCTATTAAATGATAGGGTTGTTTGAGATGGTTTCCCTAACCTTCATTTTGTAGGTCACCGTAAAACAAAAGAAAACTGAATACTTTCCCTCGGAATTAATTCTGAAAATTAGGTGCCTTAATTCTCAGTATTGGTGATGAGCCATCGAGGAAATAGAAAGGGATTCCCTGGGGGACCTCGAAGTCCATTCCAGTATCCTCTTGCCCCAAAATCAGTGAACTTGATGCCATTGAAGTAAATAAAAATACCTCCGGCAAATCCTTCTGGAGGGCCTTAAAACGAATCAAAACAGGAAATAAACTATCGCGGCCCGAAGAGCACACATCTTAAATATTCATCGAAATGTCATGAGATTCAGATATCTCATACATCAAATACAATGTATCATATATAATGCATCATATACATTGCAAAACTAACGATACGCTATCAATGCTTTCCCTATTACAGCCGAACCTTGGGTCCCGACGTGTTCAATGTACATATTTAAGTAAACAACGCAATTTATCGCAATAGAACCCAAATATTTCAGCAGATAAGACGATAGCTGTATCATAAAAAGCTCTGTAACTTCGAGGTCGTCTTATATCACAGATACAAAAGAATCATTGAAATTATATGAAAAAGTAACTCACCACTGCATTTAAAACTATTTAGTTGTGCAGCAATAGTTAAACAATAATAAATCAAAATATATTTGAAGTTATATTCATTGAACTGCTAATAGCCAAGGTGATTAACTGAATGCCCGAACAAGGGAGAATTATAGCAGCAAAAATAAGACAGTGTTTTCTGATGCAAGAAAAAAGGCAGTTCGGGAATTCGAAAATTGCGAGTAGGTTATCATTCCGAATAGACTATACAGTATTATTATCTAGATGATGATCGCTGATCTAAACAAAATTCACAGACTGTGGGGTAGTTTGGGAGTCATCTTGTAGAACAGATATTTGCTAAAACTGTAAAACTTTGACGGAAACTTATACCTTGTCTAATTCAAGAACGTCTAATCAAAGAAATATATGATAATTACATTTCAATTTCATTCCTAATAGCGTAAAATATAATTCTCTAACACTACTCCAAGCATTCCTTACGGACGAATTTGAAGTGACCGATGTAACTCTAATGGAAATATTGCTCTTAAGTCTATCAGTGAGTAACAAGGAAAAAATATAATAAAAGAAAATGAAAATAATATTATATAACTAGCAGATGTGCCCGTTGATTCTCAACGGGGAAATCCAAATTGATAATTACTCTTGGTACAGTCTTGATCGTAACAATTGCCTCATAATTTTTGGTACATAGCTGATTCCAAGCTATATTTTTTTCCAAACCAATGAACAAAGTAAATAAATTATAATTAAGTCTACAAAGTCACCTAAAGATTTAATCTCATATCCTTTGAATGAACACTTTCTTCGATGATGACAAAAATGATTTAAAGAGTATGAAATATATTCGATGATCACATTAGGATAAGCAGCACCACCTTTTAGGAGACATTTTCTGAAAGGGAAAAATGGTCACTATCTCTAAAAATGTATGAAAACTCAAGAAAAATATATGCTGCAACTGAAAGGCTTGAAAATACTCTAAAAATTCTCTACAATCTTATTATCTGGCATCGAACCAGGGTCTTCCTGGTAAACAACGGAAGATCACCATGTCTAACTAGGTGTGAAAATTCAAGCAGAAATATTGTCTTCACCTGCCTCAAGCGACGTCCTGCTTTTCCCTGATATTCTTTATGTGAGAAATATTAATGTGCTCTGGCATCTAGCCCAGGCACAGCATGGTCTTATCTAATTTTTTCTTAAACCGTGTCTTAATATACAACTTCTATCTAAGGAAGAATTTCCTTTCATTTCGATAAGTGCGTCAAATCAATAATAAAAAACTACCCCAATGTGTTTTATATGGGAGATATATTTACCACCAGGCATCGAACCCAGATCTTCCTGGCGATACTTCCTATGTAGCACAATAGAAGATCATCATTTCTAACTATGTGTGGAAATTCGAGCAGAAATATTTGCTGCAACTGCCTCAAACGACGTCATACTTTTCCCTGATATTCTTTATGTGCATTAATGTATTCTGTATTATGTACATTAATGTATTCCCTTATATTCTTTATCTGGATTGATGTACTCTGGCATCGAACCCTGGCACAGCATGGTCTTATCTAATTTTTTCTTAAACCGAGTCTTAATATACAACTTCTATCTGAGAAAAAATTTCCTTTCATTTCGATAAGTGCATCAAAGAAATAATGAAAAACTACCCCAATGTGTTTTATATGGGAGATATATTTACCGCCCGGCATCGAATCCAGATCTTCCTGGCGATACTCCCTATGCAGCACAATAGGAGATCGCCATCTATAACTATGAGTGAAAATTCAAGCAGAAATATTGTCTGCAACTGCTTAAATGACGTCCTGCTTTTCACATACATTCCTTATGTGAGAAATTTTAATGTGCTCTGGCATCGAACTCAGGAAGACTATGGTCTTATTAAATTTTTTTTCTTAAACCGAGTTTTAATATACATATTTCAGCGAAGAGAGAACTTCCAATCATTTCGATAAATGCATCAAAAAAAATAATGAAAAACTACTCCCATGTTAATATAAAAAAGGGAGATGTTTGCATCGTTCTATCATCAAACCCAGGACATCTTCTGTAAAAGCCATTTATGGTTTCGATAGATAATGTTCATATCTGTAAGCTCCTTTAATTTTGATTCTCTACCTATCCGGAATGTATTTTTTAGAAATTTCCGAAAATCAAAGCAATACATTAAAATGGGAAAAATCGGGATTTTGGGGCCTTCTGGCATCGAACCCATGTTATTGAGGTTCAAAGTCACCCCTTTTCTAGGGGTTTCACGTTAAGGCCTATATGCTGTAAAAATTTCAAATCAATGACGCTTGTGGTTTAGCCTGTGAATTAGTATCCTATCTGGGTATCTATGTATATGAATGAATCCGGAGAAGGAATTATATATAAAAGATATCTTACAGCATTAATTGTATCTGGGCATTCATTTTACATGTCTTCTTACGGAATTACGCAAGAGCTCGAGATCAACAATCGCCTTGATCGTCAGGGGGATGGGTTGTTTACGACCTCAAAATTTCGATAAAATGTTCACGTACTTTAACTAATTGTACGCAATTTCGAATCGAAAATGATATCCCACGACCAAAATAAGTATCTTTATTCAATTCTCCTTCTTTTGGTGCTAAATTCGACTTTCTAGGACCATTATTTCTAATTTAATTTTGAAAAAGAAATGAATCCTGCTACAGAAAACTGACCTCTACGTGTATTTCTTATGGAAACGTTTTGACCCGTCTGGGTTCGAACCGTGGACCTTAGGGAAATAAAAAGTAGCCTATACTCTGCGCGGGGTTGACTTTTAATAATGTATAAATTTCAAAGTTGTGCGACTCTCGGTTCTCGAGTTTTTAGCGAACACACACACACACACACACACGCACTCTGTTTTATATTATAGATTACTCGCAAACAGCGGGTTATTCTCTACCGATTTTGCAGGCGCGGGTGTGTAATGCGTGGTTGCCTATACTAAGATTATCGATTTTCAATTTATTATTGCAAAAAAACTAAGGCCCATTCAGACGAACGGCAATACAGTTTTTCATTACTCTACTTCCTGCATCACTACAAAAATTTTGATCATAATCCCCGGGCAAAAGTGAGAGTCTCCCCTTGTTAGACACATTTCAGAAAATAGCTTAAGTTGCAAACCGTCATCTGTGATGTAAATAATTAACTATGGAGAAAACTTTGCCAGGAAATTTAACCATCTAAAAGTTCAATCAAGATGACCCTCTTTTCCTCACGGATCATTTTGACATCCACTGTATATTCTAAACAACTATTATAATTTTCAATATTACACAACCAAAGCGATATATCTAACAGTTGCGTGATTTTCTAGTCGATTTTCATTCGGTAAAAGCCTTAAAATACGTTTCGAGTCTCTCGTTATTCTTTTTTGGTGGATAACTTAAGCTGTTCTGGCGTCGAATCCAGGATAAATGTGAGAAAGGAGAAAGGAATACGTTGTTTGTATCAAGATATTCTATGCGCCTTCTGAGTATTGGGTATCTAAAATATTACTACATTTTCTAAACATTGTTTTATGAGTAACCAGATGCATTTTTATGGAAGGAATATCGTATCGATATTTTCAAGTTTACGTTAAATAGGCACTTACCCAAACGATATCACAATCTTTATCACTCTGTCACTCCTTGGTGTACCTAAGAAAAAGTTTTAGAATAACCTCGCGATCCATTCTTAAGGAAAACGCCGATATTATGAGGCCTCCTTTGATCTGGGTCTTTGATAGATTTCTCTTTTTTTCTGGGGTCTCTCAGTAGGTTCGTCATTGAAATTTTCCCCATAGTGAGCCATTGTAAAGACTGTCTGGAATTTTTAGGCATTTTCCGGCATCACAGATGGTATTAGATGTCGAGCGTTTCTAACGAAATCTAGGAATAAAATTTTCAATGCTATCCTGAGTTTTGCATTGAGTCAGTCAGTACAAAGCATTCTCATAAAAATACAAAGTGGGATGTTTCCCGATTTTTTTCAAGCACTTGCCGATAACTCAAATAACGCAACTCGGAATTTCGACGGTATTTCGTATCTTTTCCAAATATAAGCTGACATTAAGGAGAAGAGTGATCGAAGTCTGCCATCTCGGGCGTCAAACCACGAAACCCTTACACTACGAACGACTAGAGAAGAAATGAGAAGATACACGAGGTAAAATATAACGAGGATTGGAGCTTGAAATGTAAGAACATTGCTTTGTAAGCGTATTGGTAGAAGAGAAGAGGTCCAACATTAATATACCAAGGCAATGCGAAGAACGGCGGAAAGATAGGGGACGTGATAAAAGAGTGACTTTCAGAGTGGGGATTACTAGCCACAGGGGAGTAGCAGTAACGTTGGACAAGAGAACTGGAGAAGCAGTGATAAGTGACCGGATTGAGCCAGTAGAAGTCTAAAACAATAACCATTATGAGGAAAAAAATGTAATACGGCTGTTAATGAATTATGGGTTTAATCCTCTCCAAAATTCGTATTCGTCTGCGTATCGCGCTGTGGCCGATTCCAAGAGCAATATAAAGGCCTGGATCTTTTCATGTTAACCCCTCCATTGAAATGTGCATTAGGCGCTTCGTAGAAGGTCACTAATCCGGGCTGTTATGTTGCTTCTGCAATCGGTCACAATGCGGTACAAAAGCTGATATATACCATTTTGGAGAGTTTTAAAATACTTAATCCAGTAAACACTGCCATAGTTCAGATCCATTTTCCCACTAGTGATTACAATGGGTACGATGGAGACTTCGTGTATGAAAATGAGAAGGGGTTATAGGAATAGCACAAGACTACATAGACGTCGCGTCGTTACTTGTCTTTTAATGTATTTTTTTGGATAAATTTAGCAGTGTTCATGAAATTTGTCCACCAGGTACAATTTTCGAGAATTTTGCATAAAAATTAAACAACCAACGTAATTTCTTCGTTAATTTTTATCTTTATATTTTTTAATTGGAAACACTCTAAATGTATATCTAAAATGTTAATCAGTTCATTAATTCACTATATTTTCACATTTATATATTTGACACATTTGTATTGATAATTTATATTCCTAGACCGAATTCGAAGAATAACAAAATGGCGACTTAACAAGGTCTCCAAAAAGTGTGGATTTTGGTTTCTAAAAGAGTATTAAAGTTACAGGACATCATATGCAGTCATGTTAAAGTTCTTAAAAAGCCCTTTATTGCAGTATGCAACTTTACTCCGTTTCAATTAGCCCTTGTCGATTTTTAGCCAAAATATGATTCTATGCCACTCGCTATCGATAGAAATGCTCCAACCTCGAATCCATCAATGGGTTCCCATTTCCAGCTGTAAACATTTAGTTATTTAAATATTTTTCGTACGGAAATACTCAATACCAAACAAGAGAAAGAAGTTAGGTAGAAAAGGGATTCAGGAAATATTTTAGCCGACTTTTTGGATTTTTTGGCTACGTTCAAGGGTTGGTTCAATGTTCATTTATACTTCCGATAGATACTAATCATAACATTTCGATAATATTTCCCTTTTTATATTTATAGTGTCTTCGTACTTCGTATAACATTGATGAAATGAGAAAAATACTTTGACATGATAATTGTGGTGCAGGTAAAAATATGTAGAATTAAATTTGAGAAAAAAAAAGTAAAAATCGCCATTGAAAAATCATACGTGTTTGGAATTTTTCGAGTTCATATCTGTAATCAGCAACCAAAATAAGTAGAGAACAGCTATTACCATCTAAGTTACCGAAAAAATTTATAATTGTCGGCCTGTGTAATTAAAGGCTCACCTTATTGCTATGGAAGACTGGAGTGTGGGGCAATGCGAAGATGGGGAAGAGGTGGTAGAGTTCGAATTAGAGGTTATTAACCCTTTTAATAGTCAGCACCTCTTTGAATCTGAAAATAAGTTCTCGTATCCCCTTGAAAAATGCGTTTATATGTTTAATTTAGAAAAAGACGTTTACTGCAAGATAATTAATTTATTGCATTAACAAATTAAAAAAATTACAATAAATAATATTTTATTGGATGTAACATAATAGGTAAATTTTGGCTGCGTTGTTTTTAATTTTAATTAATAATTTATTTACTTCTCTCGCCCCTCCCTCACTCCACCAGGGATGCCCGTTAAAGTGGATCGAGAAAACGTTTTTTCCGAAATCTTTCAACGGCTAGTTTGTGTAGTACTATGGTTGGTGGTCCTTATAGCCTATAAAAACTTCAACATTATGTTATTATGTCCTTAGGCTGCGAGTTTTAGTCAAAATTTTAAATTTGCATCTCTGCCCCATTCAGAGGCTTATTAGTGGCATATTGAGGCTTGGCAGACAGGTTTCGTCGCAAATTGCACAACTTTATCCAAAAAAAATATTCGTTTCAACCGATCTAGAATTTTTTGCAATTTTGGCGTTTCTTATCGAAATTTCGAAACTTCGAGGCAAAAATTTTCGCAGATTATATTTGATTTGGAAACAAAAATTATATCTGTAATGTGAGTGGGTCACTTTGCCCAGTATTACATTTCTATCAGAAAAAATATGACAAAACGACCCACCTTATTGTCTAACCAACATCCGTAACATTGCTCTATATTTAGCGTTTTTTGACGAATTTGGCGAACCGAGAAATAATTTCCTTGATTCAAACTCATTAAATCATTAATATTAATAAATAAACAAGCAATATATGTATGTAAATGCCATTATTGCCAAATCACTTCAGAAACATTGAGAAACCATCAGGAAAAATTCAAACATTTGACAATATTTATTAAAAAGTAAAATTTTGACTAAATATCGCAGCCTCAGGACATAACCCCATCGTTTTGAATTTTTTTATGGGTTATAAGGACCACAAACTTTAAGCTGTAGCAGTTGAACAATTCGAGAAAAACGTTTTTCGATCCACCCTAGGTTACGTACCTTTGTTTAACAGCCGCTGGATTAGGGAATAGAAACGAAAGATGACAGATTTGTAAGAATTGATGGAATAATTTCTGTACCTCTAGTAATCTCTTACAGCATCATAACAGACAAAAATACTAATGGAAAAACCAGGGGGGTACAGATAACTACAGAATGGATTACAAATTTGCAAGGAAGTTGTTTGGAAATAGAAATAGAAAAAATGTTTATTGTTCTTGGACTTCTTCGTCCACTTGAGAACATGCAAAAAAAATACAAATATAAGATAGCTCATAACATTATAAATTAAATAAACAGCGGATAAATTTTTACAATAAAAAATAATTGACTTTTTATATAACATCATAGCGTAAATGGCATATTATTCCCTTTCCAATACAAAAAGATAGTGAAAAAATTTATTTTTAAAAACAGACAGTGAATTGGAATCTTTAATATCATTAGGAATGCTATTCCATAGCTTTGCCCCAGCAATACAAAAGGATTTTTGGTATGTAGTGGTTCTGTGTTGTGGGATGGTTAAGTGGTCGAGAGCCATTCTGGTCGTTACATTGGACTTTTTATCCCTAATTGGAAAAAGTTGCATCAGGTATTCTGGTTGTTGGTTTTTAAAAAGACTATACAAATATGATCCAAGCATATATTTTCGTCTAATTTTTACCTTTAGCCATTCAAGATTGGCAAAGTAAGGGGTAATATGATCATCCTTTTTTAAGTTAAAAATGAACCTAACACACATATTTAATAGACGTTGAAGCTTGGCGTTGAGTTCTTCGGTGAGGTCATGGTACACTAGGCAGCAGTAATCAAAATGGGGGTAAATAAGTGTAGATACAAGTTGCTTACGGGTATAACGGGGAAAAAGGTTTTTTTGAGTTTTAAGTTGATAAAGAATAACATTAACTTTATTAAATATGGCTAGCACATGGTTGTGCCATGACAGGTTAGGGACCATAGTGACCCCTAGATTTTTTGCCAAATTTGAGTATACTATTTCCTCATCACCAACTGTTATTTTGGGTATAACATTAACTTCAACATTTCTAAGTAGTTTGGAATTACCAAGTATTATTGACTTTGTCTTGTTACAATTAAGTACAAAATTGTTTTTTATGGCCCAGGAATTGATGGCATTTACATTTTGATTCACTTTGTCAATTGTGTTATTTAACTCGTTCACGTGGCAATGACAGTAAATCTGGAGGTCATCGGCATACAACATATACTTACAATGTTTAACACAATTTGGAAGATCCAGGACATACAAAGAAAATAAGAGAGGGCCAAGCACTGAGCCCTGAGGGACTCCACAGTGGAAGTTTGTCCAGTGAGATATATTACCTTGCGCGTCCTTGACTGCCTGTTGCCGCCCATTTAGGTAAGAGTGAAACCAATTTAGTGAAGATGAGGACAATTTAAGTTCTTTCATCTTTTTGAGAAGTAAGGCGTGATTTACAAGTCCAAATGCATTGGTGAAGTCAAATAGTACAAGGATTGTGATCATATGTTTATCAATTGCATGACGTATATCATCCGTAACTTTAAGTAAAGCTGATTGCGTAGAAAAATTTTTCCGGAAACCAGATTGATAGGGATTATTCAAGTTGTTGTGATTTAGGTATTCGATAACCTGCTGAAAAACAATCCTTTCAAGGCATTTTGAGAGGGAGCATAGATTGGAGATTGGGCGATAATCACGAAGAGTGGTTGGCTTTTTTACCTTTTTAATAGATGTAATAAGTGATGATTTCCAAATCGTCGGAAATTCAGCTGACATTAGGGAGAAATTGAAAACATCGAGTATTACTGGGAAAAGCGCTGTTGACGATGCCTTTATAAATTTAATTGAGATACCATCAACCCCGGCAGAGTTTGTTTAGAGAATAGTGAAAACTTGAGAAGTTACCCTGCTGATGATGTAGACTAGGATCATAACATGATAATGACGAAACTGAGATTGGATAAAAAAATATCTTTTGAACAATACGTGCACTCAAATGGAATTTAGAGTCCCTATTTGGTTGCAAGGCAAGATAGAGAACTTCAAGAGTATGTTAGCAAGGCTTTAGGTAGTAAAGGAAACAGACAACCGACGAGGAATTGGGAAAGATGAAAAGCAGAATCAGAGATATTTATAAAAAAAGCAGAATTAAGAAAATACTGGGATATAAATTGGGCAACGGAAGAAATATAAAATGAAATCGAGGAATGAGGGAGATGGGAATGATCAATACTGAACATGGCCGTAGAATGTACACTGTACTAAACAACATGTTAAGAAGGGAAACAAAGAAGGTAAGGGAACAGTGAAATAAGGGACGGAGATATGAAATAGAGAAGCTAGAAGAAAGCGGAAGATTCGAACCATTCCATAAAGAGGTTAAACGATTGACGGGGAGAAAAAACTAGCAATGTAATATCTCCCTCAAAAAAACGTAGTAAGAAACGGAGGCGAGGAATGGATGGAATTAGTAATAGGAACCGCATCATAAAGTGCGAGTTAATCATAAGGTAGAGCTTAGACTAAGAAACGAATAGGAATGATATTGATATAGTATTCGTTTAATATTAAACGAATGGCTAGAGAATGGAATTTGTTGCCTGAAGAGGTCATTAATCTCTTACCGGAAAAAAGAGTTTAGATATAGGTGCTGGAATTTATTTATTTTATTTATTTATCAGTGTGTATCAACAAAAGGCACGAGGCCAATTACAGTTGACGATATAACAATAACGATATTTATTGTATAAAAGTGAAATAAATTTGAACTTTTTGTAATTTCTTTGTAAACCTGCAAGAATTATGATTGTAAATCGGATAATAAGTTTTGCAGCTCAACAGATAAATATGTATATAAACTGTAAATTATGTAGTGACTATAATGGGGATTCTATGGTGTAAATTTATTAGAATGGATAACATTGAGATTGTTGTTTACATAAGGGTTCATTTAAAAATATATATTAGTAGAAAGGAACACGGCTGCTTTAGAGATTAAAATCAAGGCTGTTTAGTCGTAGGCATATTGCAACCAAAACAATGGCAACCAATTCAGACCTATTGAAGAATTAATGGTTTAGATTCACATGTGACCGGGTAACTAAAGGGCAAATTGCCGCCCGGGTAATTAGAAAAAGAAAGAAATGTTTCAGTAAAAAGCTCCAAAAAGTAAACCAACGCAGAAAAGATGGAATTTTGGTGGTCAATGAATACAATCGAACCTAAAATTAAATATGTGTAAAAAACTGCAGAGTAAGCGCAAAAATGTGCGAAAGAATAATTTTTCAAATAAACCAATAATTATTTGGACAAACCAACTTGAAGGAAAAGTAATATACTCTATGAATGAAATTTAAAACAATACTTTCTCTATACTAGGTATATGGAGAAAGTAAAAAATCTGATGTGGCCAGCATATGACTTTCTCCATGTATAAGATGTAAATTTTTATCTACGACAGTATTTTCGAACTCTAGATTCAATCTAACCTTGGAAGATATATACAAATATATTTTTTGTAATTTTTGTAGATAACTGTATATACCTAAATATCAGATTAATGGAGGAATTTTGCAAAAACGGAAACGAGCTTCGAAATAAATAGCTCGACTTTCGGTTAACCGATTTACTCCAAAAACTTTTTAACTCTAACGGCATCTACTTAAGTGCTACATATGACATTTAGAGTTAATACGACAAATATTTTTCATGTTAGGGCGCCCACAAAGTATATAACCAGCAACTTCCGGTTTATCAGTATTTCACGAATAACTCCTAAACAATCAGTAATACCAGAATATGTTTCATACAAAAGTTATAGTAAGTTACATTTTATAAAACTTTGATAAATTATAATATATTCCTAAATATCATATTCATAGAGATATTTTGCAAAAACGGAAATTTGCTTCGAAGAATAAAGCTCGACTTTCGGTTAATTGATTTACTCCAAAAATTAATCAACTCTGACAGCACCCACCGCAGTGCTATAGATGAAGTTTGGTGTTGATACAACTAATAGTTTTTACGTTAGAGCGCCCACAAGTACACACACACATACACACAGACATCATTCCGAAAATGGCCAAAACGTGTTCTAGGGACCCCAAAACATGTATTTCCGTTGAAATCTCGATATCAATTTTTTTCACGAAAACAATACTACTCTGTACTACGTATATGGAGAAAGTAACAAGAACAGAAAACTGAGTGCCCACTGAGCCCACCCGAGTAAACAAATAAGCTTCAATTAAGAAACCAACGTTATGGAAAATTGGAATTCAAAGAATAAAATCGAACGTAAAGTCAAAAACCATCAAATGTGATAAAAACAATTGCAAATCAAACAGCAATCGCTGTTTCAAAAATAAGTAAAATGAGATTTTAAAAATACATCAAAATTTTTAAGAACCAACGAATTTGATGTGGAAACAATGTGTGTAAAACAAAAATAAGAAAGGATAACTAAAGTGTCGAATCCCCCGAGCGATACGAAAAAAAAGATTGCAAAGGAATACCTACTCCCGCCCAGAGCCGAAGTTGCAAAACTCATACATTTTGAGAGAGAAGGAAAAAACCATCGATATGGATATCTCCGAAAATAGAGAAGTAAACGAATTCACCAAAATTCAGGTTGCAAATTTAAGTGTTAAAATCAAACACGAGAACAAGGTTGCCGTCATCAGTGGATATGCTCTGGTGCAACCTGCGGAGAATTTATACCCTCGCTCCTCGTTAAAGGAGTGGGGGGCTAAGTGACGTCACTGAGTTAGAAGTGAAGAGCCAATGGGTCCCTGGTCACTATTCAGAGTGTATTTTTATAGATTAATATATGTCCAAATGCAGTAAGTTTCTTATAGCTTTGTACAACATAAATTATTATAATATTTTACATTTGCATCGGGTGTTTACATTCTTGAGTGTAGTTCTACGATCAATTTATCAATTCTATGATACACAAAATGAGCTAAATGTTATTTATCCCTTGTTTCGACCCGACTTTATGATTGTTCTTTGTAAATTTTATCGCGATCTTGAAAAGAGATTGAGTAAATTCTTGATCTAGGTAAGGTTGGAGCCTGGACTTTCGGATTGTGGAGCATTTTTTAAATTTACCATTCCTCGAGATAACCAACTCAATTCAAAAGAAGGAAGGTTTTTGTAAGTCTTTTGTGAATCTAGGGGCAAAATTTAATTGTATAAACCTATTTTCTTTTTCCTAGATTTCGGTCAATTTCGAGTGTCAGCTTATTTGTGAGTTTTATCATTACATTGTTTATAAATTTATTATTATAAAAACGTATTCATTACTTTTTACTCAAGTGTAGTTATTACGTTATCATACATAATATTAAATATTATTTTTTTATATTATTTAATTTATTATATAAGACAATATAATATATTTATATTATATATTAAAGTATATTAATTATTGTTTACTCACACGAGTAATACGCGAGGAGTCGCATTAGAATATAGAGAATAATATCCAATGAAGAGATCCTGGGAAACAATAATGTTCCGATATTCCCTATCTCCTTTAGGAGCTGCAAGAAATTGAAAGCACAGAATCACTCGAGCAAAATTTTCCTTGGGAACGTTAGAAAATCATAACCGTGCCTTCCCCAACGTATCACTCTCCGAGCTAAGGAAGAAAGCGTTACATATCCGCAAATAATTGCTCCACGATTGCTTCGAAGCGTCACCCTTTGCGAAAATTTCTTAGGGTAGAGATCACATCCCCAGAGAAGGGATAAGTGGAATGGGATGAGAGTCCCGGTTTTGCGCGCTTAAGCGGGGGCGCATGCGCAATTCATTGTTCGCTAAAGTCGGGTTGCAAGCGGAGAAGATAAGGAAAGGGGAGGGGTGGCGGGGAACTTCGTTACCCGCGGTTCCTCTCAGTTCAGAAGCTGACGATGCTCAGGTCGGTTGGCCCACTCCGCTAACCGTCTGACTGCATTAAAGAGGGAAGGTGGACTTCGGAGGCTCCTCTCCTCGGGTTAAGGGGTCCACCTCGTCCCACCGACATCTTGCATTAATCCCCGAACCTCGCATAGGTAGGGTACCTCTCCAATCCCGCTCGAGAGGGGTTTTTGCAGTCGTTAGCTTTCTTCAGCCGTTCCATCGCCTGATGGCGCAAAGACCATACCCTTGGCGCCGCATGTATCTGCAGCGTCAGATATCCTACTGCGACTTCTCCACTGCAGAGTCTATGCTCGATCAACTGGATTCTCTCCAGTTCCAGTATCCGTTTTCCATTTCTCCGGAGCTACCGGGCTCACCACCCCACAACGCCCCGAAGGAGAAAGGTGAGTGCCGTTTCCCTGCTTTACGTAGATTACGGGTGCATCAATTGTTGGACGGGGTTAGCTCTCGTATATCTGACGTTGATATGCTGTCATTACAGACCTCTTATCCATTTTATTGTTTGTTTTTGGCGGTTTCAGATCCGAATCGCATCGGTTGAATGCTTTTTTCCTTAGCGAACACGCGGTTGTTAAGGACCATTAGCTCAGCGATATCAATTCCTAGTGATAGATATTTAGATTTCAATCGGCTTGCGACCGCCTATAATAACTAACAGGCAGCTAGCGGAGTGTTCTTTGATTCAATCTTTTCAGTTAAAGGCAATAAAATGTAGATATTGAATATCCTATTTTTCAAACTCCATCCAGTTGCACCCATTAAGTCTGCGTATCCAAGGAGAAGATTTTGAAAAGGAGAGGCGTGAAGTAATTTAATTTTAATAGAATTGAAGAGTCGACGTTTCGAACGAGTCATGTTTAAGAGGTGGGACTATCCCGTTTCCGTCGGGATACTCCCGTTCCGTTCTGTCAATATCGGCAAGAAATACTCTTTCTCGTTAAATCTCTCAACGAATATTGCGATGTTAAACTATTCAATAGCGATTCACGGAGAATTTATATGTTTGGCTAGAGAAGAACTGAAAGAGTTAAATTCTTTGGCAAAATTGAAGTCTAACGAGTAATAAAATGTTTCCTCAATAAGACTTATCATCGTAAGGATTGTGAAGTTCTACCAAAACTCTACGCTGAGATCGCGATGTTAGTTGCAGTAATCGGTACTTCTCAATTTAAAAGTGAAATCTTTTGAAATGAATGCATCCCCTCTGCCTTGTGAGCGGAGAAATAAGTGCCTTCGTGACTGGCAAAGATGAAATTTCCCTCAACTTAACTACCATTAATTCATTCGTATGGTATCTGCATTGAAGAACTTAACACATCCCTCGAGAAAAAGAGAGGAAAATATTTTCCCGTGTTGTGATGGGAGGTTTAGTTATAACAAAACGAAGCGTATATTTTCAAATCAACAGGTCCTCCAGAAAAAGTGGATCTGGTCCTTTCTTGTAACGCTCAAGATATTCAGAATATATGCGTATTACATTTACTCTGACAGCCTCGAAAAAGTTTCTTATTTAAATATTTCGATAATATGCTTCATGAAAAATTACGGAAAATTTTGAATTAATCACAACTTTATAAGGGAATCATTCTCTTAGTTAAGGTTCTATTATAGCCTTGTGGTTGGCTATGGATTTCGATTAGTCGATCCCAGTGATTACTCCTCCATCATAGAATAGGTGCATGTACGGGTAAATGAGTTAGCGGTAAGTATTAGTTGAACTATTTTAAATAGGGAACCATGTGAAAGTATTTATGATGAATTTCCGGTTTTCCTACGATGAGCGCAATTGAAGGGAAAATATTGAAAATTTTTGGAAATCATAACTAAAGTCCAAAAGGAAGGGTTCCTTTCTGTTAATTTTTCGAAAGAAGAGGCCATAATCTTCAATTTTTTATCACAAATTATGTCTAAAATTAAATTTCGTTATGTAAATAATCGTTCAGGAGCAAGGATAATAAGGTTAGATCATTTGTTATCGCTATTTTCCCAGATCAGCTTTTATAGCGTCTACAATGTTTACAGTGATGCGCCTTATCCCAGTAAGTACCATTTCCATAATTGATTTTCTATTTGATTTCATGGATAATATAGCACTTTAACCGCATAATTGAAAGCGGTATGCAATAATTAAGAATTACCAATGCATTAAACCAATTATTTCCCTCATTAATTAGGCGAGTGTCACCAATTCGGTGAAACATTAGGTCTCTCTTAATTTTCTTCATTTTCCTGATTGTGAACTGAAATTGACAGGAATTAAAG
This sequence comes from Sympetrum striolatum, assembly GCA_947579665.1. NCBI lineage: Eukaryota > Metazoa > Arthropoda > Insecta > Odonata > Libellulidae > Sympetrum > Sympetrum striolatum. The sequence continues at coordinate 21,066,889 of OX388352.1, read as the reverse complement.
AATTTTATGAGAAATAAAATGAAGTTTCATGAAACCTAAATGAGGTTTGTTACATTACATTGTTAACATTACCAGTTTCACCTCATGCAGAAATAAGTTTTCAAGTTGACTTTGTTCACCCCATTTTGTGAAAGAAGTTTTATTACTGATATTCTGGCCTCCTTTAAAGCTTACTGTTGATAAATTGTCATGCCCAACTTCTCCCACCACGTTTTACGGACAATAAGAGTCGATTATGACAAAATAAAATAAAGGAATCTGTTCCACTGTCGAGCAAATCTTAAATAGTTGAGTAATTCTGGAATAAAATTAAATGGTTCAGACATGGAATCATGTATTCCATAAAATACTGCTTGATATTTTCTTACATCAAGAATTGTTACTTGCAGCAGTTAGAATTTTGGAGTGTTTTCATCTTAGTTTTACGTGAGAAGTAAATCGTTAGTTACTTAAACATAATTTAAAACTTTGACTATTTAACTTTAAAACTCTAATTGTAACATCGTCATACATACTGATTTCACATATTCTTCATCCATAATTTTCCGTTATATTTGGCAAACATTCTAGATTCGGCGATGACATTTCTTAACAATAAATGAAGATATCGGATATATATTAGTAATTCAATGTAATAATGGAACCAAATATATATATAATCGGTGATCCTCACAGAGCTCTAGGAACGCGTTTGATGAGGATTTATTATTTTAATCGAGTCGCTCTATCGTAGACCCGCGATGGTCGAGAAGCCTGTGTCGTGGAATTCCAGAGTCATTGGCAAATGTATCGCACCCGTAAGTCGGTGGAATGTCTCCGCGAGGAAGTTAAAAAATTAACGATTATCCATGAATTTTGTTTAGGAATGTAGGATAGGTAGGGAGGATAAAAGTCATTAAAATGTAGTCATTACTTACTCAATAATTAATTAAAAAATCTTGTAAAAATATGAATATTTATTAAATGTTAAAACATACATAGAGCGCGCGTGAAATTCTTCTTGACTCAGTTACAAATATACTATTTTGCTGAATTCGTTACATTGTCATTTATGCCATTTCCGTCTTAAAAGAGATTTATGTTTACTGCGATACATCTATTAAAAAACCCATTCTTAACGATATCAGTAAATACATATATAGGAATTTACTCTTCGCTAGCACAAAAGTGTCACAGTACGACAATTCGAGTTGGTATCCTCAGCGAAAGTAACATTTATTCTCCCTCAGTATTATCTGAATGTCTTACTGTGAGATGAAATCAAATATTTCCCAGGGTAATATCCTCCCTACCTATCCTACATTCCTAAACAAAATTCATGGATAATCATTATCTTTTTAACTTCCTCGCGGAGACATTCCACCGACTTACGGGTGCGATACATTTGCCAATGACTCTGGAATTCCACGACACAGGCTTCTCGACCATCGCGGGTCTACGATAGAGCGACTTGATTAAAATAATAAATCCTCATCAAACGCGTTCCTAGAGCTCTATGAGGATCACCGATTATATAAGGGGCAATCCCTTTACTCAACCCTTAGATGCATCCTCCTCTCTTTAGGAGTAATTTTTATACTGCCATTTAAAATTAGAATCGATGTAAAATATAATCCTAGGTGTAAACCGAATTATAGTGACATTGAGATTTCGGGTTTGAATCGAGGATAGTGTCATTTTTCGTGTTGGTACCTTTACTGGTACTTAAAATAATATAAAATAATAGTAACAGAGAAATGGCACGCTACTGATACACTCATGATTACATCTATTATTAACGTAAATTGCAATGAATGAATAACAATTTGCAGTCCCATAATATAAAAATGAAATATAAGACGATTTATTCTTACGTTTAATGTGAAATAAATAACTTAAGCTCAAAATGAATACGAGGAAGTAAGTTCGTAGGATGACAATCCGATGGAAATAAAAGCATTTTCTGTACACAATACACTCATACTTTTTTTCCATTTATTTCGATAAAATATTTCTTGCCGCTCAAATCTTGTGGAAAAAAGTAGAGAAAAGAACAATATCATTTAGCCAAAATACCGGTAAAAGCAAGTAAGAAATATTAAAATCGTAGCGTTTAAAAACAACTTACATGTAAGTAGGGAAGGTTAACCGAAAAGGGAGAAACGGGAATATGAAAAAATGTCGTGCTCTTTTAACCCTTAGGTTTATTCAGTTGACCCTTATGCTTAGAATAGAAGAGCAGATCCTTTGCTGTCAAAATCCTGGAAAAACTTACGAGTTTGAATGATGGGGATGAGAAGCCTGAATTTTCTAGCTAAATCTTTTGTGTGATTCGAAATTCTTATGGATTTTGTCGCTGTAGAAAGGACCCCTGTATGGGTGTGACCTTCTTCCCTTTATCAGCACTGACCACCCACGTAGAGGCTTTTTCACTCGATCACACAGGGTAGACCACTGGTGGGAGAAAGAGGTGGTTGACCGAGCAACATGAGTAGAGGGGAAGACATTTTCGAGCATGAACGTATAAACAAACAGTCTTTACTCTCCCTGAACCCTATGCATTTAGATGAGAACCACCTTTCTGGTGGCGACCCGCAGGAAGATGTGGGAAAGGTAAATTTATTTGGCCACCGAAAGAGGAAAAGCGAGAAAACAAGCTAACATCTTATCTAAGTCAACATTTTGACATCAAGGAAAATTGCCGAAGAATTATCCTATAAATACGAGACAGGAACACTGGATCTGAGGACTTAAAGAGACGAACTCTTCAGAAATATTCTTTTTTCTCTCTTGACGATACTGACACAATTGGTCTCATCTTTGAATCAATGCGCGTGGAAAATTCCTATTCGTTGTGCGACCATCGAGTTCTCTATGGAAGGGATGTTAAATTAACTGCTTCAGGTTGATAGGAAAAAGTGCCGAGGCCTCAATTTATTTCATGACCCTTTATAGAAATACTGGCGAATAAGCTCCCTTTCTTTTCGTATTTTATAAAATATGCTATGCATGAGGGCGTTAAGTCAGTATCAGGGGAAATGGCACGTATTCAAATATAAATTTTAAAAATATTTTTCAAACGAGAATTTTATTTTCTGAAATAAGATGCCTATCGCCAATATGATTGTTTCAAGAGTAAGCAGCAGATAGCATTTGCGATTTCCCCAAGACGGCTTAAGTCGATTTCTAAAAGTAAGATCATTTTATGTAGGTGATAAAAACTTGAGCTAGAATTCTAAAAATCAGAAGTTTGACGAGTAATCACAATAAATTACGTTCAATTAGATGCGTCATAATAATGGTTATAGCTTAGAAACCATCCTAAAAGAAAAACACTTCGTAGCTTCCACAATTTATATTTCTGTTGACCGGTTTCGTCAACGAGTTGACATCATCTGGATGATGTAAATTATATTTCACGCCAATTTTTACCCTCTAGATAGATGTATATCATATGAATGTAAAAGGTAGAGGAATTCCGTTCACGAAAAGACCTAATTATTGAAAGGACTTATCATAGCATATATTTCTCTTATTTTAGGCTTATTGTCGGATCAGTAATCCGCAACGGTTCTCTCCCTGAATATATCGAGCAATCGCAGTGAAGCTGCTGATCTCCTTTTTTTTGAGGATTTTCAACCAAAGTCGGAGAGCATACTCTATCATAAAGATAGATCGACCTTTTATTGGCGATGTTAGGCCCGTGCGGGCCTCTCTTCCACCTAACCTCATAAGTCGCTATAATTTTTACAAAATAAAACGAAATAAAGCGTACTTCCTTGAGCTGCAATTGCCGCATATTTCAGATAGAAGCTTATCAAGGTAAAATAAAATCGCTCTCTTTAGAATTATCGACTATATCCTTAGTAAAACCGTGCATTTAATTGCCGCATATTTTTCGAATGAGCATGCCCCAGTCTAAGTTAATGTGAAGGTGATCCTAAAATATTCAACCGAATCTCCTAAATTTACAATTATTTTATAAAGCAATTTTAATCTTACAGGAAATTCTGACGCAATTGTTTCCTTTCACAGAAATTAACTACTGAGGATTTAATTGCATACAGATATATTTTCCATATTTTGCACCACCTTTGAATGAACACCATATCGTTTGATAGTCTTCCTCGTTCGATCTTACTTTTTATATTATCAATTACGCTGCGCTGAGGATCGCCTGAGGTTAATTTTGCTCAAAATAACGCCATCCGGTAAAACTTGTTGCAGAGAAAATTCTTGACCGAGTCGATTTGTTCCTTTTTAAAATCCACTAATTTTAATGTGTAAATGAGTTTTTAGTGGAGGACACTGTGATTTTGATTTTTTAATATCAAGGAAAATGGCATTCACTTGCTTTTTACTCTCAGTAGACTTACTTCTTGTACAAACAGTGTAAGTTGGGCTTGGCCATTTTGCCAGACAGCAAAGATTATGTTATTAGTCCATTTTCCCGTTTCCTTCTTTGATGCGCCTTAATAAATGTACGTAAAACTTGTTAATATCCAATCTATTGGGATCATGCCTTCGTTGATTGACTTAGAACATATAATTTAAAGATGCGGGACGACGTTTTGTGCCATTTCATTTCACTCGCTGGCCGGAATGTCTTAATTTTGCGCTAGAATTTAATTATTCCGTTTTCGGTTACACATTTGACATCGATTAGGGTACTCCGGAAAGGCATTTTTACTTCTATCTGACATGAATACGCATTAACGAAATTCGAAATCTTAATTGAATTCGTGGCATTTCGAATTAATTATTTTGCAGAATATCATTGTGTTATCCCAAGATTTTTAAAAATTTACTTCTAAATAAGTTTTACAGCTATACTTAAGAAGACTTACGAAATACAAATTATTCCACGCAGACTCCATTGAGATTCATAAGACTTAGTAGGGTTGCTGTGATTTAGAGCATTAATCATAGCTAATTGTTTCTGGAGCAACACAAAGGAAATAACAATGGCAATTCAGAGGACGACACGGTCATTTACTGGGAAATAGAGGATAGATCAACTATTTCGAACGACTTAGAATTATGAAATGGTGCGATGATTGGCAATCAGAGCTTAATGTAGAAAAGTGTTCAGTATTTAACTTCTTCGACAGATAATCCATAATAAATGATTATTCGTACAGCCTCCGTGGGGTAAACCTAATGACAGTAGAATCAGTGAAGTATTTTGGAGTAGGGGAAGGTCCTCTAGTATGGGACAGCTAAGCCTTTTTGCTAATTTCAAAATTTTGAAGGGCTAAATCAAGTTTAAATTTATGCTAAAACGAATTTCAAAGCGTTATTAAAAGAACCTTTGAAGGAATTACGTCCAACGGGATCGATTTTATATATTTTAATTTGAAAAAACCCTTACATTTTGCTCATTTAAAAATTGGAGGGTTGTATGGGACGCCTAGTATAGGTTACTGAATAATCCAGTCCCGTTTGTAATCCATCCTTCTATCATACAAAATCCAATCATACGTGTTTTAAACCATTATTATAACTATGATTATTCTTAAAAACATTTTTCACAATTCTTAAATTTTTTGACTCTTAAAGAAATTTAAATGGGTTATGAAAACAATATATCATCACAAATGTTTCTTTATTTGGCACACTTGTGAAAAGTGTGCGGTGGAAGTCTCAGCATATGAATGTGGTGATCTTAAGCAAACGTAATTATTTTCTACTACATACATTACTATCCAGTATGAGAAGGGCATGTTCTAAACCTAATGACATTAAAATCGGTGAAGTATCTTGGAGTAACTCACACGAATTATCTATCATGGAGTTCCCACATCGGAAATGTTTGTGGAAAAGCACTTAAGAAACTCGGCTTCGTTAAAATAATAGTCGGTAGGAGCGAAGAAAAAGTTCGTGGGCGATGTTACTTAGCGTTAGTTAGGCCTCAGCTTGAGTATGCATGTAGTGTTTGGGACCCCGCCGAGAAATGTTACATTCGGGATTTAGGAAACGTACAACGAAAGGCGATACGATTTGTAAGGAATTGCAACGATAAAACAGCTAGTGTTACTAAGATGATACAGAACGCAGGATGGGAATCGTTAGAAGATAGAAAACTAATTCAAAGGATAAATTTACTAAATGAGTTTAGAGAAATTAGGTTCTCAGAAGATGTAACCGATATAAGGCGACACTCCTGTTATATAGACCGTTCTGATACTGTGAGGAAGATTAGGGAAATAGATGCTAAAACGAATTTAAACGATGCTAGAATGAATACATTTTCACGATACGGGGAAGCAATCGATTAGGAAAATAAAGTCAAGGTGCCTGCACCCCCTGCAGCACGCCGAAAGGCGGCTTGCAGGGTTCTTACATAGAGAATGATCTCGAATTTGTATTTCTATGTATTCTTACATAGACATCAGACTGAGCCACTTCCCAGCTTTATGGAAAAGAGCAAAGATCATCCCGATCTAAAAAACTAGAAAGTCCCGCTCCTCTCCGGATAGCTACCACCCCATCCCACTGCTGGAAGGACTGGGGAAGATTGTTGAAAGGACCCTACTCCCCTTTCTCCAGAGAAGACTATCAGAGAGGAATATCCTCTATCGTCCCTGCGGAGCAATACCCCTTTAGAGAGGAGCGTGCCACAACCCACCAACTTCTCAGGGTCCAGCAATTCCTCAGTGCTGCTTTCAACGTCAAAAGGCACATAGCAGCGGCCTTCTTTGACATCACCAAGGCCTACGAGCGCATGTGACATGCTGACCTTCTCCACAAGCTCCGTCGACTGGACTTTCCTACATGGCAGATAAACACCATCGCCTCATACCTCTCGGATAGGACCTTCCACGTTTTCTTCGGAGGGATCACCTACACCACCAGAAACAATAGGGCGGGAGTTCCCCAGGGTAGCATCTGGGGACCAATCTTGATCGAAATCTTCTATGTGGACATTCCCACAAAGTTTTACGGCTGGATCACGAGGTTTTATGCTGATGATACTGCAATACTGGCGAAGTTCTTCTTCAAGAAGCTCGCTGCAAAATACTTGCAGCGGGCCACCTACCAGCGTCTTGAATGGTACGAGACCTTGAGGTTATGGGTATACTCTAAGAAGACACTGACCATTATCATCTTACTGCTTCGGTAGACCGGTGGACCCGATCATCGTTGACGCTGAGGAAGTCCACCGGCGAAGCACTGCAGTCTACCTTAGAGTCACCCTTGACAGACGACTAACTATTCGCAACCATGCACAATAGGTTGCCACAAAGGCGAGAGCTTTTCTGCATAAACACCCTTGGCTTCGTGGAAATATCAGTAACTGTAGATTCTTTCCTTGTAAAATCTATTCTTATTCTTCTTATTAATTCTTTTAAAATCTATTAATGCATTAATAAAGTGTATTATCCATGTAGAGGTGCACAGTTTTTTACTCATCTTCTCGAATAATAAACTTTCCTTCTCTCAGCTAATTTATTAGCTGCTAGTCTTGAGTCCATCTTCATCCTTAATTTCCGCAATTTATTTACTCCTGTTGTAGAATTCTTGTAGAGTTACTTACGACGGCTTCTTTAGCGGCGTATCTTAGAGAATTTACTATTTCGTTTCTTACTATTACCCCTTTATCTATGTATTCTTAGGTCTATCTCTCCATCACTTTTTATGTAAACTAAAGAATACTGGAGATAAGAAAGTGCCCTGTCTCACTCGTATTCGCATCTCAGTCATTCTGATAAGCCATTTCTAGCATTAATAACGAATGTGCTCTGAGGCAACCCTCGTCACGAGGAAAACGAATGGAAAATCTCTCCTGGACTCACTCCTACCGATTCTCTTTCCAAAGATCTTCGCGACGTACTCCGACACAGTACTTATATCACATCTGATTGGGCTCCATTAAGTCACTGCTGCGGAACACATTTCCACATCCACAGAGGCTAAAGATTCTGACAATCAACGGTGTTTGTATTTTCATCGATCTCTTGATGCTTAGACAAGTGGGAGGATCGCATCTCGTATGCGGTCCTTCTTAAGGGAGAAAGATTGATTAAGACTTGCGATATAGCGTTGTGACATTGTTTGCCAGAGAAGCCCTTAATGAGACAGCAGGCGCATCATTGATTTCCTTGGAATGTGATTTCCTCCTGCGGTATCATCACTCAAAACTCGAGTGTATGTCTTTCATTAGACATTCATTTGATGCTGCTTACAGCGGAACTATAAAGTCTTGTCACAATGGGGCATTGATTAATTCGTATTTGAAAGCATCATCGACGGATGAATTCAGAATTATAGAAGGGTTAAATATGAAGGTTGAAAAGAGGCAAAATAATTTACTTTAAAAGAACGTTTACTTCGTTAAAAACGTTAATAGAGCCTTTTAAAAGTTACTGCATTTAAAGGAGGAAGCTCAGCTTTATGCTATCATCCGGTCATTTGTTTGAAAGTCTACTTCGTCGCCCAAAACGTACTTATTCTTAATACTGATCAAAGATAATTAAAAAAGGTTTATTTGAATTTTTAAATAATAAAGTAGCCACTTTATATTTTTTTGCAAGTGTTCAGTAACATATTATTGCAAATGGGGCGAAGAAATTGGTAACCTATTGCAAACAAAGGAGATTAAAGAAAAAAATAATCTTTGATAAACTTTTTCTTACTTGTTGTTATCAACTTCCGCTCTGTGAGGGTTGATAATGCGAGAAATGATTGGTTACAATTTTCATAGACGACCGGTTCCCAAATACTTCCTTAACTTTTATATAATTCTCTCTCGTCCCACGAAATACTTAATTGTTCGCATTTAGTGCATATAGATGACGAGGAGTGATACGCCATTTGAGACTCGCATGTTTCTACATAGCCATCTTTGGCGGAGAGAGTCGTTTTGGAAAAAAATAGTCCGTTGGGCATTTCTCAGTATTCTTGCGGGCAAAAATGAAGAACTAACCTAAGTGTAATTTCTAAAACGTTAGTTAGCGGAAAAAAATGAAAGGCATAAAATGTAGATCCCGAACTTAATTCTCCTCGGAAATGATTTAAAGAGACAATGAATTGTTGATATAATCTTTGATTCCGACATTTATCGAAAATACTAATTGCATTACTCATTACCAATACAAACTCTCATTGCTTACATATTTCTATGCTTATAGAGAAAATAATGTCATGGCTTCTTCGATTTTTCTTCAAGTAGTAGTAGTAGTAATCTTATCGAAAAGCTTCGCCCAAAATGTACCTGTATTTTAGAATTCTCATCCGTAAGAAAATCACACTTGGTTGAGGTGAATTTTGAACATCACCCAGCATAAGCTTCAATCATCTCGCCTTCGGAAAATTCGGCTTTCGCAAACAATTACTGTGAACCCGAATGTGACGCCTTTCTAAACTCATTCCTAAAAGAAGGAATTTTTCGGTGGCAGTTTATTTTGACGGACGGAAAATCCATAAATTGTTTCTAGAGTCAGTTTTAGATTTCCGTAGGCTTGAGATAAGATTTAGTACAGTTTAAATCCAGCAGTTTTATGAACTCACTATACAGAGGTATTAAATTTTTCTAGTTATTCACCCAACGGTGTTTTCGTCATAATATAATTTTTTCGAAAGAAGGAGTACATAAATCATTCAAACAGTTTTCTGTGCAATAATTGAATGGCAGTTGGGACTATCTCTTTTAATTACTTAGATTATAGGAAAATTTAGAGCAGTATTACATTCCCTAATCAAAGCAGGGTTTTCCGTTTAAATATAAAATGAAAGAAAAATTCATAACATCATCAGAAAAATAACGTACTAGCCTAGTACTAGAGGTTGACACCCGTGAGAAGGGCAGTTTTGAAAGTTAATGTGATTACCAGTCGGCCCTTCTCCCATAGTCCGAGCCCGTTATGTTCGTACGTTCTCGGTGAACCAACTTCCGGCCGAAAAATAACGAAGTAGCCTAGTACTTGAGGTACTGCCGGACAGATTAGACGAGAATCTGTTTTCATTGCATGCCCCCCATATTATCAGACCAAATTCCGCTGGATTATTTCCTCCGTGAAGGATCGGGTGTATGAACCTCGTCACTTAATGCGATAAAATCAGGATAAATATCAACAAATTTACACCGCAAATGTTTTTAACGAACGACGTTGAATATCAATTGGAAACTACCACACTACTCAAAAAGCGTACATGGAAGTTTATCTACCACGCAACTATTTCAAGCGCAAAGGATATATTATAAATACCGACAACTTTGGATGCTTACAATTTTTCTTTTAATATGCGTACAGACGGAGTACCCTGTACCTTGAATAAGGATTTAGACTAATGTAAATGGGTTGATGCATTTTACTAGACATAAAAGAGAGGAAAAAATGAGCATCTGGTGACGAATCTACTAATTTTTCAAGATCGATTGCATAAGTCAGAAGGTGGGCTTGTTTCTTCGCAGTATTCTATTAGGATATTGGTAGTCTGGAGAAAAACACAATCCCGCTAATATTAAGGTAAACTCGAAAGAAGGTCAACAGATGGAGAACTATTCCAATCATATAAGAGCCTTTAATAAGTATACTCAATTGAATACTAGGCCAAGGTAAGATTTACTTTTTTCCCACTTAGTTTTATATAACCCAAAGGTATCCTTTGTATAAATCAGCAGCATTTTATTAATAGATGGCATAAAAGCATTTCATATTCGTAAAAGAGAAATAATACTAGTATGAAATTGTTAATGGATTACGCTGAACCGTGAAAAATGAAAAAGGACCCAATAAAAGTTATTTGAACCTTTTCACTGATGGTAAAGTGGACGGCAAAGATAAAATATACCAGGATCTTTGGTTACTTTGCGACACGCGTAATTTGTGCAAATATATTATTACCCTTGAAAGAAAAAACGAAATGGAAACTTAAGAAAATAAGTAGCGTGACTCCATTTACGAAAGAAAAACTACACGTGATACATAGATGAAGTTGACGATCATTCATATTCATTATGCACAATTATCAGAAAAATTCCCCAAACAATATTGATGAATTAACTTCTATATATTTCATAGCATAGTTATACATAAACATTGCCTAAACTTCTTTCTTCGAAATATATTTTACTCAATAGCCGCACAACAAGTTCCAGCCGATGATGGCGGAACAAAGCCGAGTCCCTGAACTTGAGTTCGAGGTACGAATTCGAAAAGCAAATTGAACGGGCCCTGGGTCCGGCAGAACAAACCCGGGTCCCAAACTTGGCTTCAGCTGAACAAATTTAGCAGGAACTGAGTTTACTTTTGTTTTGAGTATAAAATCTTTGCAGAATTTGGAATAGATATTTTGTTTATTTTTTATTCCTGGTTAACAAAAATGTACCGTGACACTAGACTAAGATTTATCCTTTTCCACAGAAAGTGTGACGTATGATATTAAGGTCTTATCGTTCCTGTTTATTTCCTATTACGTGGAGGAAAACGCCTGTGACGACAAGGGATACTACCGGAAGAACTATTTTTTGGAGGAGGAACCAGTTTTGTCACTGCGATCATACCGCAGAAGCGTGGGGAATTTATGATGGAATGGATCACTTTAAATTCGACACTTTCGATGTTGTGACCTTGCCTGAATGTGTTGAATCGAAACGTTAATGTATTTAAGTTATTCAGTCAAGCTATAATTCCTAATCGAGAAATCATATCAATAGCCTTTACAATCGGTGGATATTTAGAAGAATTTCATAGACGATATTTTTTTCCAATTACTCTGGCTTACAATGAGCTAACAGTCGTATTAATTATTCGATTAGATGGAAAAGGAGAGGTGGACGAGCACGCGGGGATTTAAGCTTTCTTCCGGAAATATTTTCATGTTTAAAAGTCACGGGAGTGAAGGTCGACGGGAAAGGCATGAAATCAATATTTAGCGTGTTGCTTGCCTTCAGTCTTTTCGCAGAAACATAATGCGCAAAGTGGATACGTTGCATTTTTCTCTTCTCAAATAGATGATGAACCTTTGTAGTGCTCTGCACTAACGTACAAGAAAGTGTCACGCGATATTGCGAGGAAGGTAGAAAAAATTGCTGTTCACATCGAGGGCTAATTCGTAATCACGATCTTCAACAATTCAACTTACTTATAATTTAAGTGACTTTAGCAAGCGTAATCGTGTTTTTCCTTTCCGTAATTGGCTTGGCGGTAATTGTCAGCAGCGTTTGCTGGAAGTTGGCCGAAGTTAAGGACTCATATTTTGCACATTTAAGTTAATTACCCAACCATCCCTCCTTTACTTAACCCCTCGCACGATATCAGCTGAGAACGAAATGACAAAAAGGATTGATTATGTTTTTTCTACTGTAAAAGTATTCTTCTCACGATACTATTTCGTTGGGTGCTTGAATGGTGCAAAATTTAAATGTGTCCCATGTCTGTCTAAATCTGTCACAAGTACTCGCAAAAGATGGCTTTCTAGTCCTTGGTGGGGTTCCACGATAAGAAATATGGCCCGCAATAATAGTAAAGAGATTTTTAATCCAATTCTAGAAATATTTCAAAACTTACTGGTTAAACTTAAACTGGCTTATGAAACGGATTTTTTGATGAAAATTTCAATAAATTGCCAAATATTAGACTATAAAACCAATGTCTTATAATGGTTTACTACAAGGGTGAGTCATAAGAAAACCTCAAAAATGAAATAAAAATGTTTCATTCAAATGTAATAAAAATTCACGTCATTGTTCCATGAGTTGGCAGTAATTTACCAGTGCCTTAAAGAATGCCTAACTGGTGGCAAAATACCGCAGATAAGCGAACCGTTTTCAAAATAACAGTTTAAAATGGCTGCTCCGCTTGCGACATGCACCAACTAACAAGATGTACTTGTAAGATCAACGATCTGCTATACGTTTTCTGAGCAGGTACGAAACCTATCGAAATCAATCAGCAAATAAAGATCTAGTACGGCGTTGTAAGGTCATTACTGTAGAAAGTGTACGAGTGGAGTAGAAATTTCAGAAATGGTATGACTTGTGTATAGATACTCCTCTCCCAGGCACACCGCGTTACGTCTATTGCGACAATTGAATTTGATCTTTTTTTCAAATCCGTGCATCTCCGACGGACATATGGATGCCTTGGAGGCTATGTCGAAACATGATACACTTTTGTTCAACAAAATACAATTTAAAATGATATAAGGTTTTCCTTTAACTATCCTTGGGGAGAGAGGGTCCGCTGCAACACCAGAACATGTAACGGACCGTTACATTACTTACTTTAGAGATAAATTTTGTTTTCACATTTGGCGATAAAGGATATTCCACGAAATAGGAAACAAAGTGCAACTATAGTGTTGAGGCATAAAGTTTGAGTTCACCAAATAATTGTGATTCTCATTTTTGGTCAACTGAAACATGATAAAGAAAAGAAAAAAGTGTGTAAGGCATTAGGAGAAATGTGAAGAAATAGTATTAGTACATTTTCGGAAGATACAATCGGTATCATGCAACCCCCCTGCTACGTCGGTCGATCCGATAATGACCGTAAGTTAAGAGAAATAGATGCTAGGACGAATCGTTTTAGAGATTCATTCTTTCCGCGAACAATACGTGACAATGATCGAATAAGGAAGTAATTTAGATTCAACTGGTGTTTACACCCCCTGCCACACGCCGAAAGGCGGCTTGTAGGGTATTAATGTAGATGTAGATGTAGATGTATGATGTAATGCGTGGGCATGGAAGGGTTTAGATGAAAAAAGCAATGATCGAAACGATCGACAGATCACTAACTAGAGACTTGATGAAACTGTAGTTAATTTACTCCGACAGGTCTGCAGCATATTTTGGCATATAAAAATGTCGCTTATTTCTAGAGCTACCGTTTGCATACAGATTTCAACAGTAAGGGACAATCCTCTACTCAAACGCATTTATCACGTAAATAAATTACGTAATGAGAGTAAAAAGCAAAACCCAATGGATTTTACTGTCCTACAGCAGCTCGTTTCACTTTCAAAGCACCATCTTCAGCTAAGCAGCACAATTAAAGTTTAGATACCTTTCGAAAATATAATTACAGTTTCACATACGATTAATTGTTTCCGAGCAAAATTTATGAAATTTTCAAGTTATACTTATAAACTGTTTCGACTCCCACCTAAGAAAATACCGAGTAAAACTTGCGTTTTACTATAAAAAGTAATTTAAAAAAATCCAATTTTCCCATTATTTTGCTAGAAACATAGGAACGAAATGAAATCGATTTTGGGGTTTAATAGGTTGGTTTGATTCACATACCTTACTTGGTTTTCTTCATATTTCATATCATCTTCATAGCCACAGAATTTAGCCTTTTTTTCGAAAGATGTTGTGGTTACAAAACTTAGACTCGTGTATACTTCTGCTGAATTTCAGTATTGGCTGCCTCATCCTTGTGTCGTATTCATTTGTGCTCAACCTAAAGTTAAGTATATTATAAATTATTTTTCGAGAAAATTTTCTATAGGCAAGTACTTTTATAATATATTTATACGACGAATGTGCTCATTTCTTTCTAACTCATGTTACATAATAGTTCTAGGAAGTTGTAATAATCAATAATACATCGGCTTTGACGAAAAAATCCGTGAGTTACGGGAAGAGTTCTAACAAGTAAGTTGTAAAGTTACATACTTAGATTATTTTTGATCGGCTAGCCCATCTCGCACTGACCAATTATTCAGGGATTTATAAAAAGTGCATCTTCCATTTAATTTGCTTTCCTCAAGTAGGAAATTACCATCACAAAATTAGAAAGGAAAGGTAAAATATTTTTTTTAAATCATATTTTAAGTTTTTGATTCTTCTAATGGGATCTGTATTACGAATATCATCGAAAACGCAAGTACAATAATTAATTTCAGGAATTTTCAGATAATCAGGGTTGATATTCCCAAGATTAATAGTGCTGTATTACTGAAGAACTTCATTTCTTCTCTGAGTCCTGTAGCGCGAGCCTCAAACCTTGGACCGAAATTCCGTTTCTTTGATGTATCTTTTAGTCACCGAGTTACTCTATAACTTTCGTCTTGGCCCGAAGCGATTAATAAAAACTCCGCTATTGGCTTTTTACCCCACTGCCCCGTCGATGCATTTCTAAACAACGGCTAAAATATGTCGCCGCCAACGCAAAAATGTGAGCTAGAGAAATGTTTACGAGAATAAAAACATCAATGAAAACATTCCATCGATTTTCCTCGGTATTTGCTCGCAATGGCCGCAGTGATGGAGATTTTGAAAATACCCTCAAGGCTGATGAGATACAAATCGCTCAAAAAGATGTGGCCATGTTTCTTTTTGCACTTTTCTTCCTTCCCGAATAAAACTCCAGATTATCTTTGGATATCATGTTGAGCTCTTAGCTGCATGATTGCCCAAAAAATAGTTGTTAAAAATGGTTTTAGACTGGTCTTCTCCGGATTCAAAAATTTATAGAACCGATTAAATAATAGTTTGAACAAAATATTCTCAGAAGGTTATCAACGCTTAAAACATTTTTTTTAAATAATCTAGCGCTTTTCTAAAAATAATCGATCTCCTTTTCCACAGAAAGTGGATGAAAGTTTGAATGGTGACGATTGAGAAGCTAAAATTAAAGAACATACATTTTTGAATTGAAAGTAATCAAATGATTTTTAAAATATTCCATTTTTAGGTTCATACATTTGCTTATTAGATGGTTGGTTTCGCTTTTATTCAGGTGAGGTTGGAATGGTGAATAATTATTTCGATGCATTGTACAGAAATGATTTAATCCAAATTAAGTTATCTTTTAGATTAGGTAAAATCAAACCTTTGATAAATTGTATTATTTTTATATTTGTAATTTTAACACTGAAGAAGGCACATATTTTACAGCTCCAAATTATGAACCATTTCTTTCAAATTTTCTCAATATCTCCTCCAAAAAGTTCCACATTTAAGTTTGCCTATCGATCCTTATTTCTTAGTACTCTTTTTTCTTTCACTGGATTGAGGCTGATAACAGCTCGCTAGTGAAACTGTGATAGGAGCCTTTGTCTGGCTAAAGGCATAATATTTTGCGACATTATTCAGTAACAATTAGAACAAATGCCAGACAACACTAATACATATTCATTAAACACGTTATTTACGAGTGTCTTCTTAAGAATTTCTGCGTACAATCAAGAGAGTGTATAACGCTACTCTTGGATTATGTGACCCTACTCGTCATAGTACGTTTTGATGTGACCGTTTTGTCACCTGACGTGTCTCAACAATGTCAAATCAGTTAGTTTTTACGTAAATAATCCCTTTACGAACTCCCAGATATTCTTGTGGGCAGCGCGTTTACCTTTGGTGAAAACGGTCCCGGGTTCGATTCCGGTGAGAGCCAATATGCGAAATTATCTAAGCTGTCAAAGCACTTTTAATAATACTACTACTATGTAAATAATCCCTTTACATTAATACCCGTCCAGGAGAACCTTACATCAGTGGGCTAACTACCTCACTATAGCCATGGTGGGCTAAAAATTAAGACAGACATAAGACACCCAACTACAAGTATTATATCTGTATTAAGTTTCTAAAACTTTAACTTTATTGATAAATAATCTAATTGTTGATACGTACTAAAATGGGGTATTTACAATATCTCAGTTTGCATTGACGTTTGTTTCCCATGTGCGCCTGAATTTTTAGCGGCCGCCATCTTTGATAACATCATAGCTGGAAAATGTACCAGGTAACGGATGTCAACCAAGTCCAAAATACTTACTAGGACACCTGCAAAATCTTCCTGGAAGGAAATTCCCCCTACTCGAATTTTCCCACTTGACTGCTGTCAGGTTCAGGACTAATCTTTACCAGTTGCCTATGGAAATATGACCAAAGAGTCATATGATGCTTCGGAAAATATGCTGGAATTATTCTAATATAATAAACATTAGTGAAAAATATGCAGTGTACAACAAATATGTAGTAGAAGTATACAAGAAGGATTTACCAAATACAGATGTTTTACATGTGAGTGGGTTAGTCGTGTCAAAAATTTATATTAGAAAAGTAAGATTTGGTCTGAATGTAAGTAGAAAAGTGGAAAAAATAGTGAAAGAGAAATCTGTAAACAGTGAATATGTTCTCCTCCAGCATGCTTGCATCATGCTAGTCCACTACTCGAACATAATTCGAGACTGCAATATGAATCATAAGAGAAAGGAATAATACTCTTCAACTCTTGGGATAAATATAAATTTATCCCAAAGCTTCTTGTTTTATCTAGTAAAAGGGTATTAAAAATTGTTTTACAAGTAATTAGTTTAGTGACACATGTTTTTCATTAACGAATATACATCGTGGAAATAAAAGAAGAAACGAGTGAAATATGCAATAACTTAAAAAGTATGCCTCACAAACAAAACCTCATTTCAGATTTTAATTCGTAATTTATAAGATTCACGTATGTTACCCCCAAAATAGCTAATGTAATTTTTAGAGAAGTTTAATTTAAACTATTTTACCATGTTTTTAAGTGATAGTGGTCAGGAGAGAAGTGCGTATTTAGTGGAATAGATTTTTCATGAAGGTATCTTAATCGAGTCTGACTGTAGTTAGTTTAGTTTCTGGCTTTCCTTCATAGAGAATGGATCATGTAAAATCTTTGCTTACTGTGCGTAACACGAGTTTTACCATTACTTAAATTTTCACTCTTTCAAAATCAATAATTTTTTAACAACTATGCTTGTACCGGCATGTATCTGATTGTAAAATTCCTAAGTAGCATTATATTCATTCATAGTTATACGAAGGATGCATTTCTCTCCTGTCTAGCCTTCTCTCTTAAGCACTCCGCTTTTTAATCTTGGGTTTAATCCTAAGATGCTCTACAATCTTCAAGTTTCTTATAAAAATACATTGAGCAATTTTAAGAATTTCATAATTCTTTTAAGGCCTTTTTAGAATGATATAGATTTGAAAATCTAGATACTTTTTTAAGATATCTTCCGAAGTTAGCGTGTAAATATTGCTTACAGAATCCTCCTAAATATTATTTCATGAACGTGTAAAATTTTTCCATATGGAATGTATTCTTTAAAATTTTCTCTCGGGGTTTTCCAAAAAACTGTTTTCGTTTCCAAATTTTCCGTGGTTCGATGACAGGAAGACTTTTCTGAATGCCGAATTCTTAATTTTCTTCCCTAATGTACGGTCAATTCGGAACCACTTCTGATATAGTTTTCTTGACAATTTTGGCTTGAAACTCCGCATATCGTTAATAGTGCTCCATATGTACCATGATTTGAAAGAATATACATTGAATAGACGTTGACGCCTGTCCGGTCAAAACTTTTCCGGAATAAATTGAAATGAACTACAAAATTTATTGCTCCGCACTGTCCGAAATGATGGATGGGTGTCACCCAGTTTGAAGAATGAGGATTTATTAAGTTTTAAGTAATTTTACGATATTTTAAAATATTATCCTTGGTTCGACTCCTTGTGGATACTATTATTCCGTAAGGAGTGTGTTGTAAATGGGGAAGACACCAACGGAAATTTATCGTTGGAATCGCCTCTGCGCGGTTGGTTCGGTGGACTTTAATAGATTTCTGGTTATTTGGATCCATATCTTATTCCATAATTGTAGAAGTATAAACAACACTTCATAAAAGTATCTTCATGAAGGAAATATTGACGATGCAAGGTCAGCATTTTTCTTGGACCGTTCTTAAAAGGGCTTTTGGGGCTCCCAATACCATCTGTCATTTTTTCTAGTGGTATATTCTAATGGCCTCTAAGATTGTTAAGATTGATGAGAATCCGTTAAGGTCAATAAGGGTTCCTGAGATTCGACACAGCTTCTAAGGCAAGGATAAACCTACTGCAGAGGCCCACCATATTAATTATAAATGCACAAATGCAATAATTTCAGAATGTAGCAACTTTTACTCGTATCTATATTCGCTAATCCCCCCGAAGCTTCTGTGTATAATAGATATATATGCATGAAACGGAAGATTTAAAAAAATAATACAACCAGAAAGGGGGGGATAATCGAGGAATTTTCGGGTATTGACAGAGATAATGACTGATGTTTGCATCGCATCGGAATCAAAAAGGTCTGAAATTGTACAATCTAACAAGAAAGGGCAAAGAGATGGAGATGGGAACACACACGATCGTCGGTTTGAGGTCAGGTCAAAAGAATAGACGGGAGAGTGAAGAGAAAGAGTTGCGTGAATAAAAAAGGAAAGAACGCGAGTATGAGAGAGCTATAAAAAGAAAAGAAGGGAAATTCATCGAACAGAAAGGAGGAGGGAAGCACACAAAACATCGGTTCGACGGAGCGCAACGTATATTTATGACGTAAGCTCCTTCCCACGCAGCCGCACTCCTCATCACGTAACCGCACTCCTCATCACCCAACTATATCAGCCAAACTCTCTCCGAGTCATCTCTTTCTCCTCGAGATTTTTCGGCCGTCTTTTTTCCTCTCAACATTCTGCTTTTTATCCAATACCAGTATAGGACCCTTCCGTAAAATTAGAAATGTAGTCTTTCTTTCCTATCGCCCTTTTTAAGGATATAGTTAGTTAGTTAGTTTGACCCTTTATTGGCGAGGTTAGGCTCAGCTGCGCCTATCTTCCACCTAACCTCGTATGGCGTTAGATTATGTACAGATTAACTTTAAACAGAAAGACAGAGTAGAGTGTAGAGGTCTGCATGGGCCGAAAATTTCAGCCCAAGCCCGGCCTGGCCCGTTCGTCGTTGAGCCCGAGCCCGACCCGGCCCGAACGTTGATACTAATTTTCATTCTCAAGCCCGAACTTTCCATAAATCGCCCCGCAATAAATTGTTATGAATTTTGAACAAATACATTTTTCTAACCCTTCACGAAGACCGAGCATTTTGTAAAAGTATTGCGTTACAACTTTAAGAGGCTTTTGCTGCTATGCAAGAAACTAACGCTCTTTAAGACAGAATAATTATCTCCTACCCGGATTTTCCAAGGGCCCAAGCCGGACCCGAGCCTGATAGACTGCCTGCTTACCCGGCCCATGCAGATCTCTAGTAGAGTGTGGGAAAAAATCTTTGCAACTGAAGGTTGACAAAGAAAAAACCCATGTTGAGGGAAAACACCTTCAGAGAATGGGGATGAAAAAACCCACGAAAACACGGTAAAAATAACAGTGAATTGCAGTCAATTATAAAATTACACATATTACATATAATACTATAAATTTACAGAAAAATAAAAATATTATTAATTACAAGAGAAAAATATAAGATTTAGTAAACCTAAGTGGGAGAGGAAATAGAGAAATAAAAATCACAGATATAATGACATATCCTACCACTTAATATTTGTAAAAACAAAATAAATAAATAAAGGTCGGCCAGTGGCGTCCTTAGAGTACTTGGTGTTGATGAGATGCGTATTTTTTAATTTATTTGAGCAGAAAGAGGATGAAATGAACCTGAGAATGAAGAGAGAAAGAAAGGGTAGATGTAAACATAGCTATTCAGATTAAAAAAAAACAGAAAGGAAGAGTATTGATTGGGTGCAATGACGATTGGAAGGAAAACTGGAAATAACTAAGGAGGCATTTGATTTTCTGACCGATAGTCTTTCAGAGATCTCACGCTTAAATGAAAAGAAAGATCATTGTATTAATTTTGGTTGAGCAACTTCGTTCCAGTATTTTGCTCCGAGGACAAGAAGAGATTTATTGCAGATTTCGGTTTACATTTACATTGAGACCCTGCATTCCGCCAGTGGCGCGTGGCAGGGGGTGTAAAACACCGAAATTCTTATCTAACCTGGAAAGCTATTAGCTTCTCTAATACTACGCGGGAAAAAAACCAAAAGTAACAATCTGTCCGGGAAACTACTTCCTTGTATCTCTTTTTTGTTTTCTCCGGAAGATTGTGAAAGCTTATAACTGGGATAACAATATCAGCTATCTCCTTCCCGAAATAGGTAGTGATAAATTTATCAAAAAGCTTCCGTCTATACTCAAGTCTTCTATCACTAACAAAGGGAACCTTACGCTCTGTGGGAAACGTATCTTAATTATACTTTAAGGATAGGTTCTTTGGCCAATTGTAAGAACTACTCTATTACAGTTTAAACCAACGCTTCCTGGTTTCTTTGTAAAAAGAGTTTAAAAATCAGCGTAAATTTCAAATTCGAATTAATTGCATAACATCAGACTATCATTAGTTGCCGTGGTGTAATGGTTAGCGTGTCTAACTATGAGCTGAAGGACAATATGGTTTGAGACCATGGTGTTCTAACTTTTTTCACCTCCTTTTTCAATTGCAAAATTACCCTGTTTTAGTAAATATTTTATCAATTTCAATGCCACAGTCAGGGACAACTATTTGCTGGTTTTACTCGTCATTTCAGTTTTGCTGAATAATGCATATAATTTTAGCGTGATGCGGTACCGAAGGTAAAATTACTGTTACATAAATTAGATGGAGATGAGCTTTATGCGTTTATTGTGGTTAAAAGCATGACATGTACAAACGTGGCCGACATCCGAGAGAGAGAATAAGCGACCGATCCTCGCACAATTGCAGCACAGCAGTGAGTGCTGATTAAACAGCTGATGATATCGCAATCGCGGTGAAGGAGGGAGTGTTGATTAAGCATCCGATGATATAAAAATCGCAGCGCAGGAGAAGTGTTTTTAGGGAGCCTGAATAGAGTCACACACTCTTATACGGCACAATATTCGATAAGTTAATCGGGAAAATTGCTTCCGAAAGTGTTCATTTGCTTGCAGGAGCCTAGTGGCATCTTCGGTCCTCGAGTACGTAGACGATTCACCGAAGATTTCGCTAATATTTATGTTAAATCTGGAAAATTGACTTCAGGGTTATTCAAGGATTATTTATTGAATGTCCTAAAAGTGTACGTAAAAGCAACGAAGTTTCTTTTAATAATAGACTCATGGTCAGAACAGACGAACACTTCGCATTACGATGAAACATTCGTCGATAGGCAAGGTTTTCCAACATGCACTTTAAAGGTTATTCGCTCCTAAGTTGATGGCATCAAGAAAATAATTAATCAAGTGTGAGGATGCTATTCGCATTCACGCTTTGGTCCATCACCAACTTTCTGCTCCCATATTTCATAATATGCTGTGCTATGCATGGTTTTCTAGTAGATTATCTACCACAAGGTCAGGGTTCTTAAATGGTTTGTATTTTGGGCATTATTAAATTTAAATGTAAATGCAATTCAAACAGTTTTTTGCGTTGTGCTTGGTGCCGGAAATGTATTTGCGTCGATCGTTTTTACTTTAAGTATCATCCTAAAAACTGTGGAGAATAAAGATTTTATGAAAGAATTTTTATGCTTATAAATATGCATGTATGTATGTCCTCATATCCTAAAAATAAGTAAAATGAGTAAATACGAAACCGTCGATCTAGGTAAACCAACAACGGAATCCGCTATTTGAGTAAAATTAGTATTTATTTATCGTCCTTTAAAGTAAATAACAAATAGTTGTTCCTGACTGTGGCAGTGAAATTGATAAAATATTTACTAAAACCAGGGTAATTTTGCGACCGAAAAAGGAGGTGAAAAGAGTTGGAACATCATGGTCTTGAACCATGTAGACCAGGGGTCGGCCACAACCTTTTAGCTGTGGTGTGCCATGCTACTGTACCAATATAGTTCAGGGTGCCAGCTTAATTCTTTTTACCAGAAAGTAATAGTATACCTATGTCCATCACATTGCATAATAGAGTTCTATAGGAGAATAATTTGATACCAAATTTATCCTTTAAAGATATTTATTTTTAAAAAACAACATACAATTTCAACACAAATTTAAAACAATTTAATGCAAACCTTGTCCCTGCACCGCTTTAGTTAATATTTCAATATCAGGGGTATAATTTGTCACTTTTAATTGCACACAAGATTCAGAATGTTCAGTTGTTAAACGACTTCTTTGTGGACTCAAAATATGTTTCATATGAGAAAAAATTGTTCACAGAGATATGTAGAACCAAAAGCTGAAAGCAGAGCAAATGCAAATCTCTTCAAACAATTAAATCTTTCGGGTAATGAAATCCAACAATTTAATATAGCAGTCGATTTTTCTTTAGGGTGATCTTCCAGATATTTTCGTAGTTTCATAGATTTTGCTTTCCATAATTCTGAAGATGTTAGTTCGATAAGTTCCATTTCAAAATTATAAACATTCATCCACTCAAAATTTGAAGAAATCAAATGGGATTATTGATGGATCTATTAAATCTGGTTTTATGAGGAATGAAAACATAGGCATATAGGCCTCAAAGTCTTTGCATCTTTTGAAAAATTCCTCTTTAAGTGCTTCAACGTAAGTTATAAGTTCATCCTTGTCTATGGTGAATTTATTTGAAAGCGCTTTAATATTTGGGAAGTATTTTTAGGTACTAGTATTAATACCAGATAAAATATACCTAATTTTGAAGCATATCCTTTCCAATATTCAAAAAGTTCGAGCGCAGTTTGGCTCTGTCCTAGCAAATTTAAGTTTAGCTCATTGAGATGTTTAGTTATATCAGTCAGTTTGCATAACCTAAACATAAACATCAATTTGCATAACCATTCTTTATCGTTCAATTCGGGGAAATGTTGTTTCTTCTCATTAAGAAAAACTTAAATGTGTTCCAGACATGACACAAACTTATTCAAGACATTACCTCGACTAAGCCAACGGACATGGCTGTATAAGGGAAGGTCCACATATTCACTTTCCATGTCTTCTAAAAGAGATTTAAATTGCCTGTGTGTCAATGAAGAACGAGACGCTATAAAATTAACTATTTTAACAACAGTGTTCATTACAGGAATTCCTGGTGTATTATACAATGAAAGTTTAATAGTTTACGTCCAATATAATTTTCAAGAAGTTTGACAAATCCTCTATCCTTGCCAACCATTGCAGGTGCGCCATCAGTAGTTACACAATATATTTTTTTATATTAATGTTTTTGCTATCAAAATAATTTATGAATGAGGTAAGATCCTGCCCCGTAGTTGTCCCAGACAGAGGAATCAAGCTACACAATTCTTCATAAACATGATCTTTACAACATCATTTATATCAGTGCTTTCATCAACAGAGACGCAACAGCTTCGTGTAATCCTGAATTCTGTTTTGTTGCAACATTTTCTGCCATTTCAGTTATTCTTCTTTCAATTGTTCGGGCAGAAGCCGGTATCTCTCGAATTCAGGATAGTATTGTATGTTGGTTGTGTAAATTGCTAAACAACTTTTCAGCACTTTTTATAAAGATTTCCTTTACATATTCCCCATCTATAAAGGGTTTACCTTTAACAG
Source organism: Sympetrum striolatum (assembly GCA_947579665.1). Lineage (NCBI taxonomy): Eukaryota > Metazoa > Arthropoda > Insecta > Odonata > Libellulidae > Sympetrum > Sympetrum striolatum. The sequence goes on along the minus strand of OX388352.1, from coordinate 21,042,601 downwards.
CTACGCAGTGAGTAATTGTGAAGCTGCATTCTGTCACTTTAGGCTTCATTCCAGTTATTCCACAAAATAAAGCTAATTGTTTTTTGTAATCAGCAACAGCTCGCTTTATACCTTCACATTTTTCATCGTTGCTACTAAATGTGGATTGGTGTTTTCTTTGGAAATGTCTGTGTACACTTGACGTGCGGCATGCAACGCTCTCGCGACATATCACACATAGAGCACGATCTGTTTGTTGTATAAACCCATATAATTAAAGAAAAAATTCCAAAACCATCAAGAAACTTGCAAAGCGGCTATACGTATTTCGACTTCCAAAAAGTCATCGTCATGCTGAGTCTTGCTATCGTCTTTGCCGACCTTAGCATGACGATGACTTCTTGGAAGTCGAAATACGTATAGCCGCTTTGCAAGTTTCTTGATGGTTTTGGAATTTTTTCTTTAATTATAACATAACAATCAGCAGCCGCTTTGCCTATTCTTGTCCCATATTCATCCGTCCAAGAGTCTTAACACCAAGAACATCAAGTTTTTGTTTCTTATTCTCCATCTGTTTAAATAGGATAATTTTAATAAAAATTAAATCAATAGGAAATATATAATACATGTAACAGATCAAACCTAATTACATACCTTCGCAATTACACCAAGTATTGTCTTGCTGTAGTAATTCAGAAATTCAGTTCGGGTATTGCTATTATCGTTAAAACTTTTGAAATTTAAGTTTCCACAATATGAATAATTGATGACAAAATACCTCTCGAAACTAGATGATATTACAGCTAATACTACTACTACAAGGACAGCTTCCACACTCGGCGTGTAATGCCGTCTCCCGCGCAAAACAATTACGATTTTTCGAATGGCGCAAACTAATTCGAACGCGCACCTTTCCTTTATCCTTCCTTGTGACAAAGTACATGCGAGAGTTACAGGGTTGACGTCCCTCGCTCGTTGCAAGGTGTGCCATTGAGAATCCCATCGCGTGCCAAGCCTGGCACGCGTGCCATAGGTTGCCGACCCCTGATGTAGACCTTCAGCTTACAGCTAGACACGCTAACCATTACACCACGGCAACTAATGATAGCGTGTCTGATGTTATGCAATTAATTCGAATTTGAAATTTACGCTGATTTTTAAACTCTTTTTACAAAGAAACTAGGAAGCGTTGGTTTAAACTGTAATAGAGTAGTTCTTACAATTGGCCAAAGAACCTATCCTTAAAGTATCATTAAGATCCGTTTCCCACAGAGCGTGAGGTTGTAAGAGAGTTCCATCCAAGAGATTCTATCAAAGCCAAAACACTGCAGTCAAATCTGAAATCTCCCTTGACGAACCTCGCTGCTCTACGTTGAACCATCTGAATATCGGATATTAATCCTACTTCGGGAGAATCCCAAATCGCACAGTAATACTCAAGTAGAGATCGAATCAGGTAAAATACGCTATTTCTTTAACTTAAAATGAACATCCCCTCAGAATTCTACCGACTAACTCTTACATCTCATTCGCTTTTCCTATTATGCTTCTAATGTGCTCTTTGAAGGAAAAATTACTGCTGAGCGTTTTTTCCTAGGCATTTATGATGCATCACGAGCTCCAAGGGATTTCCTTAAATTCTATACGGTACGCGGGTAACGTAAGGCCCTCCGTCCACGAGGCTTCGCTTCAAAGACGCGTAATCGTAGCGTAGCTTGTCGCGACGTGACGATTACGCCCGTTTTCTGTACACGAAGAGTACTGAAGAACTTAAGCACATGTTGCTTTACCATGGCAATGGAACTACATTTGTGACAATATGATACTGATGAACCCAAGGCAATGGAATTATTGTTGTTAAAATAATGGATAAAAATTAAATGTTACTTGCCTGACCATTTCATTGCTTTTACCACCTCACTCCAAGCTTTTTCTGTTATTTCTTTCTTGGAGTATTCTGGCATAGTATGATTGTATAGACAAGCATATTTCTCGACTGTCCGAACAAAATGAGTTGCTTCCGCCATCTTTCAAGCTTCACTCCAATAAGGAAAGTACGCCTCGCTACCGACACTGTTGGTGACTCTAAAAGAGATGTAGATCTATATTCCTGAAACTCATTCTGCGATTCATCCGTAATCAATCTTCGCCCCTCCGCATATTTTTGCCGCTCAAGATCAAAGTCTACTCCGATTTTCTCTAGCTTCTTCATCCGCGGGTGTAAAATCCTTTGCTTCCTATGCAACGCTCGCAACTTAGATTTTATCCAATGCGGATCCTTACGCTCCCTAGCGGTTTTAATTGGGACAAACCTAGCTAAGCCTTCTCTTAATATTCCAAGATATTCCAACCAGCTATCCTCAATGGTATTACCACTGAAAAAACTACAGAAGTCTTCCCATATCGCATTGATAGAAATCCTGAATTCCGAGAATTTATTTTTGTGAAACAACTAAACCTTCTGCGGTGGCTTGAGGGATTTTACTATTTTCACTTTCATAACTGCAGTTATGACATCGTCTGCAATTCCGGCAGTAATATTTAGATCATCGATCAAGTGAGACTACAAAGTGACTAATAAAGCAAGTACACTACATAGACCTTCGCGAATTGTCCTCGTAGCCTTCTTATTAAGTTGATCTAAGGCGTGAAGCGAAAACGAATCTATAATTGTCTGCGATACAGTCTTCTCTCTACCGGAGTAGGAACTCGATAAATTCTCCCAATCAATATGGGGAAGGTTAAAATCCTCTCCTACAACTATGATAGGATCCTTCTCTCTCTTCCGAATATTCTCTAACGAATCAGCTAGTTCCTCTATACATCCGATGTCGCCATTCGGAGGCCTATAAAACGAACAAAAGAATGCCATCTTTCCATTCCATCCAAGAACCAAGCACCATACCATCTCGCATGTACCGTTCTCTAAGAAGTCAACGCACTGACTCTTTAAAGATTCCTTTACAGCGATAAACATCCTACCACCCATTCTACAGAGTTGATCTTTACGACAAACAATCAAATCTGGAGGAAATATCTCACCTAATGAAATATCTTCGCTTAACCAACTCTCGGTTCCTATTACTATATCCGCTTCAGTGCTTCTGGTAGGATTAAGGAATTCAGTCTGCTTTTAACGTATACTTCTGTAATTCACTACTAAGATTTTTAAATCTCTCACATTGCTCTTTAATATGGGACTTCTTCTCTTATTAAAAGTTGAATTACTAGAGGCAAGTTCCTGTTTTCTTACGCAAATATTAGCTCGTTTCTTTGTTCTAAGCTCCTCTTGCCCATTACTGTGGGTGTTAATCTCATAATTTAAACCTGAAACCTCATTTTTCATTAACTTAGTGTTGGATTCTAAGCTAAAAAAAATGCCCACATCCCTGAACACCCGACCCGTTACCTTCTCCGCAGCCTCGGACGTATAATGAATCCCGGAGCGGTTAAGGGGTACCTTACATGAGTCATGGAAGTGGCGCAGATTGACGAAGCCCACTCCTTTGTCCCGACAGAAATCCCTTAGCCTACGGTTCAGACCCCCACCCTACTCCAAACCTTACGGCCTTGATCAATCCGAGGGACAATGCTTCATATGGACATCAAAATGTCCACTCCAGATGATCCCCCGACTCGAGCAACCTCAGAGATCAGGTCCTCAAGAGAGTTCAAGATCTCGGATCCACGAGCCGAGGCATGGTTGCTGCCGACACGCGCCACCACATACAGCGAGGAGCAACCCGTCTCCCCGACTGCCGCCCTCAATTCCTTCGTCACCTAGGGCATCGTACACTCCTGGCCAAAATTAACGCACCACCGGTCGTTAGGATCGCTAGGGAGGTGGTGCGTTAATTTTGGCCAGGATAATTTTGGTATACACCTGGAGAATACCCGCTCCACAACTCCCTCCCGGGGGGCCCTTCGCCGCAACGGAGACATGATATCGTACGTCGGACATAGGAGCTCCCTAACAGTAACACTCCCTTCCCCCAGCAGCCTGCCTTCAGCCCAACCACCACCATGACAATGGGCGAGTGCTCCAGCTCAAGGTCCGTCAACACCTCAAACCTATTGCTGGCGAGGAGTGGTTCAGCCGAAGTCTTCCACTTACCAGCCCTCCGGGACGGGCAAGCAACGATCCGCGAGGAATCCTCCGCAGCTGAACCAATAGGCGTGCCAAGTTGTGTACACCAGCAAGAGGCCGAAGCACGGCTAGCTAGGGCTCTTAACAGAGGGACCCGCACGAACCGAAACATAACCCAATTCAGTGAGCAGGGAGTGGAGGTCGGTAACTCCCCTCTCAAGGATCGCGATACGAGACATAGGTGCCTTGTAACGACCGGTCATCAAGATGGAATTTACAGGAGTCCTCGGGACGGCCATCCTAATTTAATGATGAACTGTGCGATCAAAAATCAATTTAATAGAGCTGATTAAAAATTAGGACTGACTTAACACTTGAACAGCCAACGAGAACGAAGTAATCTGTATTGATATATCTCAGTATCTTGGGGTAACAAAATATTATACTTTCTAAGGAATAACGGACTTGAAAAAAGTCTGACGGGGCCGGGAATCGAACCCCGGATCTTCCGCTATCCGGGAGGCTGCTTTAACCATCTAAGCTGCCCGGCCAGAACACTTTAACAAGACGTCTTCTTACACCTCTTTGTATGGCCGGATCATCGATGAGGCCATGGCCGTAGACGATGCCGCTATATATCGGGAAAGGGATTGGCCGTAATTTTGCCCCTGCTATTTATGTATCATAGTTTACAAATGATGCCATCACAGTATAATGAACTGTGTTTATGAAACATTCATTACTTCTGTTCACATGCTTGGCCATAGAATTTCTACCTTCTCGGTAAAGCCATGGCCGTAGACGATGCCGCTATATATCGGGAAAGGGATTGGCCGTAATTTTGCCCCTGCTATTTATGTATCATAGTTTACAAATGATGCCATCACAGTATAATGAACTGTGTTTATGAAACATTCATTACTTCTGTTCACATGCTTGGCCATAGAATTTCTACCTTCTCGGTAAAGGAATCGTAAATAAATTTTAATTCCCGTCATAGGTTTCAAATAGTGGAGACGCTTGGTGTCGAACCCAGGATCTTTCGAAAGATTTCCGAAAAATTATTTATATATATATATAAAGACCTGGTAGGAATAAAACTTATTTAATCCAAATTTTGATGTCGATATCTTACCAGGAAGGTCCTAAAAAAAGATGTTCGAACCAAGGACCAACAGGGAAATCGTAAAATTGTTATATGAAATTTATTTATGATATTTATTCACATGCTGGGTTTCAAGTTGCCAAGTTATCGGGAAAGGATTAAAAAAATTCTTAAAAGTCGCAATGTATTTTGAATAGGAAAATATTTGCCCTGACCTAGCGTCGAACCAAGTATTATCTTCAAAAAAAACTTATTGGTTTTCGTTAGATATGCATGGCTATCGAAGATTCCTCGAATTTTAACTCTCTGGATTTGCGGGAAGTGCCTCAAAAAAATTCCGGAAATCCTCGCAATGCATCCTTATGGAAAAAATTGGAACTTCGGGACCTTCTGGCATCGAACTTTACACACCGAGGTTCAAAGTCGCTTTTTTTCTGGCGGTAACACACTACGGCCAGTGCGTCGTAAAAATCTCAAGTCAATGACACTTATGGATCAGAATTTTGATACCCTATGAATGAATACTAAAATATATCCTGAGAAACGTCTAAATATAATAGATATCCGGAGGAATGCCTATATACAATAGATACACTAAGTAAATTTTGGTTCATATAAAAAGGAAAACGGAAATACATTCGAAAAGTTAGGATTAGATAGGAAGACATAGATTCCTGTCTTAAAATTTCCACCTCAATTGCGGATCAAATCTCGCGAAAAGGTGTTCTGTAACAACACGTGCGCCACCTCTTACATTGTTATAGAAGACCTGTTCACACTCATCCATCTTTTTCTCATCCATTTCTCCACTTACTCTTCCCTCCTCTCATATTTGAAAATTTTCAGTTTTCATTCACAGCATCAATCCATAACCTTTCCGCCCTCCCTTTAAAACTCCCTTACATATTTTTTCCCAGCATCCACCTTTATTTACTCATATGTCCACTCTTCTCTACCTTCCACTCCCTCATTCCATTTATTTCTCCTTTCTTCTAATCCCAACCTCTAAAGTTCCTCCATTCCACCTCCGGGCACCCAAAGCACAATTTGGTGCACCTTCCACCCACATCTCCCTTCTCGTCAATATCCAGTTTGATCATCTACGCCCACGCGCCCCCAACCCTCCTCATCCCATTTGCTGTCTATTGAGGCAAGTAATGAAATAAAAGCCTGCTGTGACGGCCCTTGTCCTTCACCTGTGTACGGTGTCTCTTTGCTCACGCTGTCAGGTCTGAAAGGGCGTGGTTTTTTCCGCTCTAAAGATTCAATCCTCGTCCACATCTCCCCACCCGATCCCCCTATCTCTCCTTTGACTCTCCTTACCGCTTAACCATACCGTCCCACCAACCAGATGCCTTAGGAATTTAAATTTCACTTATATTCCTATTCAACCCGAGTGAATCCGTGGCTTTTATAACTTAAATATTCCATAACGGGAGATTTTTTTATTGCTTTATTTCCGACAGCACCAGAATTTCTTTAACTCTCCTCTAACGCACTTTCCAGCGGAATGTCTCTCGTGCGACTTTGCAAAAACTTCGATGTTCTGACGATTATTTTTGAAGAAGTCAGAAAAGTCTGCTTCGCGTTTGTCTGTTGGTCCTTCTGATTTGTGTACATTGTCCTGATCCGGTAGTTACCAGTTATGCTCGAACAAGGTTAATTTCACCTCAGGGGTTTCTCAGCATAGAGTAAACTGGCCTATATATAATATATATCCGATAGATAGATTATAACATATATTAATTACTTAAGCAACGGGATTAGTAGCGCAGTTGAATAGAATTGTTTATTAATACAAAACACTTGCAACATTAACAGAACACAGAAAGACACTGTTTGCAGGTTGGATCTTGTCAAAACTGTACAATTTTGCAAAAATTGTTTTTTACAAATATTAACTTTTTAGATTACATATTACATGATATACATAATCCAATACCTTATACATTAACAGAACAATTATTATTTAAGTAATACATAATATTATATATTTACAATAAAATCTTCAAAAAACTCTCTTATAGAATGCTAACATTTATTTATCAAGAACTTTTAAAATGTTTTTAAGAATTTTTACATAACCTGTAGGCAGTTTTAGTCTCATATCAATTGTCAGTTTTATGTATATCCTTCTACCCGTCTACTGTGGACTATTTTCAAATAAATTTAAATTGTGTTTCGGATATTGCTTATAACTTATTTTTCCCATTGTTTCATACCTGTGGTCTGATTGATCAGTTTTAGCTTATCCGAATTAATACTGACATAGCACATGATTTCATACAAGTGAGTGCATGGAAAAGTGTGTATGACATTGCATTTGAAAGCTTGTTTGCAAGACTCTCAATACCCCAAATTATTTATAATGCGCATAACCTTCTTTTGTACTTTGAATACTGTCTCCTAGCCTGGGGTGTTTCCCCACAGAATAATGCCATATTTTAAAACAGAATGGAATTAGGCGTGTTAATCTGTTAACCTTGTTGCTAGACTAAAGCTAAAGCATGCTTTGTTCAGTTTTGATAGTACACAACTTAGTTGTTCTTTCCATGTTAAACTTTCATCAAGTATTACCCCTAAAGTTTTGGTATACTCTTCTTGTCCTCGATTATTACTTCTTGATAATAAACTTAGCTCATACATTTTGATTTTAGTTGATTTAAAATTAATTAATGATGACTTTTCCATATTTATCTTCATTTCATCAGCTGTGATCCATTCTTTTAGCTGATTATAGTTTGCTTTAGGTTGTAGTAAAGCCTGTCAAGATTTTTTTCCCTTTATGAGAACTGTAGTGTCATCTGCATATAAGACAATATTATGTTGTTTATTAGAAGGAAAATCATTTGCATAGACTATCTATAATAGTTGTCCAATAGCAGATCCCTGAAGAATTCCTACAGTTAAAGTTTCCCAGTAAGACATAGAATTTTGTTTATCATTATAAATCAATGTTTTCTGTTATCGAGCTGAAAAATAAGATATACACCAAAGTAGGATTGTGCCGGATATGCTATAGTGATTAAATGTTTGAACTAGAATTTCATGGTTGAAACAATGAAATGCTTTTGAAATATCACAAGCTAGCCCTAAAGTTGAATTAGACTGATCTATGGAGTGTGAAATACTGTATACTTTATCTGTCAAAGCTGTTACTGTGGAGTGTTCTTTTCGAAACCCATGCTGGCCATTTACCAGGAGGTGATTGGCTTCTAAATAGTGTATGAGAGACGCTTTTGAGCAGCTGATTCGAAGATTTTGGCGAAATTTGATATTAGTGACATTTGTCGCAATCTTGACGTACAATTTCGTAAATTTATTATACGTCGGAATTGGGTCTTTCGGGTTATGAAGAAGATTCGATAGTTTATTGTGGTTGATGAATGCTGGTGTGAAGTTAAATTTTGAGAATATGGGTTTAAGTTTACCTATTGCTGATCCCTGGTGCGTAAGGAAGTTTTACGAATTTTTGTTGCTCTTCTTAAAGTGAATTTACTGCGGTGCGTTGGCCAACGTTGCGTTTGCGTTTATGTTTCCTCAAAATGTTGTCTACCAAAGAGGTGTCGTAGCCTTTATGTTTTGCGATATTCTTGATGTAGGAAAGTTCTTGATTGAAGTGTATCTGTGATAGTGGTACGGTTAGAAGTCTGTGTATCATGGAGTGGAATGGTGCTAATTTTTGGGTTATGTGGTGATTGGAATCCTTTGGAATATCTGTGTGGATTGGTTTCCTGTATATATTGAAGTTTAATTTTTTATATGTTCTCGAAATATTTAGACCTAAGAATGGTAATGTACCGTTTATTCTTCAACCGTGTGTTTGATAGAGTCGAACTGTTGGTTTAATTCCTTAAGAAATTTAAAGTGTTTGTTTTTGTTGTGTCAAAAATGGTGAAAATGTCATCTACGTATCTGCACCAAATTTGAGGAAAATGTTCTAAGTTTTCTTTGCAATTCTTTTCGAAGTTGGTCATGAATAAGTTGGTGAGGAAAGGGGATAAACAACTATCCATAGCAGTTCCGTTTTTTTGTTTGTAATATTTTTCTTCTATCTGAAGATAGTTTTGATGCATGCGTACTTTTGTCAGTATTCTTTGATTATTTCTTAGGCTAATTTTGTTCTTCGAGCCATTGTTCGAGGAATTGAAATGCTATGTTGAAAGACGAAAGAGGATTTTACGTCGAAAGATACTAATATCTCATTTTAATTCAGTGAGAGTTTCATTAAGTTATAGGTCGGGAAGTTAATGGCAGAAAGTATCGCTCTGAGTGGAATTATATCTTTATATATTTTCCGGAGGGAATACATCCTCGGTACTATGCTTAGAAATGTGAAGTTTGTAGCTAAGATGTTTAATTATCAAGTGTTTGCATTTTTTTAAGGGGTCTTTGGTGGCAGTGATAATTGTATTCAAAGGGTTCTTTGGAATTGGAATAGTACGACCGGTTTCGGCGTACTACGCCATAATCAGGTGTTTCTTTATGCGGCTTTGTACAAGTTTATTTATTGAGTATTATCGATTTAATTTAATTTTATTCTGTTTCTTATATTTTCATTCAAAGTTTGGTTACATTCCCATACTCCTTTGTTGATATTTAAACATATGTTTATTTCTATTTATAATTTTCTCCACTTGTTGTTACTATTCGTTGTAATTGGTCAAATTTGCTGTTAATGAATCAAATTAAAATATATAAATACACAATTAGTAAATCTCTTCTTCTATGCTACTAAGCGCTTACCGAGCACTATTACATAGATTTAAAATTATGCCCCGTGTAGAACCATAAGGCCCCTGGAAGCGACTACAAGTGACCATCAGTTTGAGCGACTATAGGAGACTTCGATTCAAGCGACTCTGCGCGACTGCGGTCGTCCTCTGGAAGCGACTACACGCTACTCATTTCGCGACTGCACTCCATAGAACTATGTGTATAAACTATAGAAAATTTGGAAATACTGTTAAAAAATTGCGAAATGGATGTAAAGGACGTATAATTTTTGGAGAGTCTCCACCTGATGAGTCGTCGGATGAAAACTCAGAGGAGAGACGTTCATTATGAATGAACTCAATATTGACTAAAAGGGAATCGTGAGGGTAATTTTATCACCTGTATGGCGATCTGGAGTAGTATTTGCAAAAATGTAATTATTATAGGATGGGCCCGGAGACGTTTCAGTACATATTAAATGCTGCACATTCTTAATGATACATACATGCAATACTGTTGAAGGCCTCAAATTCGATTTGAATCTTCGTGCTTTTCTTTTCGGGTATAGAAATCTCTTGAAATCATTTTTTTCTGATCGGTATTACCTCTTTCGGTTTTACCTCTTTACCCTATCCACTGCTATAACACCATGGTTAAATATATAAGGTACGGATTGAATCTGATATGACCAAGCTCTACCTTATGGAAAGGAAAGCCATACTAAACAAAATAAAACACGGTCTGAAGATGTCGATGCATCGACGAAACTAGTCGCTTTTTTAATTCAAAATTATTAAGTTTTTTTTATTTAGTACTAGCTGAAGCGCCCCTTGATCTAACTTCCCTCATCAGTGATCTACCCATCCTAACTGTAATTACTTACCAGCAATTGCTGGTTACCATCTTAAATTAAATTTCTCGTTATCCATGTAATATATCGTCCTCTTTAATCATCAGCTTCATGGGGATAAAGTCCCCGAGAATTTTTAAAGGAAAGCACATTAGCTCGAACTCAACAATGGGATCGGTCTTCAGGGGGATAAGTTTACAACCTCGAATTTTCCCAAAATTTTGTATATTTTACCGATATTCTCACAAATTCGAATCGACTGTAAGATTCCAGGAGTAAAATAAGAATTTTTATTTGATTTTCCTTCTTTCGATGTTTGTCTCGTTAACGTGCGACTACTCCTTCTAATTAAATTTTGCAAAAGAAATAAAACCTGCATGCGATAGAAAGGAGTTTTACGTGTATTCTTTATTGAACACTATCTGAGCGATCTGGGTTCGAACCCCGTAAAATTGTCAGATAGAAAGGCGACAGTGGTTCTTTCCTGGTCACAGATGACAAGTTAAAGTTTGAAGCAAATCGGACGAGTGGTGTGGCCTCCAAAGACAAACCCACAAACACACCCGCAGAAATTCGATTACATATATACATATATTTTGTATATAAGTTACTCTTAGAAGGGTGTGCTGGACTCAACTCTCTCATCTCAACCACCAATCTAATCTCCTCCTCTTTTATCTCAACCATACCACCAATCTCCCCAAATCTCTCAGCTCAACCACCCATATAGTAATCTCCACAACTCTCTCATCTCAACCATCGCTCTAATTTCCCCTTTCTCTCATCTCAACCACCCATCTAATGTCCTCCTTTTTTATCTCAACCATTGCTCTAATCTTCCTAACTCTCTCATTTCAACTATCGCTCTAATCTCCCCAACTCTCTCATCTCAACCACCCACCTAATCTTCCCCTCTTTTATCTCAATTATCTCCCCAATATCCTCATCTCTCTCACCTCAACCATCACTTTAATCTCTTCTTTCGTCTCGTCACTTACCATCCTTATAATATTCCCCTCTTTCATCGCAGGCCTCACTTTTATCTCCTCTCTTTCATCTTAACCATCCTTCTGATCTTCTCCATTCCCTACTCCCCTCCTCTGTTATCTCAACCATTCTTTTAATCTTTATTTCTCTCTCATCTCTCTCTTACTCTCATGTCCTCCTCTCCCCCTACTCCTGACTATAGTTACGTGCTCGTGAATAGCCTTTCGCCTGCTTACATTTCACGCACTGTTGAGTGTTATCTAAAATGTAGGCTTTCTTTGAGCCTATTTAACGTCTATTTGTGTAGTACATTATGAACAGGATAAGTAGTGCGAGTATCTTCCCACGCATATTCATACGATTTTTTCATTCTTTTGTTCCTACCACATCCTCCATAAATACTCTTTGAGATTGAGCGGGTTATGTTGTCATGCTTGAGAAAGTTACTAGGCCAAGGATCAAAAATGTGTCAAAGATATGCGGAGCTTCTTCCTTATACCATTTTACGCAGATATGTTTAGCGTTCGATCCACAAAGCCACCAAGGTTAACGCAAATCCTGTCTTGATAACTGTTATTAGGCATTATTAAACGGATCCTCATGAATTTCTTACCAGGTGTGTGTTTATAAGAATTTTCTTAGTTATCGCTTCGGAAGGTCAAATCCTTCTACATTCATTGTATGAATTGGAAACCACTCGATGTGGATTTTGAATCTTATCTATTAGGTCTATAAAGTCTTTGTTAAGGCGAGATTGAGACTGAAAAGTCTCTTCTTCCATCTAACCTTTCGTCAATTATATCATATGCATAAAACAATTCTGTGTAGATGAATAGAAATAGAAAGGAAATCTTTTGAAGGAGTGGATTTATAAAAAAAACCTAAGGTGATATCTTAGGAAATAAATATCCACTGCGTAAAACACCAACGAAGAAGTGGGTGAGGAAAACCTGCGTAAACCTACTGATAGTACAAGCTAAAAGATCTAAAAGAAAGTTGTTTATAACATGGAAATTACAAAAGCAGTACCATAACGAAATTACAAAAAAAATACAAAAATAAAATCAGAAAAAGGAAAAATTGCAGTAGTAAACAATGAGGAAATAATAAATATGATAAAAACATTCAAACGAAATTACAACAAATACTAAAATGAAATAAAAAAGAAGCAGCTGTAGGAATTCACAATGAGAAAGTAATAAATATTTAAAAAAATTAAAATTAAACATTCGAATAATAAAAATTGTTTTGAAAATTAAACATACTAAAAGATTTATGAAAAAATTAACAGTTAATAAAAAATGGTAAATTAATAAATTCGTATGGTAATATTTTTTATGAATAGGACCTAAGAACAAGTAAAAAGGACAAGTAATATATAAATAAAAAATTTGTTGTGAGAAACGACAGTAATCAGTGTTGATCAGTGCTGAAGTGGCTAAATAGAGGGGTAGACGGAGAATTATCAATTGAGTGACTGATTCACTATAAGATGAGAGAGGCATTTTTTCTTGAAAGAACGGGTTGAAATAGATGGTTTTATAAGAGGTGGGAGGGCGTTCTAAAACTTAATGGCAGTTATTACAAAAGATTTGTGAAACATCTCCGTCCTATGGTTTGGAATGAGTAAATTGTTTCCCTCCCTCCTAATATTACAATTGTGAATGGATTCTAAGTTGACAAATTCAGAAAAGAGGTATTCCGGAGTTTGCGTTCGCAAGACGCTGACGTTAGAACATAAAGTCTTCGACGGGTTCGAGTTTAATCCAAGATATTTTCTTAAACGCATCAAAAATATGGTCATACTTTTTTAAGTTAAATATAAAGCGAACAGACGCATTTTGGGCACGTTGCAACTTAGAAGCTAATTCATACGATAAATCTTGGTACACAATGTCACTGTAATCATTGTGAGGCTTGATTAATGAATTTACCAGTTGAATTTTAATAGAGGACATTAGGAAACTTCCTAAGCATCTGAGGGAATGAATGAGAGAATAAACTTTTTTGCAAATTCTCACGACGTACTCCAACCACGTAAGATTGTTGTTAATGCAAACACCGAGATTATTAACAGAGTTACAGAGTGGGATCTCAGTATTTTCCAAGATGAGCTTTGATTTGATATCTCCAGTAAATCGTTTTAATAACGTGGGATATCTGATAACAATAACTTGCGTATTAGTGGATTTATTTTCCAAAAATTTTCCTTCCTCCATTTATTATTTTGTTCGAGGTCTTGGTTCACGTACTGAATACATTCCGGGAAGCAGGCAACTGTAGAATCGGGATATATCTGCAGGTCATCGGCGTATAAATGATGCTAACAGTATTTAATAGCTCGAGGACAGTCATTAATATATAGGGAAAACAGCAATGGGCTCCGTGGAAGACCGCAATCAATGTTTAATCAAGCAGAAGAGCAATAATTGCAAACAACTTTTTGTTTACGATCATGCAGATCTGAAGGAATCCAAACCGTGGACAATTCTGAGAGACCCATGCTTCGCAACTTTTCAACTTATCGTATTGACATCAAATCAGAGACATTTGTTAGAAGTGTGAATGTCTCTTGCTCTTAAGAATTGCTGAACAATTGCTAAAAGGAAATTAAATTTAAGTTTTATTTTTTCGGGCTAAAATTTTTAAACGAAATAAATACCAACAGCAAATTGTCGTAAGTTGTTAGAAGATAATACTCGATGTCAGAAACTCCCGTAAGAAATAAATGGGAGAAAATTTCCAACATTAATTTCATCCACTTCCCGAGGTGATCATCATCATGTCCTTTACTTCCTAGTAGCTTACCCCACCCTTAGATTCATCCAACATATTATTAATTTATACAGATATTCCATGCCATTATGTATTCATCGTGTGCGTTTGGAAACCATGTAAGAGAGTTGCAGATAAAGTCGATATCGGGAATGTCTTTAAACAAAATTCCGTATTCCCGTTTAATTGAATGGTAAAATATAAATAGTGTGTTGGCGTAGAACCAATGATCATAAGGTAAACCATAAATTGTATTTATATGAGATTCGTTATTTCTGTATACATGCGTGGTGTTCATAGTCATCCACCTTCTTGGTAAATGAATCATAAAAAAAATTGAATTCCCAACACATATTTCAAATGGGAGAGCCACCTAGTGTTGTACTCAGGACCTTTCGAAGGATGCAAATAGATGTAACGACCTGGTAGGGATAAAACTTACTTAACCTAAATTTGAAGTCGATAACATACGAGGAAGGTCCTAAAATAAGATTCCATGATCCCCATTAGTAATGCATAGAAGAATGTAAATGGTGCTCAGGCAACGAACCAAGGATCATTCGAAAAAGAGTAAACTGCGTAAATTCGGTATCTCTGTTCATATGACGGGTTTCCATGTTATCGGGAATGGGATTCTAAAAAATTTAAAAGTCGCCGCAATCTATTTTAACCCTTTAGCTGCCGAAGGCGGATATATCCGCTCTGTCTTCTACTACCCTTAGCTGCCGAAAGCGGATTTACCCCACGCTCTGAAAAAAACTTTCTGCGCATTTCTTATCCTTCTCTCATGCTTTTGGAGGGCATCTGTGAACACAGATGTGCATTTTAGCTTCCTCTGGTCAATAAATCCCATTACGAGTATGGAGCCGTTCTCTTGAGTCGGCTAGGCGTCTACAGAGCAATAAGGCTTTGGAGACAACCCCGATCTGAATTTTTACGATCTATTTACAATGGAAAAAGTAGGGGCCTTTTTGCCATATATACTTCAGTCACACGTGTGAATTTTCTTAGAATTATTTTGAGAGAAAATATTAGTTTAATATTAGTCTGTTAGCAAGAGGGAAGTGGTAGTTATCCTTGGAGTTATAATTTTCGTCTTGCATCGATAGAAGATACAAACTTAGTCACTGGATATCCTCACTCTTTATCAGGTTAGTCATTTATAAATCCTTCATATATCATGTATTATGATTTAAATCAAGTAAATTTAATTTATATAGTTTTCCGTATCATCTGCACAATTTTTTGTTGAAGATGTATACTACCTTTCAATACTTGATATTCATATTTTTTACTTTAAGAGATAGATAGCTTTTATTGCTCCTTTCTAAAATGTTTAAAAACTTCCTGGTGTTTAAAAAATGTTTAAAAACTTCCACTTGTTACAGTCGTTGGAGGTATTTTTCTCTGTGTCGTAATTTTACCTCATTTTCACACTTACACTAGCAGTCAAGAATTTCCTGTAATAAACAGGTTATAATTCGTTTTTCTTATTTATCGGTAGCATATATGTAGATATTTCCATAAATAATCTCAATAATTCTTTTCGTTTTCCCGATTTTTTTTCTATTGATCCCTTACGGGCTACATATTTCTTTTCCGCTAACTTTTTATCGTTCAGTTTCGGATGCCCTTTGATTCTCAACAATCGTATGATATCATTTATTTTCTACCTTACTTATGTTAATGGTGATACTGTTAAATATAAAATTTATCGGTTAGTTAGGTTGTTTTTATATTTTTATATCAATTTATTAAGTTACAGCTAATTATAATAATACGTCATTTTATGTTTACAATGGCTTTAATGTCAGGAATTGAGAAAAGGTATCTGAAACGAAAACGGGATTCCGATCTTTCAGCAGATGAAATTGAAAAAATAACTTTAGTGTCAGACTCGGAGCACGAAGATGATCAATTTTCAGATGAAGTGAAAAGTACTACCAACGAAGATCTAGAAGCAATTAACGAGGGTCCATCAACATCTTCATCCAGAGGTCCTCACTGGAAAAGGCTTGATTAGAAAAGAAAACGTTTAGTAGTGCTGCATTCCATACCCGAGTCTACCGGGAACGCTGAAGTATTCGGATTAGAACATCTAACTCCAAATCAATGCTTCCAAATTTTTTTCCAAATGAGTTATTTGATTACGTTCCGAAATCAACTAATAATTATGCAGCTACATTCTCTGATAAGGCAAGTCCATTACCATCTAGGTCAAGGTTAATTCAGTGGAAAGATGTAACGCCTTTAGAAATTTGTTGCTACAGAAATCGGGATGGGATTAGTGCACAAACCTTCAATTGACAGCTATTTTTAGGACTCCTGGCTGACACCTGGATTTGGATCTATCTTTTTTTAGAAATAGGTATCGATTGATACGCTCATTCTTGCATATTGTTGATAATGGGAGTGAAACAGGGGAAGACAGGCTTTACAAAGTTAGGCAAATAATTGATGCTGTGAAACATTTTTATTGTGCAGTTTGCAAGGACAAAGATCATTTTTAAACAATATATGCCATCCAAGCCCTCTGCAAAATGGGGAATCAAAGTCTGGTCATTATGCGATTCCCAAACTGGTTTTCTACTTAAGTTCGATAATTATACAGGTAAAAATACCTCTAATATCAAGGAGAGAGGATTAGGGACTAAAGTTGTGCAGTCATTGTTGAGGTGTTCTGAGATGAAAGGCCATGTCGATTATATAGACAATTTTTATTTGAGTGAGCAACTGTATGACATATTGAAGGAAAGAAAAATAGGAGCTACTGGAACAGTCAGAATAAATAGGAGAGGATTACTTGAAAATATGAAAACGGTAAAATTAAAGCGGGGTGAAGAACCAATATTTTGGTTGAATTCGGAAAAAAACATGCTCGCGTGTACATGGCAAGATTTGGGTTGAGTCAATATGATTTCGACCACAGGGAATGACGGAACAGAATCTGTGGATATAAATTCAAGTAAGGGGAAGAGAGCTGTGAGGAAGCCTGTAATTCAAATGCGTTATAATAAAGGTATGGGAGGAGTAGATAGGTTTGATCAGTTCTGCTCCACATACCCTTACAACAGAAGATCAAAATAGTGATACCAGACACTTTGGCGTTTTGTCATAGAGGCAGCACTAGTAAATGGTTGGATTGCATACAATTTGCAAAATAAAAACAATAAATTAACGCAAAGGAAATTCAGAGTATGTGTGATAGATGGTCTCTTTGAAGGATACAGGAGGGAGAGTAGGAACAAATGCAGTCCAAAAATACTTCCAAGGCTAACTGAGCGCCATTTTCCCAAAAAATTTGAGGATAAAAAACATCAACCTAATTGTACTCTTTGCAGCATATTACCATCCCAATGCTCAGAAAAAGGAAAAGGGAAATGTAAAAGAAAACAAGCTATGTAGTATTGCGATTTATGTCTCGGAATGCACTTAGTGTTATTCATTGTTTTGAGGCGTATTACATTATGATAAATTGTAAAAAAATTACATTTGTTACTAGATTTGTAAAAATATTTAGTTACATTAAGAGATTTAAATGTAAATTTAATTCTCTTAATAATTTAATACATGTTTGTTCGGAACTAGTTCTCAAAAATCATTTTTATATAGTGTTGTAATGGATAATGTATATATTCAATGTTCGAGTCAATATAACAGGCACAATTTATTTGTTATAAAATTGAAATTATATGTAAGAGAGATAAATAACTAAAAAATTGTTGCAAATTAATGGTAATATTTAATTACTGTACAAAAAGAAAATTAAAAAAATATATAGAACAGCTAAAAATACATTGTTAATTTATATATATATTATTTATGCAACTGTTAAAATATAACGATTTTATGTACGATGGTTAATTATTTATGAAGATATATTGCGATTGTATCATTATGCATCCTAAGAAAGTTTAAAGATGTAAATTATGTTTAATATCTACAATTAATTTTTACGAATTTAAATGTTATAAATTATTTTTCTAAGGTCAAATAAACAAAAGTTTGAATTATTTCACTATTATTAGATGCAAAATCATTACATATATAACAGAAAAAAAGCTCAACTACCAGTTAAGAAATTGACTTTTTTCGGGATATTTAGCATTTTTCATGGAATAGCATGAAAATTAGCCTGGCAGCCAAAGGGTTAAAATGGAGAATTTTGCAACTACCTGGCGTTGGGCTCACGCATATGTTGGTGTGTATTGGTATTAGGAAGCTTGGTTATTCTTATTGGGACGCACCGCTGGATCTGAAAAGTCTATATTGGTTTTCGTTCAATTCACTGCGTAGAGGCGCTATGTAATTGTATAACTTCCGCCATATAAGAGAATAATCCTTAGATATACTAACAAACATTGTAAGAGTATGGAACTTAATAGTAATGTAATTTATGGGCTAATGATAAATGTATTGTACACGTAGCAGACGGCCTCGGGGTGGTAGTTCCCTAAGGGCCCTCTAGAGATAACGGGACCCTAACGGCGGCGTGGGGATGCAAGAGAGAGGAAGCAGTGCGAAAGTTCGTATGGAGAAAGAGTTAGAGAGTGTTTTGTGAAAGTGCAAATTTTTATTTTAAGTGAAAACGCGACAGTATAAGTTAAAATGGTCGTACTGTAATCGAAAGATCTAGCAAAATTTTCTAAAAGAGTATTCGTGAAATTCGGGCCATTTGCACCACTTTCGTAGTAATTCACATGGTGAGCTATGTGAGTACTGTGTGAGTAAAGCAAGAAATAGTTTGTAATATGTGAAGGAAGAAAGAGTTTGTCCGGAAGTGAGCAGGTAGCAGAAGAAAAGAACAATGAAAACATAGGAAAGTGCTTTGAGTCTAATAAGATTTGCAAGTACGGGGTTAAAGAAGTAGGTGTGAATCAATCTGAGGAAAGCGGCCAAGAAGTTGTATTTAGTAATTAATAGCAACTAATTAGGAAATTATGTTGTGTTGTTGTTTGTGGTAATAAATAGTTAAATGTATTTTTCATTTCTTTAGTGAAAATTATATCTTAAAACCTGGAAATAAATTATGCGATGTACCATTAGAAAACCAATAGGAGGAATATTTCTGCTGGTTAAAACCAACAGAAATATTTACGGAATACCAATAGGAAGTAGCGATAAACCATTAGAAAACCAATAGGAAACCAACGGCCAAAACTCTAATGGAATCCAATAGAATTTCTAATGGAAATTTTATTGGAAACCTAAAAGTATTTCCACAAGGGGTTAAAGGCGATGAAAAGGTGAGAGAGCGAAGTAATTTTAGCTTGGTAAGACCCTTTCTGGAATATGCGTCAAGTATGTAGGATCCGATGGATGAAATGTGTAGGGGAGACCGGGGCTGGTTGGCCCGGTTTTTTTATTTATTTTATATTATTTTTTGTACATATTTAAACTTTTGAAATTATTGCTAAATATTAGATACATTCTTACTGAATCTGGATGGCAATTATTAAACTTGAAAATATGAGTTAAAAATTAAAAAATATAATAATTACTGGATGTATGTCGAGTGGGCCAATCAGCCCCTACATCGGGGTAAGTTGGCCCAGAGGCTGGAGCTCGTTGACCCATACAATCTTTTGGTAAGTTAAACTAGTATAACTTTAGGAAATCAAAATAAAACTAATGGTTATCAGTAAAGACCTTAAAAGGCTATAGGATTAGGCAAGCAAAAGTAGAAGCAAACAATAAAGACATTGCCACATCTAATAATAAATCAAAAGCTTTATGGAAAGTAATCAATGCTGAGACTCAACTTAACTCTGAAAGCTGCTTAACAAATATGTCACCTGATAACTTTAATGATTACTTCACCAATGTAATTGAAAAGTTAATTGAAAGCTCTAACATAAAAAAGGCACAATGTATTGTAGTATAATATATCTAATAGTTTAATTACTCCAACTCAAAGTCATTTTACTTAGCACCTGAAGCTGAAAAAGAAATATTCAATATAATTGCCTCGTTAAAAACCAGTAACTGCTGTGATATACATATATGGCATGAATTCAAAGCTGTTAAAAGGCATAGCACATGCTATAGCATATCCTCTAACCAAAGTTATTAATCAGATATTTGAATCTGGTAATGATCCAGAACAATTAAAAATCACGAAAGTTATCCCAATACACAAAAAAGATGAGAAAAATGACCCTTCAAGCTACATGCCCATATCAATAATTCCTGTCTTTTCTAAAATGATAGAGAAAACATAATTTTCATGAATATGTAATTACTTTGAAAAGAACAATCTAATAAGTCCCACACAATTTGGTTTCCTGAAAGGCAGAGGTGCCATAGAATGTGTCATGTCAATGATCAATGATATACATTTTTCCATTGAAAGCAATGAAACTACTCTAGTTTTCAGTGACTTGTGTGTCTATAAACAACAAGCTTTATAGTAAAAAACTAGTAAAATATGGAAATTAATATAATGCGTCAGAAAGGAAATAATTTAACAATGACTCAAAGCAACTAACCATGGAAGACTGCCCTTCGTTGATGGTTGGCAGTTTAGGTAAATTGTCGATCGATTATGACTTTGATGCAACCTCGACCTATCGAAAACGGTTAAGAACAATTTTTTTACTGTATCATTACTCTAATGTATGTTATACTGTGATTATAATGTAAAGTTTGACTGTGTTGTGTTGATTTGAATATTCGATAGTATATTATTGACATGTCCTATACATGCATATGTATGTCGTTGGATAAATAAAAATGATTATTAATATTAATATTATTTAAGTTCATAACACATTTTACAGGTTCGTGTTTTCTTTTGAAATGCTTTTATCTCGTGATTATGACGATCTTTTGACCTCTGTAACGTATCAAAATATGTTTAACTTCGAAAATTATATTAATAATTGAATAAACTGGACGAATTATACATATTATTATCATTAAAATTAACCTTTTATCGAGTTCTAAAAAATATATAGGACGGGGCAGGTTGGCCCGAGTGGCCATCATGCCCCGTCGTTTCTGGGCCAACCTACCCCATCGCCATGTTTACAATAAATTCTATTAGTGACAAAAACCACTGAAGTTATTTCGAATGTATGCCATACAGAAATAATCCTTAAACTATGACCTTTAATTATACTACTCTGTTGGGCCTAAAGTAAGCAAAAGTTAAATAAAACATATGTAACCAACGAGTAGAATTTTACTGAAGCACGCACAAAAACAATTAATCACTAAAACTTGTCCAAAACTGCCCCGTCGGCAATATTCGTCCTGTAGATGGAGGGGGACAGTAGTAACAACCTACTGATTTATTCCTAGCACGATCTAGCGTTTATTGTATTAAATAACTCGACTGGGCCAACCAGCCCCTATGGCCAACCAGCCCCGGTCTCCCCTATCTGCGTACTCGAGAAAGTGCAGCGTTAAGTGATTCGTTTTGTCAAGAAATTCTTAGCAAGCGTTAGAAAAATGCTCTCAGACGCAGGTTGGGAATCCTTGAAAGAAGGGAGATTGGAAGCTAGGCTGCGATTGCTTAATAAATTCAGGGAAACTACATTTGCGGAAGATACAACCGGTATCATGCAACCCCCTGCTACCTCGGCCCATCCGATACTGAACTAAGTTAAGAGAAATAGATGCTAGGACGAATCGTTTTAAAAATTCATTCCTTCCGCAAACAATACGTGACAATAACAGAGAAAAGAAGTAGTTTGGATCAACTGGTGTTTACACCCCCTGCCACACGCCGAAAGGCGGCTCGAGGGGTATTAATGTAGATGAATCAGATATCTGAGAGGCGAAACATTTTGGCATATATATTCAAGTGTTAAAATTCATTCCAGCTTACTGTAAAATGTCTATTCTAAGCTTAATCTCATTCCATTCCACTTGACTGAATACCTTAAACAGATATATTTACAATTTGCAGAAAATCACTGGCATTCGTTTCCCTCCAATCAACTCTCCTTGAATTACTTCGTGCCTGCAAAATATAATAGGCATCAATTTTGCGAGAGTATAAGCTGGGTGTATTTGTGGAATTGAAAGGACTACAAAGAATATGATATTCTTTGGTCAACGGATAAATGCTTTAAAATACCGCGTTCGGAAAAGTGCTAATCGAGATATTAAGACACAAACCTCAGAACTGCCAATATCACTACAGGGAAAGTTCAAAGTATTAAGAGAGTATGAAAACCAATCATATAATAACACGACAGATACTAATATATCATTATAACGTTACTAGTCGACATTTTTGTAATAATTTCAAATTGTATCTTTTGAGTTTAATGGTTTATCGGTTTACCAAAAACTATTATCGCTATGCATCATTTGGCAGACATATATGGTTTATTGTTTTAAAACGTGGCAGTGTTGTAGTTTGTGGTACATTATTTGGGTTTGGCTTCCTTTGAGCAACCATACGGAAACGCAGTTTAATGTCACGGAATTCACAGAAATAAGCACTAAAAACTAAAATCCTCCCTTTTTGTGATTTTAGAATTGCGATCACAGCTGATTCATTTAACGAAATTAAAGAGACGGATATTCAATCTCCTGAAAACTTTTCGCATTTTGCTTCTTAATTAAACAATTTGGAGCTAAGATGAAACCTCGACTCTCTTCCGATCCAACTTAATCTAAACTCCACTAATCCACTTCACTACACTTCCCTAATCCACTTGAAGACGACGATGAACAGTGGCTCTCCTTTTGGCTAACTATTCCGGGGGATTCGCTCATATTTTTGCATCGGAGCCTACAAAGCATGGAGGATTGCGTTTCTTTTGGTTCCTCGGAAATCGATGCCTAAGATACAATATGGAAGGAAGGCTGGAATGAAAGGAGCAGTGATGAGAAGAAAGTAAGAGATTTAAAGGGAACAGCAGTGAGGAGTAGAGGGTCGCATAAGACTTTTTTCATCGAAACTGCAGAAGTCTCATCTTTTACTTCTTACAAAAACACAATTTGATCTATCACAGCTAACTAAGGTATCGTTGTAGTCTCACTATGTCAGGTCAATCCGGGCTAATGTCAATTTTTTATTTCCCGCAAGTTCTTAATCGAGCAAAAGTAAATTCATTCTGTAACTGATACGTACTTATAACATACGTGACGTTAACCTTACAAACGTTTTTCAAATTAAAGGCTTCGACATTAAAAACTAAGCCGGAAAACAAATTTTGCACTTTTAACGAGAGGGGTGGCTGGTAGCATTTACGGAGATTGTAGATATATTTTTGGTATTCGGGTAAAATACTGGGAATGCTCATAATTTGGGTGAATTATTTACTCGAGTCAATGATAAAAACAGGCTAATACCGGAAAACTTCCCGAACATCTTGCCTGGCATCGATCTCATTGAGGATGAAAGATATTAAGTGTAGGATGAGCCACACAGAGTGGTGAAAATGCGAACCTCCCTTATTACAATACTAGGAAAAGGGTGAAACGCGATTTTGCGCACAAATTCATTACATCAGATGGGTAAGGAGCCTATGTGCCTATAAGCTTAGTAGATCTTCTCACACAAATGCCCAAGTGAATATTAGAGGGTAAAGTTAGCAAATAGTTATCCAATCATAGAACCGTTACTACAGATTTTGAGATTAAATTGGTAAGACACCGACAACCGAAGCTCTAATTGTAAGTCTATCTTTACTCAAGAGATGATGTTGAAGAATTTCGAAGGACGATGGATAAACTTGTATCTCAAAGTATTTGAAACAATATAAAAACCAATATTGCATAATATAGAGTTGCATATATAGAGACAAGGAAGGCTCCAAAGAAACATAAGAGTTTACATTGAAAAAAATCTGATGTGGCCAGCACATGACTTTCTCCATATATGAGATGTAAATATTTATCTACGACAGTAATTTCGAAGTCTATATTCCATCTAAACTTGGAAGATGAGTGATTAATTTATATATTATTATCTTTGACGTCACAAACATTATAAATAATGTTTTTCGGGACATGATCGATGAAAAACGATGAAATTGGCCTTTCGCCCATAGAGCCCAGAGCGCCCACAAAGTACATAATCAGCAACTTCAGGTTTATCAGTATTTCATGAATAACTCCTAATCAATCAGTGATACAAAAATATGTTTCAAACAAAAGTTATAGTAAATTACATTATCTAAAACGGTTATAAATAATAGTATATACCTAAATATCATATTTATGGAGATATTTTGAAAACCGGAAATGAGCTTTGAAGAATGAAGCTTGACTTCCGGTTAACCGATCTACTCCAAAAACTAATCAACTCTAACGAAACCAACCATCTAATAATATATGAAATTTGGTGTTGATACATCGAATGGTTTGTATGTTAGAGCGCCCACAAAGTACATAACAGCTACTTCCGGTTTATCGGTATTTCACGAATAACTCCTAATCAACCGGTGATACAATAATATGTTAAATACAAAAGTTATTGTAAATTGTATTTTCTAAAACATTTATAAATTATAGTATATACCTAAATATCATATTTATGGAGATATTTTGAAAACCGGAAATGAGCTTTGAAGAATGAAGCTCAACTTCCGGTTAACCGATTTACTCCAAAAACTAATCAACTCTAAAAACTGTAATAGAAGTACTACATATGAAATTTGGTGTTGATACGACCAATAGTTTTCACGTTAGAGCGTCCACTATCACACACACACATACACACACACACACACACACACACACACACATACACACAGACATCATTCCGAAAATGGTCAAAACGTGTTCTAGGGACCCCAAAACATGTATTTCCGTTGAAATCTCGAAGTCAAATTTTTTCATGAAAACAATACTTTCTCTATACTTCGTATATGGAGAAAGTAAAAAGGACTCGAAACCCATAAGGTAGTACCTACGTAAGGTCCAAGGTTAAGTGTAAATGCTGGGTTTGTTCAAAGATAACAGCGATAATGTAATTAACGACTAACGTCCTACAGTACAGTTACCTTAAAACATTATCACTTATGACGGAACCCTGTCTGCAAAGCTGGCGGATTAAAAGCTGGATTTATTCACCAAATAAGTCGGCTGTCAACCCGAGAGTAATTTCAACAAAACAGATGAATCTCGTAAAAAGATGTACATAAAATAATGAAATGGTGCAATACCTGGAAATTAGAGCTGAATGCAGACACATTATCAGTATTTATCTTCTTAGAAAAAGAATCGACCGTTTATGACTATTAGTGCAGCCTTCAAGGGAAAATTTAGTAACTGCAGAATCGATGAAATATTTAGGTGCAACCGTCACGGATAATTTAATATGGAGTACCTATACGAGCAAAGGAAAAGTCTGCGAAGATGTTACTCAGCGTTGGGAGGCCTCACTTAGCACATGCATGTAGTGTACCCAGCTGAAAAGTGTAGCGTTCGTTAATTAGAAAAATTACAACCAAAGGCAAGAGATCATTTAAAGTACTGCTGCAAGAAAGCATTAAGAGTTACTCAGATGCTTGAGGGAGCAGGATCATAATGTTTGAATGAAGTGAAATTAAATGAATACGGGAAATTACATTAAATGCGACACAGTAAGTAATTAGAAGAGCCACCCAAAGTCAAAATATATTAATTTTGTGTAGTAATCTACAAAAAAGGGGTTTGACAGAAAGAAACGAGAAAATATTTACAATGAAATTAAGAAAACATTATCAAATGCCAGGTAAATAAACCTAAAAATCATTTAGAATAAGATTTAGAGCAAAAACGAAGGAAATCGCTTTCATTTTTACTGAATAATTTACCTTTACGTACATTTCTAAATATAAAATGCTTTGATCATTTTTAGCCACCAATAAATATGAATTGACCATTGATATACTCATAAATTACTCATATATCTCTTTAAGGAAAGGGTTCTTACATAAGTCCGTCTGAAAATGAGAAAAATTAGGGATTTTAAGAAAATGTCAAGTTAGAAGAATTGAGAGAGGAATTGGAGAGAGAGTTGATTTTGGAATTAATGGGAAATTAAGTTTTACAGGGCTTCGAAGGCAGATATCACAGAATAAAAAAGATATTTATCTGTAGAAGAGAGATTCTGGCGGAGAGAATAAAGAAAAAAGAAGGTATTCGAGAATTATTGGAATTTTGTGAGAGTTGCGAAAATTATTTCTCACTCGGAATTTGCATAATAATGTTTTTATTTCCTTTTCTACAGAATGAAAACAATCTCAAAGAAATGAAAATATTAGTCCATCCACCCGTCATTTTAAGGCAAACCCTTGTCAATGGACCTTCTTTGAAGGTCGTTGCATGAATCCAAACCTGTTCTTGAATGGATCTACCGTTGACCATACTTTCTCATTGGTCGTCGAAATGGACCGAAAAAACTAACTCTCGTTTGCTCCATCACATTCATCAGTTGATTTCGAGGCTCGTTTCCTAAAATATTACGTCTGTGCCTAAATATTTTCTAATTTACTGAATTCCTCTAATGGAAAATTACTTTATGTATTCGGACCTCCATCATATGCTGTCAGTTGTTGTAATACCACAGATTCCGGTACAGTATTAAGTAATGCTCAAGAAATCAGAAGTGACTAAATCTGCCCTTGGGATCTTATTCTCAGAACCCTTTGTTGACGTCAGATCATCTTGGTAAATAAACATTAACTATCATATATAGATAAAAATATAACTTGATAGTAAAAACCATTTGCAACATTAACAAGAATTTAATATCAAAAGAAAGCCTATCTTTACACATTACATTTGGCTCTACATACAATTGTTTAATGCGAGTAAAATGCGATATTTCCATTATAACTTGTTATACGTCTCAAATTTCCTCATTAAATGGCTATGGTTTTATCTTCAGAAGCAGTTTTAGTATTTAATTAGAGCCTTTCGGATCAACCATATATAGTTTTCGGAAAAAAACGATTCATAACGGATAATTCCTATATTATCTGTTACAGCACAATTAAAGTATAATAATTAAAATTTTAGTACAATATTTCTAAATGGAATTTTTTTCTGTTCTCACGACGATAGGTTAAACTTGAAATCATACTTCCCTATAATCATCAGTCAGTTCCTAACAAAGTATATTTCAAACTTCAGCCAACTGGAAAATTTTATCTCTTTGTTATTCTATCAAATCAGCTACGAAAAAATTTTTTTCGTAATTGATTATTAGTAACTTTTCTTCCCACTTTAAAATTATTCATCATGATTTTATCCGAATTAGAATTACCCGCAGCTTCAAGGATTTTTTCAAGGAAGTATGTTGCGAATGGCCGTACTTTACGCACGGATTTTTATTTTATCCCTTTTTTCGGCAAAATCAATGAGAGCAGAAGCGATGGAGCTGCGCTCCTTCATTTCTCTTCACCGAGTAGTTGCTCATTCCTTCGGCTTAAAGTGACGTTTGAGGGTGATTTTGAAATGCCGGCTGTCTGGTAAATCTGTCCTAACCAAGATCTTTGTATCGAAGTTATAATCAGTAAAAATAGATGGCGGTAGCTGATTTGACATTATGAAGTGACCTAAGCGACACGCATTTTTTATCGAAACTCAGAAATTACTTTAATGCAATATAGCGTTAATTGAGCCTCGGAATTTATTACATGCTAATTTGTACCACTCTAAAGCATGCCTTGTATCAGATATACATGGGTCAGTACCTGATATTTATCTACCAGTGTCATCCGATCCTCTATTTTTACGAATGCCTCAAAGTTACTGAAAACTCATAGCCATATTGAAGAAGGCAGCGACACGGGGTCAAATTAACTGCTATATCTCAGCAAGTATACCATCGGCGAAAGTAAAACTTCACAAATGTTCATAAGAAATATGTGTGAATGTCCATACAAAATATCTTTGAAATCCGTGATGGTCGAGCGGGGCACTTCTCTGAAATCAGACCACTTGGCATGGAATGACCCTATGGTAATATTTATTTTATCTTAGTAATAGCGAAATAACTCACCTTTCTATGTTTCAGCCCACACATTTCATATTAGACTTAATTTCCTAATTATCATATTATGACCAATTAATTACAACGCAATAGTTGCCAAATGGTCAATTAACAATATGTAGCCTCAATAATACAATATAACAGTTTATCAAAATTTCCAGCGCTCACTCTTCGAAAGCGTAGTCCTTGGTGTCAATTCTGTAATAATTCCGAGTGGAATGGGATTTGCTGAAATTCCACCAACAGGCAGTATTCCGAATGAGACGGAATTTGTGAGATTTATGCGTTTCTATAACTTTTTCCGCGTACGTGTGAGACGAATAATTCCGGTCGAAACGATATCGCTAAGTTTATCTGTTTTTTTTCAATTCACTGACTTGCTTGATGAATTTCGCATCCAAGTGCGTGCATTGAGGAGAAATGGTAGTCTGCTAGCACTCAGTTCGTGTAATCTTATTTCCTTAACATCGTAATATAATCAAGATGAGCCTATAATAGCTTATATGTTCATGCAGGATTATAGATACATACCCGTAGAAGCAATTTAGTGAACAATTAGTGAAGGGGTCGTATTTCAATAATTTATCGCGATGATTGAATATCTTATGTGCGATTGTATACATTGATATTTTCCATGTTTAATGCGTAAGAAAAGGCATTATTGGATGAACTTTATTACTTTAGTAATCGTTGGTATTATTGTAAAATGAGTAGGGTATACTTCCCATTATAATGACAATATGCTTTTGGAGACTGAATGAATATTTTTTGAAAGTATAACCCATGGATTCATTTTCGACGACAACTCGTTTTTGGAGATAACGGTACAGCAAGAAACTTATAGAAAGTCTATACGCAGTCAATGAGAAGTCAATAGAAGTCAATAGCTGTACTTCATACAGTGCAAAATGGGTAACTCAGGGCTTTAATCTAAATTTTACAGTGCACTATTTCATTCTACACTTACAATACTTCATCGAAGCTATCAGTTTGCCCGCCATGTTTGTTGTTTACTAAAGATTCCGCCTTGGGATTCCGGTTACTATTTGTAGGTGAGAGAAATTTTTCCACGGGCGGAATTTAATTCCTGCGGACATCGGAATTACGAGTTACTGAATCGCTCCAGCAATTCCACTCGAAGAAAGCGCCAAGATGACGTACAATTCCGACGGAATTATTACAGAATTGAAACCCTTGTCATGCGTATCTCGCAAAAAATTCTACTGAATCTAATGATTACAAATTATATCAACTAAAATTGAGCACGCAAATTGACGCATATTATTCCAAGAAATCTATCTTTATAGTGAGAGTGAGCGAAGTAATGACAACGGCGAAACATGAGTTTCAACCCGAAAATCTGTCTACAGATACCTGCATGTAGTCGATTCCCTCGCTAATCTTCCTCCATGACTATTTGTATGGGGCTGAAGAATCTAACACTTCGTACGCCACCTTTCGCTTTCTTCTCTTTTCCACCACTCAATTGCCTCAAAGCAAAACCTCAAACATCCGGAATTCTGCCTTCCTTCATTCTTCGGTCGTTGTCGATTCTTCCCTTTGACCTCAGCCCTAACATGGCGTAATCGTATTTCGTGTCTGTGAATCCATGATGGAAAGAAACGGCAAAATCCAAAACCGGAAACAAAGGAAGCTGAAGGAATAAGGTATTCCTGAGCTTCACTGACTGACTCGGTTGGCTGACGACACGCCGCTCCTTCGACACCCCTTTAAACCGTTACGCCATCACAGAGTCAGGAGGAACAAATATAGCGAATTAATATTCGCCAGAGTTGAATCTTACAGCGACTCAAAATTTACGAGTACGTGTATATCTAAAGAAGAAATTGGAGTTGAACGTATCCAAAATCCGGCATTTTTGAAGGAGAATCGTCAGGGCTCGATACCTTCAATTCGGCCGACTCCTCGACTTTTCGTCACATTGGCCGGCATTTCGCCTCTTAAATATCGTCACCGCAAGACATAAGATTAAACGTGTTTACCAACAAGTCAAGATATCATGACTCCACTTAGTCTTAATACACGATTAACTTAAATTTACTAATTTTGAACGGAAATGCACTCAAGTCCATGTAAAACGTCTATACATGTGCATTCTCTTCTCTTTTTAACCCTTCTCGTTACGAATGAGTTGCTTTACTTTGCTCAACTCTCACACGAAAACGTGTGTAGGCTAAACGAAAGGCTATGACAAAAATTCCATAAGAATTACGGTATTTAATATCAAACCTAGTGGCTATTTCGACCATAATTGGTTATATCAGAATTCCGTCGATCTTTTACGAAAGAGAAGAAGAAATCATCCGTTTAATCATCATAGAAAATCATCCGTTTAATCATCATCCCTCTTTAAGAAAAAGAAAAGATGAGCGTCAAGTGAAAAGAGAGCGAGCGAAATCATAGGGGCGGACTCAAATTTTTCTTTCGGCTTTCACTCAAAATTTAACTCAGCCTTGGACAGACTTATTTCCTTCAAATATCTACAAAAATTCGAGGTCTAAAGTATATTCAGATACGAAATACAAAAATTTGCTACGTTGCTGCTGTCATAGAGAAGGCAAAGTCTCAGTCCTATGTAAAGTTCGATCGAAAGTTGGTGATGGGAAAATTGCTTTCCGGAGAACGAACGAGAGATTTCAAACTCGTGCTGATACTCGTCCCTCCGATTATGCGAATGACAATAGCGACACGAAAATCTGTATTTTTCAAAACTTAGCGTAGCTTTCAGATAAGTCCGTTAGTTGTTCACATGCAATAACCTGGTAGAATGAGTAGGGTTTGTACACTCTTCCACTCTCTGAAAAGGTCAAATTTTGAGGAATTCGTTGATTCACTATCTCCATTTTTATTCCAATAGTGTTCATAAGAAATAATTACCCTATGAAGAAATAATTCAGCAGTGCTGAAAAGTGATTATTCCACAAATGATTGATTTGATGAAATGTGATTAGTTAATAAGAGAAAGTGAAAACATTGAAAATTCTACTTAATAGTGCTACTAAAGATACATTCATTTTGACGTATAATGTTTCCCGAATTCTACATTGTGGAATTGGAGTATTAAATAATGGAAAATTAATTAAAATATTAAAGAATTACAGAAATTAATTTTCATCCGTATTTACAATTTGATTTTAGTCTATTGTCGTTATCCATGCTGTTGTATTCCATTATTATCCAAATACTCATTTTTTGACTAACTCGATATTTATAAAAAATTTCCGTATTTACCAGAAATCCCGGAAGAGTCCGCATCAGCTGCATGTAACATTCACCCAAACGCACGGCCTAACAACCCTGGTTGAGAAAGTGGCGCCAACGGAAAGAGTTGAGACATTTTACCACCGCATCTGCCTCTCAAAAACAAAACCCTCTCATCTTCCCCCATTTCCCGTGTCTGTAGAATTTCGGGCGCCTTTATTTCAAAGTGAGATGAATGGGGATTATTTTCATTTCTTTGACGAGAGGGAGCAAGGAAGAAAATGTTCGTAAGATGGGATAAGATCCCTTCCCGGGCTAAGAGCAGGTTTTCTTTCGGAAGAGAAGAAAAGAGGATAAAATGACGCGAGTAAAAGCTTACCTGAGAGATAAATACGATGGATTAAGGTTGTGGGAAGCTTTCGTGAAAAAGAAAAGTGGCGACGAAGGCCTTTAAGAAAAATATTAGGTGGAAATAGGTGCGGAACGTGAATTGGCGTAACCTACAGGAGCATAACATTAACTAGAAACTACGACAAGCAGCTACGGGATGTATTTGCATTTTTTTTTCGAATAGACCAAATAAGAGGGTATTGTGGCCATGTGGTCTTTCCATACCATCTTTACACCACGTTTTAAAGAAAGATGGTTAAATTAATTTAGTTTATTTTAACCCATCAATCATGTAATCATTTGGAACTATCTGCAGCTTATTTGGAAATATAATTCATTTTGTTATTCAGAATTACTATATTATAGATATAAGGAATAGGAAAGTTACAACGATAGGTTGGCAAGAAAAAAGCAGCAGGACCCGAATGTAATCCATCACTAGACATGCAAACGCTGGCTTTTCTATAAAAACAAATTGGACGAGGGAAATCTCGTGGAAAAGAGCGCACCCCAGTCCGGTTCCTAAGATTTCACGTACCTCGAAAACGGACAACTTTAAGTGAAAGTCTTTAACGTTGATTTTTTGTAAAACAACAGAGAATATTATTACAAACTCAATAATACGTTTCCTAGCCGATAAGGGAGGAATCAGTCAATACCAGCAAGGCTTCCGTAAAGGTAGGTCTTATGAGAATCAGTTATCCCTTTTTAACAATGACGCAGTCGAAGTAGCTGATAAGGGTATAAGATTGGCAGCTCGCTTTTGATATAAATAAATGTTTAGTTTTGACTTTCAAGCCTTCTACAAACGTCAAACTTGCATCATCAGGATATCTATCGGAGTTCGTCTCTCTCTGTTATTAGTAATTCTCATTGACAACATTGTAATGCCATTAATTCATCACGCCTATTCTCTCTCCGTGTATCTTCACTCCAATATTCATTTCTTCTCTTTTATCTAATACTTCCTCAATATACGCATGAAAAAGTATGGATGATAAACTATCTGTACAACTCGTTCTTACTTCTATTTGTACTACGTTCACTTCATCGAAACGTTTTGCCATTCCGATGATTCCTTTTGAATCTTTATACGTTTTTTGAATTAATTTTCGTCTTTTCAATGGGATGTAGATGTTATACGTATCTGGAATATTTTGATCTAACGGGAATTATCAAAAGATTTTTCAATGTCAAAGAAGTAGGAGTGGTAAAACTAAAGTTTAGATACCTGTTTTTTTTGTTTTCGAAATTCGCCGCTAGGTAGCAGCACCTGTATCACTTATATTCTACTGAATTAACAAAAGGAATCCTACCTACCCTACTCAACCCATCGGCACCGCGCATATTTCGTGATTAGTAGCGAAGATTCGAAATGAACAAAAGGAATCCTACCTGCCCTACTCAACCCATCGGCACCGCGCATATTTCGTGATTAGTAGCGAAGATTCGAAATGAACAAAAGGAATCCTACCTGCCCTACTCAACCCATCGGCACCGCGCATATTTCGCGATTAGTAGCGGAGATTGAGTGCGCGAGTTCTGTAGAAATACATTGTTGGTTGTTGACAAAAGTGCTGCCACCTAGCGGCGAATTTCGAAAACAAAAAACGAATATCTAAACTTTAGTTTAACCGTAGGAGTTCGTAATCCATCATTAATATCTACGCGTCTCACTCAGAAGTTGTTTTTTCTCCAAGGAGAATATTCGCAGTGCAGTAGGATGGGATGTAAAGATTGGCCAGTAGAATACTAAAGGGATGCTCTTGGAGAGTATAAGAAATATTTTTGCGCGATTTAGGACCCTCACGAAATAGGATTAGTATCCGATCCATACACGGTTCTGCATTGATCAGCCAGATTCGTAATAGGAAGTTACAGATTTGATAGCTTTGTTTCAGCTGGTACGGATTCTCTCACATTGGATTGACTTAAGGATGAAAGACTTGCTTGCCGACATAAGCGATTCGAATATTGTATCAATACAGATCTCGCTGACTAGATTTTTGATTTTGTTACTCCAATTAATGGCGTTTGCAAACTCCAAAAGAAAACTAGGAAGCTTTTGAAGGAAATTTTTGCAAGGACAGATAGTACTTCCAGTCCTTCTTCCGCAGCGAATCAGAAAAGTTAGTAGCAATTAGGGATGGGCATATTTGAATTTTCACGTTACCGCCCATACGCTACTGGTGTCTTATAGGGTTATAATTTAAATGTAAATATAAATATTCTTCCTATATAGAAGTAATTTAATTCAAAGAAAAAGGATTTATTTAATATCTCTTCCATCAATATTACAACTATAGAATATTCCTATATCATATTATTCACCTCAAATTCATTTTACTCTATCTAATTCGTAGGATACTTGCGTATCATATTAGTAAATATATTCTACAGCAAATATCTCTATTTTTTTCTTAAATATGGTATTTTAGGGGTTAATACTAAGAACCTCCTGGTAAAACTTTTAAGCATGATTTAAATCGTGGTCGTGTAAAAATATTATGTTAGGGCATTCTTCCCAACATAACAAACCTTAAGTAATCCAACGATGGCCTTAAACTGAATATCCTCGAGAACGCTGTGAGATGGTACTGTCACGTAGCCTATTTCAAAGTTCTTCTCGAAAAAGTGCCATACTGTGATAAGTAAGGCGCTCGATCCCAACACACTTGAAGAAGAACAAGGCTGGCGGCATTAAAAATATAACAAGCGTTGACCCATATACTCAGCGGCGGCCTCCAGCACTCACGGCGCTCCTACAAATGACTGACTCTTCAGGCGCAGCCAAAAGCCTCGTAAATTGATTAAGATTCTTCGGGAACACCGCCTTCAGCACACCGCACAATATTTAAGCCATTGAAAGGCATTGAAAAAAGTGGATTTGTTTTTTTGCATAAAATGTAAATTGCCGCAAATACAATATGCTATATGTCACTGTGAATAATAGTTTATCCTTATACGTAGGAAATAGCGCCTTAAGTGTAAAAAATATGATCAACTATATCTTTTGTGAGTTTCAAATTTTACACAATTAACCATTATTCTTCTATTGCTACAACAATGAATATGTAAATCATAAAACCAACAGGATTCACGGTACAATTATAAATCGATTTGCGGAAAATTGAATGACTCTAAAATATAATGAGAAGTAGCAAGATATATATGCTATGATCTGTCGGTAGTTGTTGCTGATATAATACATATGATGTACACATTTTCAATTAAGTTGACGTTGTAGGTAAAGGCCATTATTTAAATCCATATTTGGCCATAGCAGTTTAATCGTAGAGGACGTTTGGATTGACTAAATTAAGTTTGGCTTCAGAAGCTAAGGTACTTGCGTCACAAGGGAGAGGAAAAAATTTAAACTTCACCAGCTGCTCTTTTTGAAGGCTGTAGTTAATATGAAGATTCTAGGAAAGATTGTAGATGTCTAAAAATTTGGATTCTTTGACTAAAATTATAATTGAGTTATTAAAAATTCCTGGCTCATCAGAGGTTCTATTACTGTCAATTTTAAAGGTTAGGTGGGAAAATTCTTTGGTTAAATTTTTAGTGCCACTTATTGAGCCATGATCTTAGGTGAACAAGCAAACGAATCGATTCATAAGGTGAAAAGATTGGGGGGAAAAATTACGAAGGAGAGGGTTAAGACATCAGCATAGATGTACAGAATAAAAATAATCTGGTGTCCTTTGGGGGAACCCAGCAGTGATAGAATACAGAGGGGAGAGGAAGCTGTCAGTCTTTACCCGAATAAAACAGTCGGAGAGGAAAGATTGGACAATTTTCATTAAGCGAAAAGGAAATGAGAATTGTGCGAGCTGAAAATATTATACGCTGATACCTGGTTTTATCGAATGATTTTTCTATTTTTGTTTTCTGTTGGTACTTTCTTCTTTGTAAATATCGATAAACACTCAAGTATGCAATAGTGCGATCGATGAGTATTCCGTTTTATTTATTATTTTTTTATTATTTTTATTATTCCGCAGCTCATTATCAATAAATTTGATGAAATCTTGCAAGATGTGACATGTATACATAAAATATTCATATGAGCGTTATAAACGTATTTGCTGTATAAAAATTGAGATATTCCAAGCAAAAATTATGACTCCTATTAAATATACGTCGGCAAAAATGTCACTCTATGAAAAGTTTTCATATGATAAAAAGCTAAATAATTCTCCTCTTACTCTTTCCTCAATCAGGCCTTACCTTCGGAAGGTTATACAGAAATTTTATCGAGATAATCGATCATGATTCGAACTATGGGTAACAAATATTTTCTCCGTATAAATATTTTAATCTGCTTATTACGTAAGAGCAAAAACATTGCTCGATTCTAACGCTCCAAGAACTAGTATAAATAGGTGGCACAGTTACGAAGAATTTTCTCTCAAGTCAAGTACTGTGAGAATTTTGCGCAGACAAAGATAAATAGTAAAGCCGAAATTTGTTTCGTATGTTTCTCACGCTAATTGATGAAGAGGTAAACAGAAATCTAAACCGGACGGTATCAGCATATTCAGAGTTGAGACTTAACACGAACAATACTCAATCCAGCAAAGGTCGTATTGATTATATTCTCACGAAATTAGTAAGCTTGCCCAATTTGGTAAAAAATCGTATTATTAAAAATTTGAATTACAGAATTTTCTTAATAAGGTTCAAAAACCGTCTTTATTATAAAAGAGAAATAAAGGCACATATTTAACTGTCCCCACAAACTTAATTAACACATTTTAAATAAAGTAACGAAGTAATATCCATAGTAAATTTAATAATATATTCCACAATAAATTTACTGTGTAAATTACTAAGTTGCTTTCCATACTCATGAATATCCGCAAAGTTGCGCCTTTTCGCCTTCATTAATGCATGACCTACGTTTTGACACTTAGAGTCGTCATCAGGTGTGTACAAATAGGAAATCGTCGCATATATATATATATATATATATATATATATATATATATATATATATATATATATATATATATATATATATATATAACGGTAGGAATTAAAATGTGGAGAAGGGAGGGATCAGAGAGGAGAGGTGGAGGTTGGACAGGTTGAAAGAAAAGGGACAGAGTTTGCTCTGTGTAAGAAAGGATTCGGGATGCAAAAGGGTAAAGGTTCTCGATGATAGTTGTTAAGCAAGGGTTAGCGAGAGAAAGTAAGATTTTCGAATCCCCATATTGGTACATGGTCCCTTCTCTACAAAGTGTTCTACAATAAAGAACTCTCGTAGATATCGTTCAGTAGTTTGGCAAGCCATCGATTCATTGAGCCGATAGGGTTTTCGTTCCCTTTTCTTCGAAGAACAAAAGAACTTCCGGTCTGCCTCAGGTGGGGCATCACTTACTAATTGGCAGAACGCGACTCCTCCTTTGGTATCGCTACAGGAGAGGGACGAACACACAAAATGTAGAAATTCAGCACAAGGTGTAGAATAAGTTCTGGTACTATGAAATACTATCTAATTTTGTAGTTTTGTCGCGACCGACCGACTGTCGGTATGGTAGCGCTATGCTGCCACCACCTGAGCTGATGAAGGAGGGCTCAGGTCCTCGAAGGTTGGGTTCTTGTCCTGGGGGCTTGATGAAAATGCCGAGTAACAATGAAATCAAAACTTTACTCTCAACAAATTCACACTCCCAGATACTCCACGTACGTCCCTCACTCTGCCCAAACCCCAACTGCCTTCCGCTCACGCTTTTCCTCCAGCCTCCCTCCTGTCCCGTTATTTCAGTTATCCTCAACCTCGGAAAAACCCGCTGTGGGATTTCCGCCCACCCAGGCAGGAAGGTTCCTGACCCTGGCGAGTCCTTTATCCTTTCTTTCCCGCGGACGCGACAGTTTTATCTCCAAATTGAAATCATTCTCCGCTCTCAATCACACTTTATAATAAACAAAAATTATTTAGCAATAAGTAGGCATTTATATTTTTATTGTTTAAAATTTATGAAAACTACCACCAAATAGTTAGAAAAAGTTTCGCTTGGAAGGTAATATGATATAGTTGGTAAATATTGATTAGGGTGGTAAAAATTCACATAATCATGTACATTTGGTAAAAAACATATTTAATTTATACAAAATGCAATTCTGAGATTGCTCTTAGTTAAAAATCTTAAAATAATTGCCAATCAGAGCAGAAAAAAATATTCCATAGCTAATCTGTTGAATTTTACTAATTTCAAAGCTAAGTTACAAAGCAGTTATAAGCGTTCGTAGTAAAAGTGATTCGTTTTACATCTATATTTAGATCTATTTGCAGAAGGCCCAAAAGTAATCTTTGTTCTTAGCACTTGCACAGTTAAGCTGGGCCCGCATCCCATATTACCCTGCACGTCATCTCACAACATAACCACAGAATCATCTGTACCCATTGCCAAAAATCAAGCAATATATAACGATTTTTACTTTTTACTTAATAAATTGTAATTTTTGATTTTAGGTGTACATTTACGATTACTCTCACATATTATTGAAGCAAAAATTTTGTAAAACAACGAAACCAATTTTTCTTCGCTGTAACGCATACGATGTCGGCAGTAGAGCAGTCGCTACAGAGCATCATGGGAACTTTTTTCAGTTTCTCCCGCTTGAAGAACAACTCAGCGGATGAGAAATCACGGAGTGCCATAATGCCCGACTTTTCCATAATAGCGGAAGTTCATTTACTGGTTAATGGTAGCTAAGCGGGGTTTTCACCATTACTTTTTTTCAGGTAGAAATTTCGAGAGTTGCCGTGCTAATCCGGACCCTTAGCTCGGCTTCGTAGCTCGGGAGCGCCCGACCTTCCCATCAGGGGGGGACTATAAAGAAACTGACCGCGTGGAATATGATTTAAAAAATTATAAACAATTCAAATGAGCAACAATGCATTATCTTCGTCGTCTCACTCGTCCTAAGAGGTATAAAAGCGTCTTTTGATCGGCGTTCTACGATGAAAATTAAGATTTTTCATGATTTTGCAAGAAATTACCCCTTTACACACGGCAACGTTGCTCAGTCAGATAGGCGGGTGTTTTAAATATCTCAACGGTGGTTGGGTTGGGTTGGGTGGAGGATTTCTAGATTTTTGATAGAAATCCCTCCCCCCTACCCCAACCCAACGGCAACGTTGCCGTGTGTAAACGGGTAATTTCTTACAAAATCACGAAAAATCTTAATTTTCATCGTAGAATGTCGATTGAAAGATGCTTTCATATCTCTTAGGACGAGTGAGACGACGAAGATAATAATTGTTGCTCATTTGAATTGTTTATAACTTTTTAAATCGTATTCCACGCGGTTAGTTTTTTTATGGTCCCCCCTGATGGGAGGGTCGGGCGCTCCCGAGCTACGAAGCCGAGCTAAGGGTCCGGATTAGCACGGCAACCCTCGAAATTTCTACATCTACATCTACATCTACATTAATACCCTACAAGCCGCCTTTCGGCGTGTGGCAGGGGGTGTAAACACCAGTTGAATCTAAATTACTTCCTTATTCGATTATTGTCACGTATTGTTCGCGGAAAGAATGAATCTCTGAAACGATTCGTCCTAGCATCTATTTCTCTTAACTTACGGTCATTATCGGATCGACCGACGTAGCAGGGGGGTTGCATGATACCGATTGTATCTTCCGCAAATGTAGTTTCCCTGAATTTATTAAGCAATCGCAGCCTAGCTTCCAATCTCCTTTCTTTCAAGGATTCCCAACCTACGTCTGAGAGCATTTTTGTAACGCTTGCTTTTTTATCGTAGCATTTCTTAACAAAACGAACCGCTTTACGCTGCACTTTCTCGAGTTCGCGAGTACACGTTTCATCCGCCGGATCCCATATACTTGCCGCATATTCCAGAAGGGGTCTGACCAAGGTAAAATAACATCGCTCTCTCACCTTTTCGTCGCATTTACCGACAATACGCTTTACAAAGCCAAGCCTTTTACTTGCTTTGCCGCAGATTTTTCGAATATGCGTGCTCCAATTTAAGTTATTAGTAATGTTTATCCCGAGATATTTAACTGAATCTACTACTTTGATACTAATTCCATTAATTTTGTATGGGTGATTTGGACGCATTTTTTTCTTTTCGAAGAAATTAACTACGGAGCATTTACTTACGTTAATATCTAATTCCCATTTTTCGCACCACCTTTGGATGAGGACTAAATCGTTTGAGAGAGATGTCCGGTCTTCCTCGTTTGTTATTTCCCTATATATAACCGAGTCATCCGCAAATATCCTCACATTACTAACTATCTCGTCACTCAAGTCATTGATATAAATAAGGAAAAGAAGAGGTCCAATTACACTGCCTTGAGGTACGCCAGAGGTAACTTTGACTCTATTTGAGCTAACGCCATCCAGTACAACTTGTTGTTCCCTCTCGTAGAGAAAATCCTTAACCCAGTCGACTACTTCCTTGTTAATGCCCGCTAGTTTTAGTTTGTAAATTAGTTTGTAGTGGGGGACTCTATCGAATGCTTTTTTGAAATCTAGGAAAATAGCGTCCACTTGCTTTTTACTTTCGGTAGACTTTAAGATATCGTGTACAAATAGAGCAAGTTGGGTTTCACATGATCGGGACTTACGAAAACCATGCTGGTTTGCGTCGAGGAATTCATTTCTATCTAAAAATCCCATGAGTGAGCTTACGACGATATGTTCCATTACCTTTCCGGACAGCGAAGTTAATGATATAGGTCTATAATTTCCTGGGTCCTCCTTTAATCCGCTTTTGTAAACAGGAGTAATATTAGCTAATTTCCAATCGGATGGGACCCTACCTTCATTTATCGATTTACAAAATATAATTTTGAGATAAGGGGCGACGCTTTCTGCCAGTTCTTTAAGCACTCTTGCTGGGATGCCTTCTGGCCCTGGCGACTTATTTGGCTTAATTTTGCGTAAACTTATTTGGCTTAATTTTGCGTAAATTTTTTGCGTAAATTTGCGTAAATTTTTTGCGTAAATTTTTTGCGTAAATTTTCTACCTGAAAAAAATTTAATGGTGAAAACCCTGCTTAACTACCATCAACCCGTTTACTTTCTAGGATGGGTGAATGCAATGGACGTACGGATAAAGGAAAAGGGACGTAGAAGCTACATTTTAACGTCGCCTGGCGAGTATTTTGAAAGTTTGTGTAACGCCGCCAAGAGTTCCTCCATGTTCTTTTCATATCCTTCTATTATCCCATCATCTTCACCTTAGCTGCGGGGATGAGAGAGAACATTCCACGTCCTCCCGAAATACGTATCGATATAAATTTAACGCCGCGCGAAAGGGTCATTCACTTATTGCTAACAATACTCTTTAATAGAGTGGGCTCGAAGGCCGTGTCGGGAAAATTCAGATAATACCGCTCCACGCATCATCAGAGCCGCATCCCTCTCAAACCTCCACCATCTCCGGGTACTCGTGGTATAAGGTGAATAAAGTCTGTTATTATTATTTTACGGAAGGGT
Organism: Sympetrum striolatum; assembly: GCA_947579665.1. NCBI lineage: Eukaryota > Metazoa > Arthropoda > Insecta > Odonata > Libellulidae > Sympetrum > Sympetrum striolatum. The sequence goes on along the minus strand of OX388352.1, from coordinate 21,001,069 downwards.
TTTTCTCCTCGGAAACCCAACACCAAGGGCAAGAACCCGTAATTACTTAAGCGTCGCACCTATCATCGGGTGCGGCACGACAATTTGGGGGCAGCGGTGGGATTTCTTTGCCTAAGCGCTGTAAAGGTAGGTTCACACGAGAGGACTTTGCCGTGCGGGTTTTAGGGTTGAGGGCGGATGGGTTGCATTCACACGGAGGAACTTTTTGAGAGTGCGCGCGTCTTCTAATGGTACTTAAATCTCCACTGCGGCAACGCTGAGTTGCAAACCTGTTCACACGAAGCAACTTGGCCCTCTAGCAGTTGGGATCATGCGCCAGTTCTCAGTGGATCGGAGTGGAGTCAAGCGGAAGAAGGATATCAGTGCATCCAGTTGTGCATATATTGTGTAAAATGGAAGCTGCCGCCGCTATTACATTTTTTTTATTTCTTGATTTTTGCTTGGTTTATACCAGAACGTTTAAACGTGTGAGAAGGTTGGTGTACGAAAAGGTGAGGGAGAATTAAGGATGTAATTAATTCCTCATAGTTATAAGGGGGAAAAAGAAAAAATAATGCTTGAATAAATTGGGAGAAACACTTTACATTTTTTCTGAAAATTTTAAGTAATGAAACAGGCATTCCTAGTTTGTTAAAATCATCAGTCTTCTCCCTTGGGAAAACCAGACGTGAGGAAGTAAGAAAGGATTCGAAGAGAGGTGTGAGCAAAACAGACGCCGATAATGACCTAGAAGAGAAAGTAAAAGGGATAAATAATGGCGGAGGAATTAATTGTATTTCCGAGGGAAAATACATAGAAAGCGCAAACGAAGGCGATGAAGAAATTTAAGAGGGCTGATAAAAGGAAAATTAATTGGGGAATTAGAAGATGAAAGAATATTTATGACCGGAACCACGGCAAATAAAGTCCAGATTAGGGTGAGTGAAGATGTCAAACCCCCACCGCGCAGCGAGACCATTGTTTATGGAAGCTGCGACTTAGTTAAACGGCAGGCACTCGTGATGGAGCCGGCAAAGATTAGGATCCATGGAATAATCGCTGGCAGGTGTATAGTGAAGCCCACGAACAGCCGCCGAATTCCGGTAAAAATAATAAATACTTCCTCTAGAAAACGTGTGACTCGTGCCAGGACAATTATTTGAACAGTTGCGGAGGAGTTTACAGAGGAACCGCAGAGAAGAGAAAGACGAAGGGGTTATCTGCCACAAGAATATTTGCCCCCAGAATTAGGAGAGTGCTTAAATGGAGTACCCCAAGGAAAAACATGTTCCTCGAGAGAAGCTCATATGGAATACGAGGATGTAAGATGCATAGCCTATAGGGAAGACGGTTCGAGTCCGACATAGGATCTAGAGAAGGAACCTCTCAGCAGGAAGCCGTGTCGCGTTCCATTTACGCAAGAAATGGTGTATTTCCAGCCTTGGGATAGAGTCTTTCTGAATGTTCCTTTCGTGTGGAAATGGAGGAAGAATAAGTTAAGTCGGCAGTGGCAAGGTCCTTATAGAATATTGGAACAGACGGATCCAGCGAATTTTTGCATCCAGCATAACTTCCGGTCAAGAGATTGCCAGCTGGTACACCCGAAACGTCTGAAGTCTACCCACGGGACCAAATATCCTTCGCCTCCGCAGTCTAATGGACCCCCAGCAAGGACTAATACGACGGCGACACCCCCAACGGAGCCACGAACGATAATCGCGAGGGTGATTCCCCCACGTTAATATATGATGTCAATTGTTTTCCACCTCTCCCATCTGAATTCCTCCCCCCTTATTACCTCCTCCACCTCATCTTTATCGTCTAAGAAGAAGAGGACCTGTTTTACTGCTGTAAAAGTATACGCTAATTTTATTTTTTTCGAGCAAATCAACAGGATAGCGACCTTCACCATGCAGTAATCTATTGAAAGTGCGTCCCACGACGACCGATGGGATCGGCAAGATCGCTGATGACACCGCTCCTGATGGTCGTCGCTCCGCTTCTGCGAATGGTACAGATAGCCGCGCTGCAAACCCCTTCATGAGTTCTGCGGATGAAGCTTAAGGACAGGATCTCCAGATGAATGAGACAGACGCTAATTGCTCGGAAATGGAGAGGATGGGGAACCCTCGACCACCAACGGACCAACTATGACGTCACTAAGAAGATGTGCTGGTGTGCAAAAGAATTGCTAGTGACGTGGTCCGAGCAGTGAAGTACAAAAAGGGTAACAATTGCGTCGATGTGTCATCAAAGTGTTTGTTTTGTGGTTGTATGTAGGGTTTGGATTTTATTTTGCAAAAGTAAATTGTCATGTTAGACAATATATTTTTTCCGTGGTAGATAGTAATCGTAATGCCTCCATTTTCTTTTCTTCTCCTTCTATTATCCTGTCAGCTTCACCTTATCTGCGGGGATGAGAGAGAACATTCCAAGTCCTCCAGAAATACGTATCGATATAAATTTAACGCCGCATGAACGGTTCACTTATTGCTAACAATACTCTTTAATAGAGTCCCTTCAGGACTACAACTGTCCCAATTTATGTTTATTTTTGCGATGCTAAGGCCATGTTTGGTCGCCTCCGAATCCCCTAATAGTTTGGCCAGCTTTCTCAAATTCTTCCTTTTAGTTGTAACAAATACCTGCGCGATATTATATTCCCGGTTCTTAAACTCTCCCCCGAACGCAGGAACATACTACCCCATGGAAAGGGGTTTGTGTGGAGTCCATTACTCGAGATGCTGTCACGCGGTTAAGTTAGTTGGTGTGGGCCGGTGTCGAAGGCCATGTCGGGAAAATACAGATAATACCGCTCCTCTCATCAACAGAGCCGCATTCCTCTGAAAGACGACTTAGCATTAACCCTTAAAGATCCAACTTCTTTTGGTTACTCCGTGGACCAAGGGAGAGTCAAAAATTGTCCACTTTTGTTTTTTACGATAAAATAAAGTGAAAAATATTATCTCTTCAGTAATTGCCTTCTTGGATTTTTAAAAACTTCTTACAATGATTTCCGTTGCTAAAAATTGTACTACTGCGATAAAAATAATGAAATTTTTATTTTAAAAACTCATCGTAGACGAGGATATGATAAAGTTTCTTCTCAATAGTACCGGTGTAGGACTCGACTCCTACACCGGCATCAAAGCTCTAATTAAGAAAAGAAGTTTTTAAATCACCGTTAGTTATGCTTATAAATCAAAAACAAGGTATAATTAAAAATGTAAATTAAATTATTAAAATTAATTAAAAACTATTTGTCAAAATATATGATTCCATTTGGTTCAAAAATATGTCGCAGGTTGGACCGAGGGTGGGTCATTTTGTGTCCACCGCCTATTTCCGATCTCATTACATTGCTTTAAAAAACGTACAAAATGCATCAACGTATATTTATCTTTAAAAACCTATATTTGACAATGTAATGAATTTATAAGACTGTATAACACGATTAAGTTCTTAAAATATTGAAAAAGAAGAGTGGTGGACAATTTTTAGCCCTCCCTTGGTCCTTAAAGGGTTAAAGAAGTTTATATTACCCAAATTCTACCAGTAACACACCTGATGGCGTAAAGGACGAATATTTGGGATCGAGAAAGAAGAAATACAAGGCTATCATCTAATTCTAGCAATAGTTTCTAATTTTGTTCATGTATTATCTGATTCTATTATGCATAAAGAAATAATCCTTCATTAGAAGCTGAAGAAGCTGTTTATTTTTCATCCATAATCTCCGATATCGTCCACATAAATGAAAATATTTAAATAGTAATTTTAAAATAAACTAATTCTTAAACTTAAGGGCTACTCCTTTCCGTCATCGGATACTACACACTTATTGGTTGAGAACCATAATACCATCAGTGAGATAGGCGAATTTCGCTTTTAGCAATTTAGCGAAGTACTGTACTAAATTACTGCATCGTCTTTTTTTCCAACAGTACGTATTTTCCAAAAGCCTCCATAAATCAACGGGCACGAATGTTTCTCCGAAAAATCCCAGACTCTTATTTTTGTGAAAATAACTCAAGTTTGGGGCCTAAAAATATTCTGAAACGACAAACGGAAGCATAATCAAATTGAAGAAAAATCGAACATTCTGCAATTACAAAGTTTCAAGTTCCGCATTTAAAAAAAACATTTTTGACCCCATGTCCGACTTTTTTCGATTGCAGCTCATTGTACGACGTGACGAAAATGAAATAGAAAGGAAACGTAAAATTTGTAAATCGATCTAATATTTTCTCCTCAATCCGTACATTATAGCCGTCTGTGATCACTCCGCAGCACTTTCCAGCGTAATCACAAAACATCCATTCTTAGAAATAGAGTTTTTCCTCTTCCTGATAAATTAATTACTGAGATTGATTCAACTCTAGTCAACCTCATTTTCGTATAGACCGGTGGCGCAGCGAGGGGGAGGTTTTAGGGATTCAAACCCCCCCCAAGAGTCAAGTCCTATAACTATCTCTGAGCTTTTTTTTCTGCTGGAGAGTACAAAACCCCAATCATCACGCAAGTCTTAGAGAAACACTGCTTGATAAATTCAGCGAAAGCTTCGCATACCTGTAAATATGGCTCCGATTTCAGCTAAGGTTATGTTTTCGGTAGCAGAGCAGGCCTAGAGCCGACATCGATATCAATGGGACACTAAGATACGAGTGTTTTGCACTCAATGTTCAACGCGTGCACTTCTTAAGCCTATCCTTCAGTTAGATGACTCACACCATAAGATAAGATTCCCATGAAAAAATTCGAAAATGCTGATTCCTTTGCTCCTCGCAAAAATACAAGGGAGCATTCGAGAAGTAATTCGAAAATTTCACTCTGAAAACAGAGATTAAGATTTCGTTTGAGAAACAAAATTTAGCAGATTGATAAAATGCTCAGTTAGATCTTCTGCATGTGACTGTTTTTAGGGTGTGAATGCAAGGTTAGGCTCGTCAGTGGTGCTTTTGAGAAATTCACAGTGAACAGTTCGAAGGAGAGTTTAGTTTGGATTTCATAAGGTACAGATGAACATCCGAATTTTTTTTTTCGCAATTCGCTAATAGCTAAAGGCCTCTATCGGAAAAACGGAAGTTAATTGCTATGTGTTTTTTTGTGAAATGACCATTATTAGTTGCATAAATTAGGATTGCCTTTTTAGGGCTGTTATCGGAGGGCAAATCTCAAAATGAGTTCAGCGACAATTCCAAAGGCACTGTTTCCTTTATTAAGCATTCTGGACGATTAAAAGTCTGTACAGTAGATTCTTCATTACTCGGACTGATTGAAAATGTACTGATCCTTATTTTATGGTTACCTGATATTTTGCTGTATATTTACGAAAATGATTCGATAACCGAATTGCCGTAGAAATTTGATTATCGAAGTATTGGAGCAATACAAGATATCACTTAAAAGAATTTTCGATTATTTTGTTAATAATATACCATTTTGGAAGTGAATCAGTCAGCTGAAAGGTATTGTGCGCGTAAGGTACGCACAGATTTATCGGAACAGTGACTTGATGGCTTAAAATAAATTCGATGAACTGTTAAAACTGTGGCTTAAATTCCCCAGCTTCCTCTTTCCTTCTTCCACCAATTTTTTCTCTGGGAATAGAATTCAATGAACCTCATGACTTATCCTGTCAACCACGAGGTCATGCAATGCCCCTTCAAAATTTCAATTCACGGAACAATTTGTTTTATTTGAACACAATGCGTAAGACTGGGTTTGCGTCAGCTCTCTGCTTGTTAAACAACCTAACTACTACTTGGTCTAAATAATTGTAAGTTGACGATTTCATTTTTTTCACATTGGTGTGTAACTTTAATTCTGCAGATTCAATTATAATATCAACTATAATTAAGAGTATACTGTATTTTTTAATTCAGCCGAATTTTTATTGTTCGGTTTGTGACGCATTCAACTGAATGCTTAGCTAATACATAAATGACGAAATCAGGCTTAATTGTAAGCCTACCAGAAAATTTCATCTGATATAAATGATTTTTGGTTCTTAGAAGAGAAGTTAATTAAAAAAACAAGGGATGAAGTCACTCCTAAGAAACCTGATGATATAGTTTAATAACGAAAGATATTCAAATAAGTACGGGCGCGCCGATGCGGGGATCTAATGAGTGGATATTACGTTTTATGTCGCTTGCCAAATAATCGTAACTATTTTATTTTCCTTTTCACGCTTGGCAACCTCTTGGAAGAAAAAACGCTCAAAGACTCAGGAAGTTTATATCTACAACGCTGAAAACTTCAGCATAGATAAAAAACGACTTTTTAATAGATATTGGACGTATCCAAACAACACTTATGATAAGTTTCCAATAGTTCGGTTATGTAAACTACTATCTTGGAAAGATGAATAAGTTGGCCATATAAGCTATAAACTCCTCTATTTTTCAATTTATTTAGTTTTTGAAAGAATTGACATATCTGTAATAAGTAACGAGCATGAATATACTAGCCCCTGCGAGTTAGGTATTTTTCGTTTCCTTGGACCCCTCCCATTGGCAAATCCCGGCTGCGCCACTGGTATAGACAATATGGGAAATTTCTCCAAAGAAGCTATTGTATATGCTAAATAATCGCTAATACCCTAACTCGACCTACCACGGGCTTAATTCGCCGCTGATTGAAGCTCTCTGACAGATTATCGAGCATGCATTCACTAGTGCATTCCCGATTATAGCTAAGTCTCGCTTTAACTACCTTCAAAGGTAAAACAAAGAGTTCAGTCCGTTTAAGTTCATCTGGGAAATGACGATCGGAGAGCGGGTATTTGTAAGGGAAGCCTTCCATCGTCAGGATACAAAAGGAAACGTCAAACTGACAATGATTGGGTTTTGGCGATTTTTATTGGGATTCGTTGGAGCGAAGAATTCAGCATTGGACAGCCAGTTCAATTGTCCATTTTCACAAAAATTAATTAACTTTCACTTAAAGAGAACACGGGATGAGTCCAGATGCGGACTCATGAAAAATATACAAGAATGAAAGAAAGGGCATTATTCTTGAACAAATAGGAGGAAGTGATGGTATGGATACATTTCAAAATAATTTTACTTCCTCACTCGTGACAATTTCTTTGTCTCGTCTGCTTCTGAAGAAGAAGCTTATCAAATCTTTAACTTATCGATCGATTAAAAAATCCATTGAAGATAGCTTTTGTGTTTGGGAATATTTGAAAACGAAATTTATAAAATATCTGCGGATAAAATATTCCAAATTATGATTTAAATATTCAGAATGGTGTTCTTTCTTTGGAAGTATCAAAGTTCCAGTCAGGATATCCCCTTCAAGATTCGTCAAGGAACGAAATAACATATTAACATAAAAATCAAGCTTTCCTTCGTTTACCAGATGTATTCGTAAAATCTTACGAAAATGTAAAATCTGAATAATAAATTTGAAAATTGCTCCAAATTTCAAAATTTCACTCTGGTATAACTGTTATAAACTGTAACTGGTTCTCACGGATTAAGCACAATCATCTGTTAGCGAAATTACGTCACAAATCGTTAATTACCGAGCAGAAGAACTGCAAAACGTCCTTGATTTTGGAATCTAATTGGAAACATATTAGAATTATACGAAACAATTTATTATGCAATTATTCGAGTAAAGTAAAAGTTATCAAACTTTTAGCATTTCACTTAATTTGATTTGATGTTAAAGTTTTTTTTTACTATATACTATGCATGAACGCGGAGTTGGGCGGTATTATTTTAATTCGCAATCTTCAATCGATTGGAAATTGAAAGGTTTCCAGGAATAGTATACTGTTCTTTTGGCGTATCTAGAAGTAAACACAGTAAAAAAGTTATGTAACTTAAGAATACAATACATTAATGTTCTCCGATACTTTAGTTGCAGATAAAACATTTCGAACAGTGAAAATTAAATCAATATCACCTAATTTTTAAGGGGTAGAGGGTTAACAAAGGGAAAAATAACTATTCTCAATCAAAATGGACCTTCTATGGAATTAAAAGAATCTTCTATGGCTGCAAGTTTCTGAGCCTATTCCAAAGAGTATACTTTTGATGTAACTTTTGTCCGCAAAATGGGCTCTCCATAACACCGTGAGGTGTACGGACAGTGCTCTTTTTAGATAAAGAAATTAAGGAGAAAAAGTCTGCAGTTCGAGCTATTTCCTCCAAAAGTGCTTACCTTCGAGACGAAGTTGAATAAATTGTAGTACCTGCTAACTAAATTATGTAAGGACTGGTTGATTTTCTGAGATTCGTGATGATGTACTTATGTCCATGAGGTAATCGTAGAAATGTATTTTTTATGGTATGGGATAATAAAGTATGTCTTGACTTCTACTTATATAATATGTAATGTATATCCACTGCCGCTAGATTTTTAATCTACTCGTAGTTTTCGTGTAATAGTACTAATAATTACTATTAAAACGATTGAAAAAAGTGCAATGGAAAGAAGTTAAGAAGGTTATATGGAGACAGGGGAGACGTAAGAGAAAAAGCGAGGGGTAATTCGATTAGGCTTTTTTTCAGGTAAAAAACAGCTCGGCATGGATGAGAATAAATAGCAGGGCACAGAAAGAGGAGAACATAAACATAGGTTGAAGCTAAAGGAACAGATAAACGATATCGCCAGGAATTCGTATAAAAATAGAGTGGATATCGAATTGAATATGTTGCTTCAAGAGGCCTTGAAACCCTTATTGAAAAATAAAAAGGAGTTTTGATATAGATGTTGGAAAAAAGAGGAATGCATGTGAAGTTTTTGTTATTTGTAAGTGTAATGATTGACAATTTAGAACAATAGGAATTTAGACAATTCCAACCGTAGAATTGATTACATAAACGAGGGCATCAACTGGATATGTGAAAAGAATGGCCTGACTTTTGTGAATCCCAATATTTGTATAAATGACAATGACATTAGTAGGGATGGACTCCAACTAAATAGGAGAGTAAATTACAAGTTGGGGAAGTTATTGTTTGAAGCAATTGATAAATTCTACGGGCAGAGAAACTAGATAAGGCTGTGGTTGTTGTTCACGAGGGTAATTTTAACAGTTATTTGAAGGGAGCGTAGTCGAAGAAAAGATGGGATGGGATTTTACATAACGGTAGAAATACACCCGGAATGGCTTAAATTGTTAGCAATAAAAATATACAAATTACTGAGAACGACATTGTCAAAAGAGCTAACGAGGAAGGGGTTCTAAGAATCCATCAGGTTAATTGTAGAAGCGTAGTTAAAAAAGCGGTGGAAATTGGTGATTTGTATCATAATTAATCTAGTAATATAACCAGATGGTGTTATAGGTACTAACTCTTGGCTGAGAAGCGATATTTACAGTTCAGAAATATTTTCAACCAATGTCATCGTTTACAGGAGAGATAGAGTCAAAAAGGGAGGTGGAGGAATATTTATTTGCGTAAGAGAAGGAATACTTAGCAGCCTGAAGTGGTCCGACGAAAGTCACGAAATGCTTGGAGTCAATATTGATCGAAGAGCGGGCAAGAGCTCAAAATAATTGCAGTCTATGGGCCTCCTGATGAGCACTTTAGAATTTTAGAACATTTGCTCGAAAAAAACACGCATTGTTGAAGGTGAACCCAACTTACCGGGTTCAGTCAGGGTTGTGTTAACGAACTTCTTAGGCAAGGAGGTTTCGCGCAGGTAGATAAGTGTCCATAAGGAGTATCGGTGTTGAAATTCAACATATTGGATGGAATTAGCGATCACAGAGCGGTGGAAATCGAAGTTGATTGTCTGTAAAACAGACGTAAGGAAAACAATTGAAGTCAAACTGTATAATAAAACTGATGGTGCGGGCTTTCGAAACTACCTTCGGAAGGAATTTAATCAGTGGATTGCAAAGGGAGAAAATATAAACCAAATATGGCGTAATTCAATGGAAATTTTGAAACGTGGAACAGATTTGTTTGTTCTCACGAGGGTCCTACGTCGTAATCCTGATCCCGACTATTACATACCGCATTAAAAGGCTGAAACGGAAAGCTTGCAAATACCTAATTAAACTACATCGAGGAGCGTACAGTAAACTCCCGTTTATCCGAATCGCGTTTATCCGAAATCCGCTTTATCCGAACAAACTTTTCCGAATGCACCTACCCCACCCCCACCCACCGAATACCATCGCGACCCATTACTTATTTGCTCTTGACACCTCTTCATATATGTACGTACTCTATCAACCACGTAAATTAAGTTCATTCAAATTTATAAGTGGAGTAATTTATACGAATTCATTCGCAGAAGACGAAAAGAACAAAGTAGATTGGATCACATCACCCTGAAAAGTGATGGAGTGGAAGTTGATCGTAAAATAGCAAACGTTGAAACCTTCAACTCTTGGCTTACACGATCTTTTTCTAACGAGGAGGACATCGTACGCGATTATTCATAATTCAACACGGATATAAAGAAGAAGTTTAATGCGTTCCAAATCAGATATGAACATATAACTGAAGCAATAAAAAGAATACGACCGAGGAAGTCATGCGGTCTCGATGGATAAATATTGAAGTGAGGAGGTGAAGAGATCGTTCTATACCTAAGGATTATCTTTAATGTAACCTCAAATAACAGTAAGATCCCTGATGATTGGAAATGCGCAATTGTTGTTCCAATATACAAATGTGGTATGCAATCGGAACTAGACAACTACCGCCCGATTAGTCTTACGTCAGTCATATTCAAACAAATGGAACATTTTATTGGGAGTTACATTAAAGAATTTTGGAGGATGAATAACTGGCTGTGGGAAGATCAACACGGTTTAGAAACGAACACTCGTGTGAAACTCAATTGGCTGCTTTTGCACAATACATTGCAGAGGCATTGGATGTGAATGAGCAGCTGGATCCAGTGGTGGTTGCTTTTTCTAAAGCCTTCTATCGCGTGAGTCATACATTACTTCTGCTGAAATTGTCTCAGATGGATTTAGATAAGAGAGTAACAGAATGGATTAGGGCGTTTCCAACGAATCGTAAACAAATGGTTAGGATAGGAAAAGAAACCTCCTCGCTGGCGGATGTAAACTCTGGAGTCGCACAAGCAAGTGTCTTCGGACCTCTCTCTTCCTTTTATTTATAAATGACTTACCGAGGAATATGAGATTGAAAGTAAGGTTATTTGCGGACGGCATCTCATATATAAGCGCGTAAAAGGCGAAGACGATTGTTTAGCTCTACAAGCTGATATTGAGGAGCTAATGAAATGGACAGCTGAAAATAAGATGGTAGTAAATCCTGGGAAGACAAAAATAATACGTTTCAATCGAGGTAGACCTAAAGTAGAATTTAGTTACAGTTTGGACGGAAAGGCTATGCAAGTAGAAAGTGAATGCAAGTATCTCGGAGTGATATTAGACCAAAGTTTATATTGGGGGTCACAGATTAACACCGTACTTTCATAATCCTACAAGTTCCTGCACTTCGTGATGAGAACGTTAGGAAGATGTTCCAGAAAAACTAAAAAAACTGCCTATGAATCATTGGTCAGACCAATAGTCGAATATGGATCCATCGCGTGGAATCCCTATCTCGCTGGGCAAATTCACAAAGTAGAGATGATACAAAGGACAGCTGCGAGGTTTGTCCCGAATTAATCTAATAGGGGCGAAAGTGTAACAGAAATGCTAGAGACGCTAGAATGGGACTTTGGGAATAGGAACTTCACAGCAACGAACGAACTGGGGAAAGTATTCCTTTTTAAATAGAACTGTAAATGATTGGAATGGTTTATCCTCGGAAGTTTTTGGGCCTTTTCCTGAGAAGTCTCGACAATTTAAAACCTGGGTTAAATCCAGTTTGTGTAAATTATGTACGTATATCCTGTTTTTAATTACCCTGTTACTAGTTAATCCAGTTTTTAATTGACGAGTTGATAATGCAATTATGACTTTGTGAATTTAAATATAAATAACGATATGTATAAGCTGGCTAATGTTTTGTCTTTGTATGATCTTGCAATAAGGCTTGCGGCCTATTTGCAAGGATTATATTAATAATAATAATAATTTCGAAAAAAGATATGTGGATTACTAAAGAAACTATGTATACTGACTAGTTATCAACTGAAATTATCGGATATATGTGGTATATATGTATTAGAGTGAGTATCCGGGGGATGCTATATAATTATAGGCTTGTGGTATTTATGTGTGAGTTCTTTTTTAGACAATTGTTAGGGCAGCCAACTGACAGCTGGCAAACTCCTTTAGATGATAATAAATAAATAATCTTCCGAGAAATGCAACAAAGAAAGAAATTGTTTCACCTCAAAATTACGGCACTGGGTTTTTGCTGATATATTTCAATGCCTAAAAAAATCGCAGGAAATGCTCAAAGAGATTATAAAGTAGAAAATGCTTAAATTATAACGTCTCAAAAAATGTTATTGATCCCCCTATATCTTATCTTATACTTCACCTGTTAATGGAGTGGCGGATCTCTGATAAGAAAGCTACACAAGACGATTAAATAACTACTGTATGGCTCTTTAATAAAGATAACGTATAAATGACATTCTTATCTCCCGAATGTGTTTTCAGGATTTCATTCTCTTAGCAGAATAATCAAGCTGGCCTAAAAAAATCCTGACTTAACATAGCAATAAGTAAACTTCCTCAATGATTTCTTGAAAGAAAGAGGTTTAGAAAAATCTGAACTCAGTTTTTAACGCTCTTTGTCAAGAATTTGATGAAATATTCTAGTTTTAGCTATGAATGACTAATATTAGATTCCTCAAAGGCATATTATAGAAACTGCTGTTTCATATATTTTCTTCACGTTATTATCTCGCGAAGCGTGGTTTCAAAGGCTCGTAACTAGAGGTACAAAAGGAAAGAATTTAGAAGGTTGGCCATGTACATAATGTTGTGAAATGTTGTACAAGTTGTCCACTGAACTCGCTGGTTAACATAGGGACAATAAATACAGAATTGATAATTACAAACTGCACCTTCACTCACTTATTGCTAGATTTTGCTAATATTAAAACATCCTTAAGTTCCTAGTGTGTTATCCGCTCAAGTGATTCTCGTCGGATTTATGAATTCCGCCTGCATATTATAAGATCTACAAGGTCTTTATTAAGGCGAGATTCGGACAAAAAAGTTTCTTCTTCCATCTAATCTTTCACCAGTGATTTAAAAAAACATTAGTAATATGTAGGTAAATAGAGATAAAAACTTTAGAAGGAGTGAATTCTTAAAAAACCTAAGGCGATATCTTAGGAAAAAAGAACCACTGCAGGAAAACACCAACAAAGAAGGGGTGTGAAAAACATGTGCAAACCTACTGATAGTACAAGCTAAAAGATGTAAAAGACAGCTATGTATAACATGGAAATTACAAACGCAGTACTCTAACGAAATCTCAAAATAATACAAAATAAGATCAAAAACAGGAAAAATTGCAAGAACACACTATGAGGAAAAAAACAAAAATGTTTAGGAAATGAGACATACTAAAACCGCATATGAAAAACAATTACAGTTAATTAACAATGGAAAATCAATAATTGCTCAACTCATTCACAATAAAATGCATATACATTTACAATAATACCCTGCTAGCCGACAAATTGCATAAAGAAGGGGATATGAGAACAGCAAACCGAAATTACCAATCTCCTATCCTAAGCGTGTGTAAAATCACATATATGCCTAAGTCTTATTCCTGTTCAAATCTCTAATTTTCCTTGGTAAGAACGAACAGAAGTAGCTGTCCATCCAATTAGCGATCCGAGCTGCGATTACTTTCTTGAAACGCTTTTTTGTTCCACTGTTGGAGCTAGCGAACGCTATGACATGGAGTATCGGAATCAGAATTATTATAGAATAGATCTTTATTATTAAATTTGTCTGATTGCTCTCGTCGATATTATGCATTCTATCTTTAAGTGGATCACACCTGAGGTACTCATTGCTGTAATATTGCTTTCGAAACCGAAATCTCCTTTAAGAAACAAAGGTACCAATCTACAATACGCTACCATGTGATATTCATGCATCACTACAGATTGCTAACCACGTATTAATATATTCTGCAAAAACAAATCTTGCTTATCCTTTTTCGCTCACTCACAAGGTCATCTCTGCAGATATGGAGGGCAACCATAACATCGCAAGTAGGGGAAGGTTGCTTAATTTGAACTATTTTTTATTTCCTTGTATATTTCCATTACTAATTATTCAACCTCGAACTTTAATGCTGAATAATATACCTCATGGTTTTTCTTTTTATATGTTAGTTTTATATTTGCAATATATTACTCTTGAGGTAAATTCTATGGGAAAAAACTGAACTAATGCTAATGGTCCAAATTGGGAAACCGGTAGCCAAATTTGGAATCACAGTTTCTTAGATTGGACCGGGTTGCCCTTACCGCCCTTAATTATTAGGGAAGCGATTGCAGTGAGGTGAATTATATGGTGTGAGTCTAAACTTTCGAAAAAACAATGTAACTCACTACACTGCATACTCTTCCCTGGTCAGAAGGAAGAAGATGTTTTAATCCCCGTTGTGTGCCTTTCCACTGATCCATCACCCGCTCGCCACTCTTCCCAGAATCCAACTCCTACCAATCCCTAATCCTTTCTCACATCCAGCATCCCCTGCACTCCTTATTTCTTGTATAAATAACACTGAGCTAAACTACCTAATACTACCTACACAAATATTCACCCAAATATATTAGATAAATATTGTGGAAGTTAAATTATTATTATTAAAAAGTGATCAATTTCCTAGTTACATATTTCAATAGTCTTCTAAAATATACCGGCTTAATACGTGGTGATTAAAATAACAATGGCGCCAGACGAACACAAGAGGTCACACACATACGTAGTATGTCGTTAGTAGCTAACATAATTCGGGTTAAAAGTGTTCCACAGAAAGAGTGATTTCTTACTTTTACTTGAGACAGCAGCTTACGTACTGAGGGTAAATATTATAGCACATAGATGGTTTCACCACCTAGTACTGCCAACTCAAATGCTTGATATACTCGTAGGGGGGATATAAGTGCAGTCCAATTCAGGAAACGGTCCAATATCGGCAACCTTTCCTTAACATATACATGGGATCGAACCATAAAAACTTCCTCTGAAAGTGAGGACACATTTGCATATGCATTTTCGTATGCACATTTCTGAAGTTGAAGTTGTTTAAAGAGTTTAGTCCAGGGGCTCTCAATCTTTTCGATTCCCGAACATTATTGCTAGAATCCGTTCATTCCATGGATTACAATATTGCCGGTTTGTATTTGATTGCATAGTACTATATTCTATTAAGATAAATATCCTATGGATATTTCCAGTTAAACTCATGCGAGTGAAAGACTCGTTCAAACTGAAACGATTTTTTGAGACAGTCGGTTCAGTTTGAATAATTATTCTTTAATATCTTAAATTTCAGTTTGAAAACCCCAATAATTGTGAACGAAAAGAGAAATATAGAATAAATCAATAAAAAGGGAGCTCTTAAACTAAGGTTACATTGTCATAATAATTATACGACACGCGATTTTAAATACAAACTTCGACCTCCATTTACGATATTGGTAATAGTTTAAATAAGTAACGATGAATATTCAAGAAAAACAGAAGATGCATTTAATTTATTTCTCTCACTTAAGCATTTAAAATAAATCGTCAACTTTAAAATGAGTCGATTCAATTTTACCTGCAATGAACGTTGAGGAACGCTTTAAAAGTTTGTTTTTTTGTGCACAGAAATGCCAAGTGTTCCTATGAATATCATAGCGTCGTTTGAAGAAGCCAACTTTCCGTGCTACGTGCCTGAGTGTAGAAGTTTCTCGACTTGACGCTGACGTGTCGAATGGAAGTTACTTTCTACTATATTTCTTTAAAAATATCCTACAGTGTAGCCACAATTCACATTTAGCTCTTATTCGTCGTTTAGTATGAGCTAAATATGAAGTGCGGCTAAATAAAAAGAGACTCAAAGGATATTAAAATAATACTAAAAATTACTATTTTACTTGGCGAATTTTAGTAATTTTTCGATCTGCTAGTATGTCTCTCATTTTAATTATTTTACCTAATTACCTAGGTTCTATAGATTTAAAAATGTTTGATCAGTTCTGTTTTAAATTTATCCGTTTCAAATACAATAAAGTTGTCCTTAAGTGCTCTGTTCGCACCACAAATTCGCTCCTTCAGTTTCTATCTACCTATGGCGATAGCTTCGAATTGTCTCATTAATATTTAACGTCACTCCATAAATCGATTCAATTAAGACTTACATTTACCCTCAGCCACACGCCGATAGGTGGCTTTCAGGGACCTTATATTAACATAAATATTTATCCGCGTTCTTATTTCAACTGTCTGTACTTGCGTCGCAGGTGTGTTAGTTAATCCAGATGTAGTAGCCGTTGATAGCTATTCTGATTTGATTAGCTTATTGCACATCTATTTAGTGGGTGCATAGCTTATTAGTAGTTCAGTTAGGAGTTTTGAGTATAGGATGGCTTTCCAGAGAGCTCTCGTTACTTCGGGTGAAAACGTGTTGGAACTAGAGAGGTCGCTGGTAGCCTAGCTGTTTGCTTAGTCGCTTACTGCAATGTTAAATTGAAGCATGCTTTCTTACCAGAACACACTAAGTGGAGGTGAAAGATCACGTGCTTTCCTGGCGTATGCTGCTGATGAAGTCTTCTCGGGTTCTCCACCAGGTTAGATATTCCGTTGCCGACGATCCAATGTCTGACGGTGTATGACCTACCATGTTCCAATGTGTTTTTACCCTTAGAACACTAGGACCGCTGATTACGAGGCACTCGTGTCTTATACTATCGGCCTTGAGTGAGAAATTTCGGACCTCCGCTCTCTGTTCATAGAGTTCGGTTTGGTTTCGGCTTGCGGAGGATTCATCGTCAGGAGTCCTAAAGATTGCCTTTCATAGAGTAAGGTTGCCGTTACTCCTTGAGCCTGTCCGAGTACGAAAGTAGACGAAACTGGGCTCCGCTTCGGAGCAGGTTCATTACTCTTCGTACCGAAGGGCTGTTGAGTGAAAGGTGGTCCCCGATCGGGGTATACGCGGTAATGTGTCGCGAAAGCAGTGTGCTAGGGATTAAGCAGTGGCTAAACTTTTCACTGTTATCGATAGGTTTGAGGTTAGTACTGATGCTCAATTGCGTTTTTCCGATGTGGTGGAGGCGTCGACGCAGCGTTTGCCGAAAATTCGGTGTACACTTTTTTCTCGCACGCGTTGCTGTAGCGTCGATTCAGAGCCATAGGTGATGTAACGCGCAGTACGTATTCCCTGATACACGCAATCACGTCTGTTTAGAGAAGGATGTGTATCGAAGAAATCGAGTCATTTTTGCTTACTTTACATGCGAAAAGTTTATTTTGAAGAAAAGAAGGCGATACTGGGTGCATTCATATACTGACGCAAGACTCCGTAAAGACCGATTTTATACATCTTTTGGAGTATTTTGAGAAAATCCAGATAGGTTTTACAATTATTTTCGATTTTTTTCAGTCATTTGACAACCTTGCTGGGAGATACAGTATTTGGGAATTCATACTTAAAGATAGAGCGTATTTGATATTCTATATTCTTTCTTTTATTAATACAATGGAGTTAAAGAGAATCCATTTTTCAGTTGTCTTTGAATACAGTAGATTCTCTGTATTAGTGTTACAATAAAGTGTGAAACTATTCTTTGTTTTCTATACCACTGGCTGACGCTCACGGTCCGTGGTGGAAACTGGTGTACATTAAAAAACGTTTTAGGGTACAAATAAAAATATGAATGCATTTCACTTTTTTCTACATAATATTGAATTGGTATATATTCAATTGGTATAGTGACCAGAAGGAAAAAATAAAATTTAGCTATAGTAGTCAACTTGTAAAACTTGAAATGGTAAATTATATTGTATTAAAAAAATTAAAAACGATGAAAATTCTTTTCGTTGGTGGAATTCAAATAAAAGATAACTTTTTAATCAAGTCTTTTTTGTCTCAAAAATATCTACCTCACTCTCTGGATTAAAGTGAAAGATTTACATTTACTTACCAAGAAGGTAGCTTCTAATTCCCTGGCAGAAAATGGCTAAAAGAGGAAAGTACCGAGACATTTTCAGATTAAAATTTGAGAAAATTAAGATTGAAATACGAATCGCTTGTTATTTAGGTTATTTAGATTATCTTTATTATTATAACATCCATCCAAGTCTATTAATAAATAGCATACCCCATTCCATTCTATGAGGTTTTCATATAAAATTAATAAATTCATATTACTTATCAAAGTGACAGTGGGTCAATAAATTCTGATTACGTAGATTATTCTTGGTTGTTCCTATGGCTGAAGCAGATTCCATAGGTACACTCCTGGCCAAAATTAACGTAGCACCTCCCTAGCGATCCTTACGGCTGGTGCTGCGTTTTTTTTGGCCAGGACTGTACATCGATATCTTTACGTTGCGTGGGGAGCTGAGGTAAAGACTGTAACTCTTCTATATTTAAGCGGTCCAGTTTATGAAAATGAAAAGAAAATCATTTATTAAAAGGAGAAACTCTACCGGGAACCGAAGTCCAAAAATACTGCACCTTCTGCTGGGGATGAAGCATTTGCACCACACAAACACTCATTACGGACCTTTATAGATACAGATGTAACCATTGAGAATTCAAAAGAGAAAAATCAAATTTATCGATTGAGAAGAACCCGGAGGAAGGCCTTTGAAATTATCACTAATTAGTGATATGTGTTTCATCGGTATTTTCATGTGCACCCTTATTATGTTTTTACTTTCTCCATGTACAGCTAGCAGCATAAAAAAGTTACCACCTTCGATGCAACCAGCATAACTCGAGAAGGGCGAGTCTTTCAGATTCTCTGTTTTGAGCGCGCTTTTCGTCTTCCTCTTTATGCCTGGCACGTTTTGAAGGCTTTTGTGATGATATATATTTTATAAATAATTGCTGAAAGTCATTGCTTTTGCTGCGGTAGAAGCAGTATTGTATTATGAAAGTATTAAATTCGTATTTCGTTAAATCGGCTTGAATCTCAAGCGTAATTCGCTCTTCTTCATAAAATATTGGACATGAATTACTTTGGCTGCTCATATCTCCTCCTAACATAAAATATTCCATCAATGCAGATTTAGAATGAAATTGGTTATTTCAGTTAATGCTCCACATGCCCGCAGGATGATCGTTTTCGTAAAGATTATGATACGATAATTAAGAGAATATGAACTACTGTAAATTAGGTCAACGGAAGAAGGGGAAATTAAAAAAATGTAATAAGAATAAAAATGGGGTAATAATGAAACAATACCTGCTATTAAAAATAATGATATGTGATAGTGGAATTCAAATAGGAAATAAGTTGCTATTTTTCATTGAAAACGAATTTGTGAAAGTCGCCACGTTGTTTGGACGCCATTTACATTTGCAGGGAATTTTGATTTAAATAATTTAAATAGTAGCACACTTTATACTATATGTGAGATGATACCAGTATAGGCCATCTGTCCTCGCTATAATCTCGCAATAATCTTTTCGCCATCGGGCTGCGAAAATCATTATCGTTGAGAATAGGGTCATGTTGTCGCGTATTTCGTCATGTAAATCACAGCTAAGGAATATATCAAATAATTATTGTCTATACAGAGTTATATTCTTGAAGGATACTCAGCCGAGGGCTCCGGTCGTTTAGGACTTACTACTATCGAACCTGTAGTCTTTTAACAAACCGCTTTATATTGTATGTGCGAACATTTCTTTTGAATAATTAAATCAGAAGGACTAGTCGCGCAGAGTCGAGTCAAGCACCAAAAGAATTGAATAATATACTTCTAATTATTTAATTCCTTTCATTTACACCTTCTCCGTAATAAATGTTTGAATGCTAAAACGATTAATAATTTCAACATTGGAAAAAGGTATGAGCCAACAATTTTAGACATAACAACTCCATTTTTAAAATATACACGTAATGCACTCATGCATGAATAATAAATTTAAATCTGCTACTACGGATTTCAGCGGTCAGTCCCCTTTGGTGCTATTTCTGCTCTCCTTGTTTTCGTCTACATAACGGTATATGAGTTCCATTCATACCGGCCTTCTCGACGAAACAAAGGTGGCTTCTCCGTGGGGGTGAGAGAGGAAAGAAAAAGGGTCTTCCATGCAGTGGTGACAGGATACGTTTTCAGTCCGACTAAAATTCGACGCATCTTTTAGGGTATTTGTGTGAGATAGAAAATTGCTTGAAAATGCCATTCTTAGATGTGGACGGAAATATAATGAAAAGTTCGTCAATGAAGGAATATGAATGGTGTTACAGTTAATTACTTATATATTTTTTACATAAAGCATGGAGACGATGATAGGAAAATAAACAATGGGGATATGGAAAATTTTATGCTTACTAAGAAGAGAATGCTGATTCTCTTCAACACTAAGGCAATACATCTAAAAATGTAAAGATAATTTGGTAAACAGGCTCAGAAGTGATGTGCACAGATCCTGGGATGTAGGCTGTTTATAAGATTGAGAAAATGGTTCAATTACATGATTGAGAAAACGATGTAAGCCATTTTAAGAGAAAATAATGCAGGTTAGAAGGTGACCGGAAAAATACTTTTTCAATGGTTCAGCCAGAGAGAATGTAAATGAGATCAACCATTCGAAAAAGTTCCGATTTTTGTGGCAGTGTTCAAGTTTCATTTTCCTTACCTACTGCATTTGGTGTTATGTGAACTTACTTCTAAATCGTTCATTTACATCCAAAATTCATAAACCATTAACAATAGACCTATCATAGTCGAAATTATTTATTATCACTGTAAATTTATTTTGCTTCGAAAATTAGTAGGATATAATCACGTAGGCATATAAAAATATGCATACAATTTGCATACATTCATGCATATAATTAGAGCTTCCGCCAGTTAATCATAAATGCCGAGGAATTCACACATTTAAATTTCTGCACCTTCAAGATATCGTAAATGTCTTCCTTATCTTTAAACCAAAAAGTTTTAAGGAAGAATAGGCGAGGCCCATGAAACCAGCATTAATATTCAGCAGTAATAGATTCTCCTGACAATAAGAAATATTTCCCCAGAAGGGAAGCTTTACCCATCTTATTTAAGAGTAATTATGGGTAATAAGTATGAGATGTCAGTATTTCTAGTGCTGTATCTGATAATGGCTGATGGACTTAACTGGCCTCTCATTAAAAAAAGGAAAGGTAAAATACGAAGCCTAAATTCTAATTATTAAACGGCTGTTACCGATGTAAGGGCAACTCAAATTGATTACGCCTGATTTAGTAGTTTTACTAAATGTAATTTCCGTAAAAATATAGTCATTGCTCAACGACTATAAGAAATGGCGGAAATTACTAAGGACAAAGATTCAGAATTTCTTATATAACGCTATTTCACAAAGTAACGGCTTCTTCAATCAATTTGACTATAAGGAAATTATTCAGAGAACTTGAACCAAAGAAAGCTGCATCCATTGCGAAGGAAATTGATTACAATCATCGGGAAGGGGTAATCTGAAGATTATTGATATTCTGGGCAGGCAGACGTTTAGAACTAGTTCCACTTAATGGATAAAAGAAAGTTTAACTAAATATTGTGACCGGGTGTAATCGTTAAAATTCCGTAAGCTACGCGTATAATTTTATCATTGAGAATCTTCAAGGAATCTGAGAAGAGCACACAAACACTGGGAACGGTCTCCCAGACTGCCCATGTCTCGGACCGTCTCTGCTTTCAGCAGTAGAATTAAACATATATTAACCATAGAAAGATCACTCCCGTAGAAACTTAAGCTTCGTAAAATGCCAATTCCAATATTACGTTCTCAATATTTACATTCAACTTTTCAGGCCTTTTTCGCTATTTCTTCTAACCAATGTTTTTCATAAACCTTTGGGACATCCTTACAAATCAATCAACAACAAAACGGGAAAATTTAAGAGATAGCTATTTGCGTAAACTAGCGTTCCTTTGGTTCTTTTTTATTACTATCATTGGATGTATAGGGTTTTCAATTCTTTTATTCCATTAAAAGATAGACACAGTTATTAGTTTCGTAGATTTTAAGAACCTTTAAAATTAATATAAAAAACACCAAAAGCAAGTGAATATATTATTTCTCTCAGTGTTGATGATAGCCAAAACGTTAAACTCATCTTGATTCACTTATAAAATTTGCTAGTATATCTCACCTGGTTTATAAAATAAAAAACAAGGATGTCATTTAAATACGTATTTAAACTCAATTATAATCGTCATTACTGTAACACACACGCAATAACTTGCCCATTCTGTGTCGAGTACTAAAAACTCATACCTCTAGCCAAGTCTTAGGTTTGGTTAGACCTCGATTAACCCATTGTCATGCAAAAGTAACAGATCTACGGATAGCGGTCTTATCATTTTCCATAACTGATAATTAAAAGATGGTTTTCTTAAAATACTGAGAACTTTGAAATAAACAAATTGTAATACTCTTCGGAGGTGATTCGTTGATCAATAAATAGCTAAAAATACGAGAGGAGTAACTTTTGAGAAATAAAATTTCGAGAATTTTACCAAAAGGACGTCTACCGCTGGCCATTTACTACAGTATTTACTGGAAGCCATTACTTTGAAACGATAAGGAATCCATGGATCCAATTTTTAGGACAGTGGTTTCATCAAGCTATTTATTATTATTTTCATTTAATCCACATCAGATAAACAGTGAGATCTCGTAATTTTTAGGCCGAAGAACATACAATATTTCTAATCTGTTGCTCTGCAGTCCCACTTTATGAGAGATTAATTTTTTCGAGTCATTCTTCTAATTGCGAGCTAAAAATTAAACATATATCAGAGAAGGCTAGCGAACACATTATTTTAGATAACATCAAAATGAATCAAGCAAATTGCAACCCAAATACTCTTCTCCCAACGAGAAAGTTTTTCCTTTCCATTCCCGTTTGGCAACAAAAGGATTATCTTGCCCTTCTCCCCCACCTATTTCGTTTTGTCCTGTTTAACAGTTTTCCCGGTATTCTACCCTTTCAAGGGCAGGTAACATTTTTGTTCCCTTCTTTTCTCCAGGCACATGCCATATGGAGGATCGCGTATTTATGTAAATGTTGAAGATAGTGATAGTAAGCGTCGAAGCTAATTGTGTGAATTTTTCAACAGTGTTGTTATCAGGATAATTTAATTTTACAAATTAATGGATTATACAATCTATAGTAGTCACGAGAGTAAGGGGAAATGGTAATCTAGAAAAGAATATTCGTTATTTAAATCAATCGAATGAGCTTTAACTTTGAGGAACTCCATAGGTAACTAAACACAAAGAAATAAATAATTTTGTCAAAGTTATACGACTTTCTGTGTGGAAGTTTTGGCACTTTTATTTCCTTGTGTTTATTCCTTACTTATTTCTCTTGATAATAGAAAGATTTTCAATTGGGAAAGTTAAACGAAAGGTGTCTAAAAGCAATCAAATTACAGTGATCTACCGAATCATGCACATATCTTATATATTAAAATTCAGCCTGCGTATGTTTGTGCCCGCAAAACTCGAAAACCACTCGGTCGATTGACTTGAATTTTTTACAGAACATTGCATTCAAATATATATATATATACGAAAGTGTTTATATTGTAAAAAATGGTGACACTTCGTCCTTGCTTCGATCCCAGACGAGTCAAAGCATTTCCGTGAGAAATGCACGTAAAGTTCATTTTTGTCTCTGCATGCTTCATTTCTTTTGCAAAATTAAATTAAAAATAATAGTCATACGAGATTGAGACAAGAACCAATAGCAGAGTAAATGAATAGAAAACCTTATTTTGGTCGTTTATTGTTGTTTCCGAATTGAATTTTTGAGATATTTTACGGAATACACGAAAAGTTTTGTGAGTATAAACAGCCGGTCCCCCTGACGACAAATGCCATTTTTGAATCCGAGATCCTGTTTTTGGCCTTTTTGAAATTAAGAAGAAGAGAATAGTTGCTGGTTTCGTTCACATTGATGAGCATAATCAATCGTTGGAAGTGATTTATACGATCGATTTTCGAAAAACGAAATGTGAGTTAATTTGATACCGAATGTTGTATTCAGTTAAATTCATTTGTATTGTTTTGGAAATTATTTAATAATCTGTTATCGAAAATTAAAGTGAGAGTGACTTTGAATGCTGCATTCAATTCGATTCATTTCTTTAGTTATCTTCCAGTTGATCGTCGTCAAATTAAATAGTACGCGTTAACACATCAAATGTTGCGGCAGATAATGGATAGTAGTAAATGATCATTATATAAATAACGAAAATTCTCCATCCAAACGCGAGAGCCGAGCTAGCGTAACGTACCATGTTCTCCATCTTTCTTTTCTCTCCCTCCCTTTTCGAGAGAAAGGCTCGCCGGCCCGAATTTTGGACTTAGAATTTCTTGGTGGGTCAGGGGTGGTAACTTTTTTTTGCTGTTAGCTGTACGTAGTATAGAGAAAGTATTGTTTTCATGAAAAATATCGACTTCGAGATTTCAACGGAAATACATGTTTTGGGGTCCCTAGAACACGTTTTGACCATTTTCGGAATGATGCATGTGTGTATGTGCGTGTGTGTGTGTATATGTGTATGTGTGTGCTTGTGGGCGCTCAAACGTAAAAACTATTAGCCATATCAATACCAAACTTCATATATAGCACTGTGGTATGTGCTGTCAGAGTTGATTAGTTTCTGGAGTAAATCGATTGACCGGAAGTCGAGCTTTATTATTCGAAGTTTGATTCCGTTTTTGCAAAATTCCTCCATTAATCTGATATTTAGGTATATACAGTTATCTACAAAAATTACAAAAAAATATATTTGTAAATATATCTTTGTATATCTTCCAAGTTTAGATTGAATCTAGAGTTCGAACATTCTGTCGTAGATAAATATTTAAATCTTAAATATATAGAAAAAGTCATCTGCTGGCCACATCGGATTACCTTTACTTATGACCATTTGCATTGTAGTACACCGTTACGTACGCGACCGAGATTGATTTAGAATTAGAGTTGAATATTATTCTCAGATTTGAATGATTCTGTCATTCCATTACATTACCTTAGTCACATTTGTCACTGACGTGAGATAAGGCACGGTAGCTGTCTCCTCCCAGAGACAGTAGCTGCCGTATTGCAAAACGTGGATGTGGTGGCTGCAACCGTGTTATATGTGACATTTTACATTATTTCACGCCACTATGAAAATTTTTCATCCGGTTTTTTGCCGTACGATCAAACCGTTCAGAGTATAACCGGCGTTATACTTTCTCTGTTTAACATTTATATTTTCACTAGTCTAAAATGCATAAACCTTGTTAAAGTTCAATCACGAGAAACGTTTGTCGAAAATGCGATATCTTTCCAGTCTAACAGTTGCTACAGTATATTTTTCTTATTTAAAATTGACGGTGATTATAAAAAGACTTTACCTTCCTTTTCTTAATTAATGCTTTAGTTTTCAGTGAGAAACATAAGTTAATTTCATAAGACGGAAAGGCTGCATGTTCCTATTACTTTACTATTGGAAGGTTTCATTCAAACAGCTTAGTGGATTATTTTCATACCTAGTAGAATGGCATGCATTGTTCATTAAGAATAAGACAGTAATATAAACCATAAAATGCACCAACTACCATCTAAGAAGAAGAACGTAGCCTCCTGCGGAAGACTTCAAAGTCTTAGGTCGATTTCATCAGATGTAGTCAGTCAACTGAAAGTAAAGAAGTCAAAGAATGAGAAGCAGGACATTTCTGGGAGAAATACGGGTTGTAGGACGAAGTGGGACGACGGGAATGTTTGACAAAAGTATTGGAATCAGATGTGGTGTGGGGGAGGGGAAGAGTCGGGCAAATTGCGAAGAATGAATATTGAGCTTAGAAAGAGAGTTGGCGAGCTGCCAAGAAGTTTTCTGTGGCCTGGTTACAGCAGCTTCCCTGAGTATCGCGCACGAGGAATGAGGGGTGGATGCTGTAGGTTGGAAAAAACAAGATGGTCTATGTCGAGAAGGGAGAGTTGGAGTGATTGGGTGGGTGAATTATGCTAAGTTAGAATTCCGATGCGTATTAGGAATAAATCAGCCACCTACCAGCGGTCAGGACAAAGTTGCATTTACCTTCCATGTTCTCGGACACCGTACAGACGATAATAATGTAAATCGAATGTGCCAATATCGTTGACCTCTTTAAACATATTTATTTTCAAATTTGAATTGAAATTGACGAATATTTCACTCACGAATTCTTAAACAAAATTCGGATTCGTTCAGGGGTGCAATTTTACTATCGCAAATTTTACCGAAGGAAATTCTGGGAAATGTCATTCCAATTTAGTTCGCAAGAGTAGTTAATTACATCTGTTCAGATTCAAAACATTTCCGTGACTTAAAAATCAAAATAATACTTATTGAATCTTCGGAGTGCACCAAAATGGTTTCAAAGTTAAACACTGAATAAAAATATATTTCGAGTCCTCTTCCACAAAACGCGTTTTCCCTACTCGACGGGCTTAGTCAACATATAACTGATGAGAGTTATGAATTTCCTTGTGTACGAATTGTTGGACGAACAGCGATTCCCGCTGAAGCTTCTTAAGGATTCTGCGCTCACAACTTTTACTCCCTTCCTTTGTGCTGGATTTTCTCGCCCAAAAAAATCATTTCATTGATTCCTTCCGTCTGTACACTTGCAGGATAAAATGAAGGATATAACGCAAGGTACGTAGCATAATAACTCCGCGGCCTTGAACTAGATGTCACATGGTAAGCACTCGCAAGATTGCGCAAGTATCATTTTATTTTCAAGTTGACGAAAAATATTGTATTGATTAGAGGTGGAAAAAAGGTAGAGTTGCCCTTCGCTCGAAGCGTTATCATCGAATGGTCTACGAGAACTGATTCCCATCGAGCCAAACCCTGATATCCGAACCCCGTGTGTGCACTAAAGTGCGAGCTGTTCATTGCATTATGTTTAGAAAATGCCTTTTGGGAAATTTTTCTCAATGTTTCAAACAATATATTTCATTACTACATTTTCTACTCTTGCTAAAAAAATGATTGATTTTATTCCCAATCGACTTTGATTTATATAAGAGAACTATACTATATTTGATACCACTGTAGAAGATGTAATGCTCTTAGCGGATTATGAGGAAGACCTCCGCGTTACATTTACGAGTTAGATTTTGTATGCTCAATATGACTATATCGTTGGAAAAAGTTGAAAGTGTCGTTGAAAGTTCGAAGTTGCCTCCTTGGGATCTCAACCACAAATAAACTAAAAAAACGCTAAACTATAAAATTTATAACAATGGAAACATTGAGTTAAGGCTGTGGCCGAACATATAACTACGGATTGAACGTAGAAGAAAACTACAGAAATTTAATTAATTTTATTTTATTGTTAAGTGAATACGATTTTTGATGAATCATCATATTGATAAGTCATTGAGCTATATGGACAATTCCGCTTCTGCAAGAGATGCATTTAAGCACTTTCTTCTATAGAATTAAATTTATTAAAATAATAATTAAGAATTAATGTATAAAAATGCACCTTCCGTAAAATTATCTGAAGTATATATCCTCTTTCGATTAAAACGGATAAGTTGTGCTACAAAAATTACTTTTTTCGATATAACATTCCAATCCTGTTATATTACTCCAAAAATGAAACATATTACTGCCCGTTCAAGAGATTATCGTCGTCCTACCACCAAATTTTACAAAACGTTTCTCTTTCTATACGATTCTCATATTTTTCAAGTGGCGCTAAGCAAATTGTGCAATTTCAATCGATCGCAAACTACGAATATTTCAATCTCCATTCCCAAAATGTCTAGTATTTATGTCGAAAATAACAGAATATTAAAAGGATTCTCGAAATGGAGGTTATTGAATCGTCAGTAACATCGTTAAACGATTTCTGAAGATTTCCTTGCGTTAGACTCACAATTTTCTTTTGAATTTTGCTCATTTGTGCCCGGGGAGGCGAACAAAAGGATTGTGAGAGGTAAAATAAGTAAAGAGAGATTAAAAGTTTTTCCTCGTATATTAGTTACTTATATTGTTTCGTACAAAGGAACTACATCGATCGTATCGCTTAGAACTTACGCATCTACTGCATTTATATAGCATTTGTGTCGACAAGTTTGAATACAAATGATAATGATGGTCAAAAAAGACAATTGAATAGCGCTAAAATCAACGATATCTATAAAAAAATCTATCTAAAACTATCAAATATCATCATATCAACTATCATATAATTACGTAAAATGAGAGAAACACAATCCAATGCCAATATTTTAATTACGTATCTTCGCTAATCGAGAGCGTTAATCGAATACTCAGTATTTCAGAAGAGCTAAAGAAATTATATCAATTTAAATTAAGAATGAGAGCAGGTAGACTTTCAATCTAATAAAATATCACTGATTTCTCTAAGGAAGTTTTAAACTGTTCAACGCAGGATGATTACTGCTGGGTTTCATCAAAAATGTATGTGCGGTTACATCCATGGCACTGAATGCTATCAACCCATTCATAACGTAATGATGTATGATTCACTAGAAGTGCGAAATAATATCAACAGAACAAATCAGGAATACTTCACATGGAAACACTCCCGAGATGTTACTAGAAAAAATTTTCGTATCATGTCTTCAGTCGAATCTATTTATCGATGACATGCTACGAAAATTTCTTCTTACATAATGTCCACTGATGTTCATGTCAGCAAAAGTCAGAACAACGAAAATATCGAGTATTTTGCCTATAAAGCGACTAAACTACATAACAGGCATTATAAAAAGAGAATTTCCAAAGAGGAAGAATTCTTCGGACGAACAATGTACTTAGGGGTGTCCTATGAAAACACCATAAAAGATAACATAAATGAAAATATGACGCAATATGTGTGGCCCTACATCTTAAAATATAGTCCCAATTGAAATTCACACCAATCAGAATCCACGATGGGAGACTTCCTCAAACAATTTCATACCAAAAATATGCACGGAGATTGAATTATAACCATATACCTCTAAACACTATTGAGAATAGTGTTGTATTAAAACATTCTTAGCTAGGTTTTTGGTTTTACGTTCACATCAGAGATATTACGTTCTCAAATTATGTAACCAATATAATACGACCCCCCTGTTATATGGGCTGTTCTGATACTGCGGAGAAGATTAGCGAAATAGGTGCTAGAACGAACCGTTTCAAGAATTCATTTTTCCGCGAACAATACGCGAAAGCAATCGATTAGGAAAATAGAGAACACGCCGAAAGGCGGTGTAGGTGCAGGGTTCTTGCATAAACATACAACGTTCCGATAGCACTCCCCTGAGGATCTCCTGATGTCACTTTTCTTCGTCGCAAAAAATTTCTAATACCACGAGTTTACCTCTGCTTGTCAAAAAGGACCTTTCTCTGACAGGTGGTCGTTGATCGCATAAAACCCGAGTTCATTTTATTTTTCATATGTAATTTTCTTTTTAAGTATTTTTGGGACATGAATTTTGATTCTTCTTTACATTGGAGAACTTATACTCTACCCTAGTTTCACAGGATTCTAATAATGTAATATTAATAATTTTTGAATGATCGACAAATACTGTAGATTTCATGCGCTTTCCATTATTAATAACAATAAGCTAGGAGTTCTGAATGTTGATACTTTCACTGCCCATATTTTGCGGAAATTCAAGAAAAAATAATATGAATCCATTGACATCAATATTTTAATTTGAGCTAACTATCAATATATTTTAATGTTACAATACTTTCAAAAAATTTGATCCAACATACAATGAGAATTTCTCAAAAGATTTGTTCTACTTTAATTTCAAGAAATACAAGTGTAGGCTCAAAAGAAATTATTTTTCATGTAGTTTAAGAATTAATTACTCTATATCTCAAAATTATTCTATTAATGATTACGTGTCTATTCATTAAAATGTGTTTCGTTAACAAGGAATTCAAAAAATTAACGTACTTATGAATAATTTCAAAGGTAGGCCTTGGAAAAATAAATTCTCTTTTTAAACAAACAATTAAAATTATCTCCTCTCAGATATTTAATTACGACTGCTTATTAACAAATCATTTTCTATGTATTTCAACCAATCCAGCCAGTGCGGGTTGGAGATCAACCACACATATTTCCCATAAGCGGCAAAGCAAGCCTCGCGTCAGGTCGCCTTTACGATTCGAATAGATAAAAAGATGATTCGTGATTTACATAGGTCGGTTTCAACTTAAGTCCTGATAGGCATTGAATAGGAATGACGTAATCAACACATTAGTAAAGGCTCTCTCCGCTGTCTCGATGGCACGTAAGGCAGCGGGGTAATTGGATCAAGATTTTAAATCCACGAATTTGAGGTAAAGGTTGTGCTTCAGGCATTTACCCACAAAGTAAATGTTTAGGGAGGCTACACGAAACTTGGTCCAATACCTTCTGTGTAATTTTACCTTGTCTGTTATGCTACCGCAGCAAAGGTTTTCTGATTTTATTGCTATGCCAACGATGTTGAGACGAGACAACGATAAATAGACGATACATATATAGATTTTCGCCATTGAGACGAATACAAAGCACGTAGAATTTATTTCAGAGTAACCGGAAACTAGTAATAAATGATTAAATTTAACCATGGCCTAAGAAAAGTTTGCTCATAAAAACTTAATAAAAATCTTAAAATAATTACCTTGTATAAGGGGGCATCCATTAATTACGTGAGGTGATTTTTGCGATTTTTTGACCCTCCCCTCCCCCCTAGTGAGATATCGTGAGATTTGTCTCGACCCCCTTCTCTAATCTCACGTGAGATTGTTCAAAATGCGTGTTTTCAGTGTAAATATGTTAATCTATGCTTCATTGTATCGGATTTATTAAAAAAAATATTCATTTAATTATTTTTATTTAGGACTAGTATTTAAGACTACTGAGATCGCGTGTTCTGCTAGCCGGTGGTTAAACAATCGACGGACTACTGTGCTACTTTGTGGCGCTCGCATAACCGTGATAAATATTATTGTGTAAAATGTAGTCATATTTTAGTAGAGAAACACGTTTTACTCAATTTAACCCAGTTATCTCATGATTCTACACAGTTTCTTGCGGATAAAAAATTACGTAATCTTTGCGAGAACCCCCCCTCTCTCCCTCGTGAGAGTGAGTGAGATTCGGCTTAACCCCCCGCCCCCTCCCGCCCCCCTAAACGCCTCACGTAATTAATGGACGCCCTCTAACCTCTGTTCACAGATCTGGCCGCAGAATTTTCACCTTCTCAGTAAATGAATCGTAAATAATTTGTATTTCTCGCCATGATTTTTAAATAGTAGGGCTGTCTGGTGTCATAAGCAAGACTTTTGGCAAAATGTGAATACATGTAACGCCCTGGTATAAATGAAACTTATTGAATTTAAATTTTGGATAGAATATCATACAGGGAAGATCCTAAAATAAGACCTCGTTATCCCCATTTGAAATGCATAGAGTAATGTAAATGAATCTCTGGGATCGAACCATGCACAATCAGGGAAACGTTAAACAGCGTATATAAAATGTATTTATGATCTCTATTCGCATGCTGAGTTTTAAGTTTCTATAATATCGGGAAGGGGTAAAAAAACCTTAAAAATAGTAGCAATTTCTAATTTTAGAGACGCCTGTTGTCGAACCAAGGACCTATTGGCAGATGTGAATGCTCATTTAAACTTGATAGGACTTGATTTTATTTAATGCAAATTTTGAAGTCGATATCATACCGGGAAGGACCTAAAATAGGATTCCGTTATCCCCATTAGAAATGCATTGAGGAATGTAAATGACTCTCTGGGATCGAACCTAGGACCATCAGCAAAACGTTAAAATGCGTACCTAAAATATATTCATGATCTCTATACACATGACGAATTTAAAGTTTCTATATTATCCGGAAGGGATTCAAAAATTAATCATAAAAATCGCCACAATGCATTTTAAATAGGAGAATATTTGCCCTGACCTAGCGTCGAACCAAGGATAATCTTCGAGAATACCTGACCTCTATCCTATACGGATGTAGCTGAAAATATTATCGAAACTGTATCATAAGTAACTTCAATTTCCCTCCGTACGTTTCAAATAGTGGAGACGTCTGGTGTCGAACCCAGGATATTTTGGAAGAAGTGAGTACAAATAACGCCCTTTTAGAAATAAAACTAAGTTTATTCAAATTTTGAAGACGATAATTAACCGGAAAGGTCCTAAAATCAGACTTCGTTATCCCCATATGAAATGCATAGGGTAATGTAGATCTCTCTGGGATCGAACCAAGGACGATCAGGGAAACGTTAAACAGGGTATATAAAATTTATTTATGATCTCTATACACATGGCGAATTTAAAGTTACTATGTTATCGGGAAGGGATTTTTAAAAAATCTACTAGGGTATTTGTATTTACATTTTACAAAAGGTCCTGCGTTTGACATCAGGCGTCTATACTATTTGAAACGTATGGCGGGAATTTCCAATTACTTATGATAGAGTTTCGAAAATATTTTCAGCTACACCCTGTAGGATCGGAAATTCAAAATCATAGATGCCCCAGAAAACGAGCTCTTGATTATTCATATCGATAAAACTGTCGCCAAATGTGCGGGAGTTTGAGGTGGTGGATAATTCTCCTATTTAAAATAAATGGCGGCGATTTTTAAGAACTTGGGGACTTTTTGAACTTGGGGATTTAGCCTATCATCGGGTGAAATAATACTATGAATTTATCATAAAAAACATAATCTCAATCTAACAAAATTAACTAACTCTAAAGCAATATTTTGAAATTCTTTGATATATTTATAATAGATTTATAACCTTTAGCGAGACTATTCCATAAATGCTGTATCACTTCAGATAAAGGTTAGCTGAGATACTACATAATAAATGGCCTATGATTCCAAACAAAATACATTCGAAACATGAAATAACTCGACTAATTTAGTAACTAAACTTTCGTTTTAGCAGTGCGTTTTTCCTTTAGTCTATAATCTACAATCTACACGTGAATTTAAAAAAATGAAAATATAGACGAATGATAAAAAATAGCACTTGAATTATTTAAAAAATGCTACTCTATTGGTCACCTTTCAAATCCATTTATAATTAAGATTGCCTAATTATGCTTTCAATACATTTTTGATAATTTTCCTCATCAAAAAAGCCTAAATTTTAAACTGCTGTTTACATATGCATGCAGGACATGAGGACTTTTCAGCGAGCGAAGACTCCGTGCTGCATTAAGGACCACTAACGACGGCCACTGCGTCTCCAAGGGGTACGGATCTCGGTCTCATCAGAGGGTACGGATATCTTAAATCCCCAGTCACTCAATTATCCGAAAATAAAGTGGAGTGACGTCTTCAACGTATCTACCGTGAGACTTGCAAGGGGTACATAGATGTATTACAAGAATTCGCTTGAGACTTTCATGGTAAATTCCCTGCTCTAAAATAATAAAAAATATCTCCGAAACTTAGTGCCACACCGCCATTGTCTATGCAAAAATTTGTATCTGGAAAAGAAGAGTTAAGTTAGGCGGAGTAACCCGCGCAGTACACGTGTATCACCGCTTAGATCGTGACTCTGTCGAAACCAAAAGCGTCATTGAAATCGGAAATAAGGCATCGGAATTTACATAACATATAAGCCGTAAAAGGGAATCCTTACAAAAAGTTAGATATTGGTCCTAACTATCATAGTTTCTATTACAGAAGGAAACAAATTCCCGATTTTTTCCATTATTATTTATCTATATATTTTGGAAATTTATTTTAACTATTTTCTGGGATGAAAGGAAATTTATCACCTATGTTATTTTCTCTATAATCTATATGTTCTATTGTTATATTATTCCACTATCTATGTATTTATCGTCATTTGTGGCAAATATTTCTTTCAATATTGTGTTAAGTTCAACAGAATATTGCCTTAAAGAATTGACCTGAATTTATGGCATAGGTTATTTTAATGCCATCTCTTAAAATCAACTTAATTTTAAATCCACAATACAAATGGTCTTTAATGGACAAATTCGTTCACGATTTGAAAGAAACCACTCTGAGAGTCTCAAGAGAATCCGTGTAACGCACCTTCCTCTTGTTAGTATAACAGCAGGTCATTGTAGGCCAAACACGCTTTCAATGATTAGCACTTAAGTATGTGAAATATATGTCGCACTCATTTCTCCGCATGTAATCTCATGTAATGAACACTTGGAATTCAAAACATTGCACCATCTTCAATGATCTATCATTTTCTTTTCAACCATAATTGATTTCGCATTTTATCACCTAGTCTTCACAACCGACAACACTCCCAATGTTTTCGAGACCAATATTCTATTCTTAAAGCTTCATCCTTTAACAATAATTCTTATTAAACTCCTTCGTAATTTTGAAACCTTTATCCTCTCTTGATTTAAACTCACCATTTCTGATGTAATAGCTAACGCACATATTTTTCCTTACAAAAATCAAATATTTCAATGCAAGCCTTGTTGTTATCGAATGTTTCATTTCAGGCACGGCAATGATTCCATTAGGTTGCTACAAGAGTAAGAGCAGGTTTTGGCAATCCTATTGCCTTCTCTTAAATTTTTGTCGCTAATACTTTACTTATAACAGATGATTTAATATTCTAAATGTTCTTGCTGCTACTAAACCGCGTGCCTGGTATAAAGTGTATGAAGCTTTTACCACCATTTTTTAGTCAAACTTTAAAGGAAATAGGTCGACGAGAAGTTATTCTTAACTAAAGTACTAAGAGAGCCGCGGTCAATAAGGATGCATCAGACCTGCGACGAGGCACATATTTTCTCAGAATATGGCATTTCGGGAAGCATACAGTACTTCTTTTCCCTTCAGTCCGGAAAATTTTTATGGTCATGCCTCAACAACGATTGATGTTTACGAACTTAATGCCTGAAATTAATTTTAAAAATCATCTTTCATCACATTTATTAATGGTAGTAAAATCCTAATTCTTTGATTCTAAAGTAGGTTGAACCAACACTATTGAAAAATTCAAAAAGGAAAAGTCGTTGATTTTCTCAGTTCATTCACTTCCTTATCTTAGGTGTATAGTCTTAAGTAGACCAAGAGAATGAATTGCGAAAGGACTACTAGTTACGAATCCGGACGGACTTTAAATTTTCAGAGTATTCAGGAGAAAAATAAACACTTTTATTCATTAAATCTGTATTATTCTGTAAATCAAGAAAAGAGTCACCAAATATGCCTGAGCTTTATAGCACATAAAGTATTACAAATTAACTAATTAAATAATTACTAATAAATAATCTATCTGAGGGTAAGTTTTTACTTTCCTGAGAATTAAGAAAATTATATTATTAACAGAAAAACATCTCAATTAAGATAGTTTGGAGTTGCAAAGAATAGACAATCACAAAAGGATATTTTTTCAGTATTCCTGCTTAATTAATTTATTCCCGAGGCTATTGTAGAACTAATTCGTCACCAGCGCCAGACGAGACTTCAACCTTTCGATTTGGACAGTTCACCGCCATTATTATGTACAGTCCTGACCAAAATTAACGCAGCACCGGCCGTAAGGATCGCTAGGGAGGTGCTGCGTTAATTTTGGCCAGGAGTGTACAATATTCATACCGATGAATGTAGCTTTATTTTTAATTCAAAATGGTTCAAGGCGCCCTTAGGCTTTTAGAAAAAGGCTTTAGGTAAGGAATTTGTTTTTAAATTAATGGTCAATGATTAAAATAAAAATGATGTACGTAAACCAACCCATTTTCTTTCTTCTATTCAACAAAACGCCTCATACATTAGGTACCATACGGTATTAAATTTTCCCTACTTGGAAAAATCTTTAAAGTTCTAGAAACGATATTTTTATTCGTTAAAAATATGTCGCGGCGAAACGGCTATGGCGAAACCACTCCATAGCATTTTTTAGATTTCACCTCGGCTAAAAGGCGCATGAAACCGTTTTTTATTCATTCTGAAGCTACATTAATCGATAGAAGTATTATTTATGAAAATCGTTGCGAAACTATCATAGCGAAACGTATCTCCTGGCAAAATGACCATGGCGAATTGTCCTGAACTACATTTGAAGCATGTTTTGAGAGAAACAGGCATAGCGTGTGCATTATTCTTGTTTAAATTTACTGAAGGAAGACACTCACTCCTTTCTGGAGCATACAAAGTAGGGTTCCGGAAACCTCACCCACATATCCCACCGCATTAATGCGATTAAATTCAGGAATTTCGATGAAACCGTGCCACACCCTGTCACAGGATGACCTCGTTTTATCGTGTTAGTTTTTAAAAAAATAGCATTAGTTTCAAAAGATTGATTAACTATTAATAAATTGACCTTATGAGCGTCTTGCTAATTTCCGTACTCGTATAAAAAGCTTTAGTCAATTATCCCGTAGGATATTAGGAACTCGGTCACGCATGTAATCAATTATTTAAACCTTGATACTAATGTTTACTTGATGGCATAAAGTAATCGATTACTTTGAAAAGTTCACTTGGGAATTGATAGGCACAAAGAATTTCCTTAATTCTTCTGAATCATTAAGAAAGGCGTTTGATGAAAATTGAAACTACAGATAATTAAAATACGAAAGAAAATCAAGGAGAAAAGAAAAGAAATAATGCTAGATTAACAGATGGAAATACTTTCTAACGACATAAAGAGTGATTAATAGTTTTAATCTCATCTTATCTCTGTTCAATTAGATAAACTGAAATGCCTCCTATGATTTTGAAGGATAATGAATCTAGTTGCTTTATTAGGGAAAAAATCTTTTCCTTCCAACAAACTCATTGTAATTTTTACTTCTATAATCAAATCGCCCAATTAAGTACAGCTCCTTGGTAGTTTATTACAGTGCCATTAAACCAAAAATAACCTTAAAACATTTACCTCATATTGATAGACTTACTAAAATCCGATATAAATAACCATTTTCTGATTAAAAATATTATGATTTCATAAAAAGCATCCGTAAAATGGGCTCCTAATTATCACTACGAATCGATTTTCGATTTTAGTGGGGTTCCCCATTTGTTGTATAGCCGAGCAATTCGAAGTAAATCTAAATCGACTAATTCTCAGAAATGTGTTAAATCTTCCTATGATTCCTTCCTAACATTAAATTAAAATTGCGCAGAAGAAAGTAATTGGGATGCTCGATAATGTTCTCAAATCGCCCCATAAAGTATCACTGGAAGCTCAAAAGTGTGCATTATGATCCTAATTACTCTTGTATCATAAAATCAAGGGAGGACAATCCTTGCGGGTAATTGCGCAACGCCTTCCAGCATCAATTATTACCCATTTCACCGGTAAATTCTTCCAGTTAGGATCATAAATAATTTCAATTAATAGTGACATTATCTATTTATATGTAGATACAACAAAGCCCCTCCTAACGGACACCCCTCCTAAGGGACAGTTTCATGATGTCCCAATCAGAAGCATTTTACGTACATTTGGAATCCCTCTACAGTGGACACACTCGAGCGGACGCGGGCAGCAATTCTTTTGCTCTCTGGAAATGAAACACCCTCAGATAACGGACACATTATCTGGTTATACAAGAGAAATCCTTTCCATGGTCGATGTCCGATGCCGATACTTTAACTGCTTGATCTATAGGTTGGGATAAAAACTACTAAGTTGCAATAGTCTTTCAATACAATTTGGCACAATTTCATTTCATCGTACAATTTGCATCGTAGTGTATATCCGCTACAATGTGTTTCTATTACATTAGAAAGGGACGTGTTTTCCTGAAACCTGAATTTGTCATCCTATCTTTCTATTAAGATGGCACCGCGGAAGTTTCTTTCTTTAAAAGAGAAAGGACAGATGATTATTAATCACCATGAAGACAGCAAATCTTCTGAGAGGGTTCTTGCAGAGCGCTTTAAAGTTGGAAAAACACAAATTGCCGAATTATTAAAAAATAAAAAATCAGCTTTTGAGATTTTACCATGAAAGTGAACTTTCGGATAAAAAGAGCCGTGTGTTTCAGGTCGGTCAAGGTGCTGTTATTGATAAAGCAGTTTTTGAGTGGTTTAAACGAATTCGGTTTTGGAAAATTCCTGTTTCGGGCCCTATGATTCAGGAAAAAGCCTTACAGTTAAGCCTTAAAAAGTCTAGCCAAGAGTATTGACGTTTTAATGGCGATCATGTGGATCAAGGAAGTTTGGATTGATGTGATGCCCAAAACAGTTTAGAATTGTTTTAGGAAAGCTGGTTTCCTTAGTGGTACAGAAGTCAAAGAAGTGGATGATGTACGGATTGATAGTGGGTCAGTAGATGAAGAAGCAGAAAAGCTCTGTGAGCTCATAAAATTGTCTAATATGAGTATGGAAGCTTGCGAATACTCAAATATAGACTAAATATTATCTACAGAAGATAGCAGTTAGGAAGTAAAAGATATTATAAAATCATTTCAAGAAACAAATAACCCAAACGAAATTATAGAGCCAGATGATACTGATAATCAAAAAATAACAGAACGTGAGTACATTATCGTTTTGCTTAATTTGTGATTCCATGCGTAAATTTTAACTAAAACGTGTTTCTTTGCACAAGGAATGGATGAAGGTACTTTGCACATAAGGGCGTGCACCCAGAAAAAATCCCTAGGGGATCCCAAAATCCCAAAAATTCTGACGGGACATTACAGTCTACGACAGCATTAAAACATATAGTGATGGCCTATAAAATCTTTTAAAAAATAAAAGATTTTTCGGTTGGAAGCAGGACTTCAAAGGATATGATATCATATGCGATGCAATAATTCATCACGGAAATTAAATCGTGATTTCGGAAGGGGAGAAACAAACTGAAATACCATCATATTTTAGAAGGGATCAATTTAATTCTCAAGAATAACATGTAAATCCTAAACCTTTTTAAATTATTATTTAATTGTTAATAATTTGTTTTGTGTTTTACTTTAATGTGTTGACAAGGAAATTACATCAAATATGCAAGTTTATTTGTAATTACATTGATATTGTTTACTTATTTCGGAAATAAATTTCTTTATGTGATGTCAACTATTAAGCTATACTTAGGGTCAGAAGAAAACATGATTGAAAGAATAAATTAAACTCAACGTATGTAAACCAGAGTTCATTACACTACTGCGGGATAAAATAAAATTCAAATTACTATTAGGAAAATAGATTTTAATACGCCAAATAAAACCTTTTGCACGCTATAAGATTAAGTTGTTGTGATTAGATAGTTTAAAATTTATTTTTCTATGTCGAAAAGGGTCATAGAAAAGTAATTAGAGGAGAAATGTATTTAAAATTTCAGTTCATGTTTTTGATATTGAATGAATGGCTCAATATATCCTCTTTAAGCTTTTCTTCGATTATTGAACGAGCGAAAAAACAAACGCCCAGCTGTTACGAGGGACAGCGGTCCCAATTGCTTTCGCTAAGCACCAATCTAATGTATTACGTTTGCATTCAAATCGCCAGAGCAATGATTAAAATCCGCTCTTTGTGAAATTAAAATGGATAATTGGCTATTTCGAAGTACTGTAATCGTAGTAAACGGATTTCGTTAGCCAATTTCGTGGAGTAGGCACTACATAGCATGTAAGAAACACGGAGAATATCCGCTAAAACGAGAGCATTTTTTCTCCGTTTTGCTTTCCGCAGTTCGTCATTATTTCAGGTATGGGATATTTAAGTTTCCCGTTAAATAATTCTGAGGTCAAATGAACATGCTACTATGATACGTATTTGCAGCACATACTGTTCAATGTTCATTGAATACGCTCAATTACCGAGCTTCAAGCATTATTTACGCCATTTTCTGCAGGATAGATTTATTCTATAGCGGATCATTTGTTACGCGTTGACATCAACGTAGAATTTTTTTCTCAATTTCTTTAGAATGAAGAGCAATATATTTTTAAGACAAAAACAGATCCAATTATTTTATTTAATAATATAATAGTGCTTGTAAACTCACAACTATTTATACTTACACATTAATTTATCACGTACAGAAGAGAAAACTTAAATTCAGAGTGATAATGTTACAAATATATCAACAAAATTACTACAAAATGTTCTTGAATTTAAAAAAGAAAGCAAGAAATGAAAATAGTAGGAGAGGCTTTACAATGAGTAATTTGCCTGAGTGAATGAATGAGGCGTGAGTCAAAACTATTGTTATGTTCCTTGAATTAAGTAAAAGTATCAACCAGAAGAAAAACAGAATTCAGCAATAGCGGAATAAACTCTACTTATGAACAATTTAGCTGTTGGTTAGCCGAGCTGACGATAAATGGAGCAGTCGGTCAATTGAGCGTCGGTCAATCGAGAGGATCCTATTAAAGAACCAAAATGCAGATAAGAATTGGAACCAAAATATCGAATGTAGTCACCATCTCGAGGCAGCTTTTCTTTGCAGCACTACACTTCATTTCTGGGGTCATAAACTCAAAAATAATGTTATCTTGTTACAATGTTAAATAATGTTAGGTTTAAAAACATCTTTTCACGGTTAAACTAAATTATGGATATTTAAACGACTTATAAAGCATATAGTGAAAAGAGAAACATCGGAATAGATAAACTTACACAAACGTCCAAACAGCGGGAGAGCTCCCTAAAAGAAAACTAGTTTTAAAATTATAATAATTTTAAAAAAATACTCATTTTTCATATCATTTCAGATGTGTAACATTTTGCTAATAAATATGTTCCGCGTAAAAACTTCAATTTCGATTTGATAATTATCAAATTGAATTTGATCTTGTAATTATAAGATTATAATCTTTTCCAAATCTTACTATATTTTACAGAAATCCTGATTATTATTTTTGGATTACAAAATATTCTACCATTATTATTATATTATTTATTTATTCCACTACTAAATTTATGAATCCAATTTTATCAATTTCAGATTAATAATATAAATCAAAAATAATTCATGCAATATTAATAAATTGAAAATTATATATCATTTACATAAAATGTACATTGATAGAAAAACATTTTCACAATCCCTCTAAGCTAAACTATTTAAGCATTCGAAGCACCTATTTTGCCTACAGCTTCTTCATACCCTAATATTCGAACAGGATATTAATTCATTTGAGATTCTCACAGTTATCTCGCCGACCTTTTCTCGGTAGTCGTACAACACCATGGCGTTGATTATTTGACCACCTCTTCACCACTGGGCCGCTCGACACCACTTGTGAACTATAGCATGCGACGGAGCAAAACTTCCATAGAACCTTTTCGCTTTTCTTCTTTTTCCTTGATAATTTTCTCACCAAGAGGTAGTGCTTTAGGAATACTCAGAATCTACTTTTCTCCATTCCAGCAAGTAGACACTCATTTCTGCTTTAGGATACTCACAACGAAGTTCAATCTGTTCAAACCGAACTCCTCCGAGACAATGTAACAAACATGTCTGACGTCAAAGATAAAATAAAGCATGCGATCTGAGCGCGTTCTGACTATTATTCTGACAGACTTATCGAACGTCCCTCGTGATATATTCGTGGGTGGATTCTTTTGAATCGCTTATGATAAGTTTGCTATACTTTTTATGAAAGTTTCGGAAAAATCTATCTCACAAATCGTTGGTAGATAATATTTTATGTAACGATTCACCAAAAGTTTAAGTTATGTTATAGGTATATGCGAATCTAGAAGGAACTGAGTAAGAAAAGAGAATTTGACCTCGATCCAAATAATTTGAGTAAATAACACTTTCAGCATGACAATTACATTATTTTTAGCGACTATCTAAAATTGCGGCGTTTTCTGCTGTATTTACTGATCATTATTTATCAGAATGTGAAATAAGAGGTTCTTTTGAACACTCACAGCCGGTGCACAGTTTACGTCTCCTCATTTATTTGCTTAAATTTTTTCTCAAATCCAAAAATAGTGCACTCCTCATGCACCACCACCAAACCACCACTCGCTCATCCGTATGATTTTGCATAGATTCACTAGTACCAGATTTTAAGATTCCTTTTAGCATATGGTCGAAATTTATATAATAACACTTGCGAATTAAAGTTAGCATGGTCAACAGCGGCTGCTCGGAAGGAAATCTGGCGTGGTACCATGTACCGAACCCGTCCGTGGGATCTATGAATAAATTATATAATTTATTTTTGATTTACTTCCATAATAACCTGGTATGTCAAATCTTGACGTAGCTAATACGGATAACACCTGAGAGAGATAATCTTAGAATGAACCATTTTTAAACATATTGTTTACAAATTCACTACCTTTATAAATGTAAGAGACTTTAATACAATCTGTTGAAGATAATTATTTACCCTTGAATACTGGAATCCCATCCAAATGAATGTATGAACAATATGTAATACCATCCGATGAGGAGGGGATTAAGCATATTTATTGGAGATGATAGATTCCTTTGAATACTTTCAATTTCATTTTTCCATTTTTATTATTATTTTGGTTATTTCTACTCTTAGTCAGATGCAGAAACTTTGAAGGACACAGGAAAAGCAGCGAAAGGATACACAAAAACTACAGGATAAAAATTAAATGATAGTTGACTTTGAAGTTGCATTAACTGGCGAAGGGAAAATTAATCAGTTTCCGATTTTGTTAATAGATGATGATGGAGAATGAATAAAGTACCTATACGAGATATTTTTTATTTGAAAATGGTACGGTGTTTGTTTTCTAGATTAACGTCAAGTGAGCCTCAGTTGCTCTTCTATACATACCGATTTCAATGCTAAAATATTAAAATGATTATTGCCACTTCCTAACTTCGTGCGTTTTCAGCTTAGCCCCAAGAGGAAATTACTTGGTGAGGAATTAAGCTCTCGAAACAACGCGACGACTAAAGCCGTTGCACATAGAAATTGTGGCTAAATTTTGGAATTTTATATATTTTGGACATTGTCACTCAAATTCCTGTAGGGTAATTTAATGCAGAAAATATCTTAATCGCCAAAATTTCTCATACGTATGTACAGATTAACAAACTCTTGCAATACTCAAGTAAAATACGAAAAAGAATCATATGTAGTTATTGCATCTTCAGAAAAAAATCACTGGAAGAATGAATTTTATGCGCATTAACTTCCACCGAAAAGTTTTAGTTTTAAAGAGTCAACGTCAATTTTGAAGAAAGTGTTATTAATATTCTTTTGGATGGTGTAAAGTAATAAAATCGTAAACTAATAAATTCTCGAATATGTTTATTAGAACGAAAGACTGGAAATCACAATGATTTTGCTACGTTGTCGCAAGATTTTAGGATACTTACGTAGATTGTAATTTAAAAGGAGATAAAATGAGGATCTATAGAAAGATTGTATTAATCCATATTAAGATAATAGAAGGTTAAGTTACGCTTTTTAAATATCTCGCGTAAAATTTTACATCATTTACTCTCAATGACGTTATGATCTTCCGCAATTGTGAGGAAATGCGAACTTTCGTTGAAAGAAAATGTGATTCTCGGTCCCTGAAATGATTCTATATTCAACCCAGACAAAAAGAAAGAAGTGCGTTCAACGGAGACAGGTGTTAATAAATCCCACCCCACCAACATCCTTACCATTTAATAGATGGTGGAATCGCAGGGAATTTGCGCTTAAGTCCCGGAGAAAATCTAATTTTATCTGCTATTTGGGTCGGATAATAGCGTAACGTATTAGGGCGATGATTAATCAAATGTGTCCTTGCCAAAAAATATAAAGTTTAAGGTATTTTTGAAAATTATTTGAGATAATTATTTAATGATAATATCTCACCACTCTTTGGAAGTCGTAACCTGAAGTTCAATATTGTAACTCTTCTGAGACGGATGAAATTAGAGCTAAGAATAATCCGGGATTCCACCGAAAGGGCGATATTCTGAGTGAGAAGGAATTTGTTAGATATATGAGATCGTTTATTTTTTGCCACATTCGAATAAATGGAGTAAGCTTCACCAAAACGATGTTTCAAGATTCACGAACCCTACTGACTTGCGTGTCAATACCCTTTTCTTCCAATATAGACGTGTGAATGTAAAATAACTGATTGATATCAGAAGGAGGTGACGGAGGGTCACTGTAGAGGACTGATCATGGTGGAAGTACATATTTACGACTCGGACGGATAACTTTCAGCAATAAGATGGTAGAATATGGTTTTAAGAATTTGGAAATTACTGGGACAAGATGTATCACCATATACTAAACTCGACGTTAACTTTAACCTCGCAACTATTCTCTCGAAACTGTTTCTCTGCAATAATTAGCTCTATATATTATAACGAACATTTCAACAAGACCTCTATTTTCTGCGTCTCATGAATTCCTTCAAATTATTTTTGGGGGAAAGATTTTCAGAAGAAGTACAAGTCCAGCGTAATATGAACATTTGATGACAAAATTCATATGTTTAGCGTCATTCCTTTCTCTATTGATAAAATAAA
Source organism: Sympetrum striolatum (assembly GCA_947579665.1). Taxonomy (NCBI): domain Eukaryota; kingdom Metazoa; phylum Arthropoda; class Insecta; order Odonata; family Libellulidae; genus Sympetrum; species Sympetrum striolatum. The sequence goes on along the minus strand of OX388352.1, from coordinate 20,956,500 downwards.
ATTTCTAGAAGTTGACCAAAGGTTTTGAAGATGACCGATAAAATATTAGGGTATGTGTTTTTCTTTCTTTAATCTTATGGATCAAAGTCGTAAGAAAAAGTTACTGGTTCGTACTAGAACTTACTTATTGCTTATTATCAGGAAAATAATAAAAAATTGGTAAATTTACTTGTTGACAGTACTATCTCTGAGAGTCAAATATAGATTTCTTACAGAGACAAGAAGGCAGTTATCAGTAATGTTATTTAATTGGGTAAATATAAGTTTCCCGAAGTATATTCTAAGCATATATAACCTGATTTCTTTCAAAAATCTCCAAGGGAAGCGAAGGATCGAGTTTTGCAGACTCAAGGTAAGTTTTAGACGCATGATTTATTTATAAGGGTTCGGACAGAAAGCTCGCCCGCCAAAGACTTGCTGCAACTCGAAAACTTTCGAGAGGAAAGAGAGATAGCCTCTCTCCCAGGATATCCATTATCTCCTGAATACGCTGGGGAGAAAGCATTATATTTTTGGTGTTAGTTTCTAGGATTCTAACAAATTGACTTTTTAAAAAGAGCAAACATCCACGAGCAACATTCCCTCTAACAGTGTTGGAGTCGAAGCTGCACTCCGACCCTGAGTTGGGAGTGGAGCACCTCTCGGATTTAAACTACCCTGACGCCGACCCGCCATGCCATTTTTGCTGTAAGCAAACCAGCACTTCCATTCATGACGAGAATCGTTTGAAGATAGTCAGCGGAGGTGAAAATTTTTACAAAAATATCTTTGTGTGATGCCTTATCGGTAGTAGTTCTCGGAACCATTTCGGAAAATATCAATATTTTCAGGAATAAAATCAATAGCATTTTTTAATTATTTATGGTTGAAAATTTAGAACGCATGTTGCATAAATAACCCTATATGACCCACCATCGCTTTTGAGCCAACCTAAAATCTAACTCCGCTATGTTATCAATCTATTGCTTCCACTGTTTGTGTGGTCTTGTTTTCCCTGTCAAAGAAACCTGGCAAACACTCTTCTCACACGCTTTTGTGAGGTATATCTTGGATTTGAATTGAGATATCTATGTTTCCTGTAAAGTTCATATTTGGTTCATAACGAATGCCTATTGTGACACTAATTCATATGTTTATGTCATAAAGATTCTTCTTCTAGAAACTATCCTCAACAACGTCGCACGCATTTCATAATGGTGAAATTAGTGCATGTTACCACTGTCGCGCACAATTCTGATTTATAAGGAGATGAATTCCACTCACACCACCAACAATATTCATCAGCAATGTAAGAATACTTTCCATCGCTTACAGTGTAATTTATGTAAATAGCTTACATAATTTTCCTAACTGTTCGTTCTTTTTCATATTTGTCTATGGTAAGAATATGAAATTCATGGTGAGAGAATTCACCTCTGTTATATGTATGCAATCAATATCCTTCGTATCCGTACTTACCATAAATCATTTTTAATCTTTATTAGAGAAGCTAAAGATAAATCAATTGTTAATCGAACAATACAACTGTAACAGAAATAAATGGTTAAAGAAATGAGTGTACGGATATGAATGATTATATTGACATAATATATGCTAACCGTTTTTGGCTTAAAGTGATCATTAGAAGTAAAAGTATTTCTATAATGGATGTCATTCCTCTTTACTTAGATTTTGCATTGTATTTCATGAAAAATCTTGATTGTAATTTGACTCTTCTGTGAACTATCTCTTTTAACGTTTCCAAAAATGAAATGAGGCAAACTCATAGAAATTGTTTTCCAATATCTATGCATGCCGGTATACTCGCAGTAGTTCGATAGATCTTCACGGACTGAATCGCTTGATTAGAGCCTATTACATCGTAAAATTCATCCTTCCTCTTCATTTAACATTTTCACTAAACAATTGGCACAAATTAAGTTAACTAATGAAAATATTCTCGCATAAAAATGTCATATGCTTCAAAAGAGTTTGATCTTTTCTCTCCCAAAAGTACAGATAAGAAACAATATAGAAACTCGTAAAATGAATTGCACAAAACATTCCTTGACTATCCTTCCTCTGTATATCCTCTCTTAGTACTCTGATAATTGAAAGTGAAATTGTCTTTCAGGTTTAGTACGCAGCCGTGATGGAAGTCGCGAGGAAGGAGGCACTCACTACATGAACCTCCCTTCACCCAATGTGCAGAGTGAGGTAATATAAGCGAAAATAATTCATCAATTAACGCCTTGATATTATAAATTCCTTAACAGCTTCACGCGTATTGTTCAAATTTGCAGCAAAAACTATGAGCTATTTTGAATTTTCAGCTTTCTGATCATTGATTGCTGCAAATTTTAAAGCAATTTTTTATGCAATGCTTCTCAACTAATTCCACTCTACAATTCAAATATTTTACGAACCTCCAGGTTTTTTTACGTCTATAAATCCATTATTTCTGCACAGTATACTAATCATTTTAAATATTTATACAGTAAAACACTAACACCATCCCTTCTTTGAGATTCTGTATCTGTTTTCAGCCAAAAATTAATCTTCCGAGTACAATTTATAAAAGAAATTAGACTGTTAACGTTGAAAAATTATTCACTTCACATATATTTTCTTCCATCACTTGTCTGTATTTAATTAACCCAAGCATCTCATTGTGCTGCTCTGAATTTAGATTAGGAATAAATAATAAAGATATTCAAGTATCGTGAAATAATTCAAAAATTAAAATAAAATGCATTACAAAATTTCCAATTGAATAACGATTGAACATTTTGAAATCAAATATAACGACATAGATAGGTATTCTAAGATACCAAAATTAAACACTCGATTATAATTTAGTTAAGTTGAATTCTTACGATTCTCTTAATTCAAGAAATATTTTTCAAGAGAATATTTGACATTAATATTCATAGTTTAGCATATTAAATTTTATTTCGATATTTGGATTTTCCAAAATTTGACCAAATTTCTGAAATAAAAGAGATTTTGGGATGGATGTATTAAAAAAAGGGCACAATGGATAACTTCACACTTCCCAAACCCTCTTAATCTCACCTAGCACCCGTATTCAATTGCTAATTTTTGTAAATATATTAATATTTTTACTAACATTCTTACCATTTTATAATCGAAATTTTGTCCAAATCAATATATAGTTTTTCATGCGGACAGTCGTCAATTTTTTTAACGAATCAGCAAATAAATAATTTTATATCAAATTTGTCGAGCCTAAAATTTGATGGTCTCGAATTTAGGGCCGACAGTCTCCACGTTGTCAACTGATAAACGGAATCAGTGTATGTAAATGTACCAGCTGTAATGTAACGAAAATTTCAGTAGTACGTATGAAAGATATAAATAGACATGAAAATGGTGGTATATGGTTCCATACTTTTCATTCAATGAGATACGAAATCCGAAAGTTGTATGAATGGATATCCCTTTTTTTATTACAGTAAAGCAATCGTGAGTTTTTCTTCTATGGACTTTTTCGAACACCATAAAAGAACAAAGTTGCAAAAGTAATATGTTAGCAAAACTCAAAGGTTTCCTTTGTAGAAGACTTTGAAAACTCAACTTAAAAGTTTAGAGTGGCTCATGTCAATCCAGAGATTGTATCTTCATGCCTCAGATAGAAGTAAAACTATAAAATTAAGTAGGTAAAGCTGCAGTTTATTCCAAATTTTGAAAGACTTCTCCAGCGCTACTTTTCTTATTGTTCTTCAACATGCTCATTAAGAAAATATCTAAAGTTGTCTTTAAAACAATTCCTTTCCTTATTTTTGATAGGAAGCTAAATCAATTCGTTACAAACACTCTACAATACTAACGCAAATAAAATACTTATTCACCAAAGTTAGTTCAAGATCAGATTATCCATTACTTTGAAGACAACACAGCTAATTATCTGCTTGTGGTAAGTCATTCACAGTGGCTGAAGAATCAAGTTTTCAAAGTTCGAATATGGAAATACCAAATGCTCAGCTAGGGACCGTAACTTACTGCAGCAGGATAGCAATCGCAACCTGTAGGAGAGGAAATAAATCCATTCAAGTAACCGAGTAAGTAACGTCAAGGCTGATGATGACGATTACTCGTTAAAACATGGTCGTGTTACTCAATTAAAGAAAATATTTGCGGGAAAAGCACCTTAATTCTGTATGATGAATTCCTAAAATACCTCGTCATTTACTGTGAATTTTAAAGCCTTACTCCTTGTACAGAGCCTGTAGACTACTGAACATTTATCCTCAAATGGATGACTTCCTCTGCTACGTCTTTTGTAGACGAGCTTATACTCTAAGTCAATGCTGAATCTCAGTCATTTCAACACCATTAGATTGCCACAGTATGTAAATATGTACTTATGAAATTTCGCTGAATTTGAGTTGAAATATTTTACGGTACGCGAGGCCCCTTAAGTGGGTAGCGTATTCGTCTTCGGTGTTAGCTGTTCCAGGTTCGACAACCTGGATGCGGGGGACAACATTTATCGATATTCAGTCCGCATCGAATTCAATATAGCAATCTGAATGAAGATGTAGCGGGTCATGTCTAGAAAAGCTATTTCGGTTTCGTAGGAGTCGATGAATTGATCGCGTGTTATCTAGTGTTAATTCCCATCTATTTATTCTATATCCTTCAAAATACTACAACGCAATGGATTAACTCCATTTTAGCTACGTTAGATGGGGGATTCAAAATCGAAATAGCCTGAAAAAGAATGAGAAAATGTCAATTTTGCTATTATTGCTTCTGTAAGATTTCGTTAAATTATTTTGCCTCACATTTTCTTGGTTTCCAAATTATTTATTTATTTCTGAGTTTTTAATATTTCAAGCAAGGATGCTTATCACGCTTACAAATAAAACGGTAGGCATGCATTTTAAATTTAGCCCAGTTTCGTTTCCTGAGTTAAATTCCTTATTGTTTGCATTATTTAAAGCACCCTTTAACATTCTATAAACCCATCTTTCTTCATTGATCTCTGTCACTTCGCCATTGCGCCCAACACTCATCCATTAGGGAAATAATGAAGATGTGTTCAAACAACAACAACTCTCATACAACGAGGAGGATGAAGACGAGGCTGGCGCCGAAGGAGACGTGACCGCTGCTGGAGAAGAACTCGCAGCCGCTGCTGTTGCTGCCGCTACCAAGTCGGGGTCTTTGAGTGCAGCTAGTGCCATAATGAACTTGGGTGCAAGGCCAAGGACCCGCTCTGGTGCAAGCGGAAGCGGTGGTTCAGGTCACGTTCAGCTCAGTCTTGGCCCGCACTACAGCTTTGGAAGCTCTACGCAAAGGGACTCGGATTCGGACGTGGAGGATGATCAGGGGCCTCCGGCCTCCGCCCTAACTCGTCGAAGGGCTCTTGTCCCCCCAAAACTTCTATCGGATGGAGACGAAGATGGAGGGGATGCCGAAAACCGCAAACTTTCTGGGTTAGTTGAAGGCTTTCGTTTCTACTTTGATAACATGGGTCACTGCCATTCGAGATCTATTCGGTTTGCCTATTATGCCTTATAACAGGGGTGGTCTTACCAGTATCAACTGCGGATACTGCCTCTAAAATATTTCATTATCTAGAGAAATTTTATTTTATAAAGCAGTAAACCATATGACTTCATTAACAAATAGAAATTTGGTTCATGACTTGAAATTATCTCTCACCAGCTTCAGTAAATTCGAACTACAGCTCTTTGTAGCTCTCAGATTTCTCTGAATTCCCAATTGCGTAGTTAATAAATTTATATTATAAGTCATAAGCATAAGGGCAATAAATGAGCAAGGTGTGTGTCTTCATCCTGTCGTCCTTTTACATCATACTGGGCAACTACTATATTAGAAATCTAGCTATTTGAGAAGAGCTTCGATTAAAATTCTAAAGATAACGAAAGGGTTATTATAACTGGGAAAATTCTGACCGATCGACCGGATATCGAAGACATACGAAGATGTCTTTGCAGTGAACATTGGAAAAGCAAATCAAACGTTTTCTCGATTTTCGTTTATCTATACTTCCGCAAGCTGTCTCAAGAAAAGTTCCGAAAATCCGAGCAATACATTTGTAAGAGGAAGATTAGAAATTTCGTGGGCTTTCTGGATCAAACCCATCATATCTAGCATCGACTTGCCATTTTTCCAGGAATCTCTCGTGTTACTGGCTTTAAGATTCACTTTGAATAATATCTGCCGAAACGGTAGTGGTAGAAACTACGCCTCTCAGATATCCGAAAATCGCTTTCCAATACTTTCTAAAGGTAGTACTATAATATCAATCTAGAATCTAACCCAGGATCGCGTTTTAATAAGCCCAATATGTATACGTATATATATCATATTTTATTCTAAAGTTGACCACAGACTATTCCTTCCGGGAGAATTTGTAACAACTGGCGTCGAACTCAGAACCATATCAGGGGATGCCTTTCAATTAACCGTAACGTAGCAAAATGAATGTGGGCTGACCAAGTGGCGAAAAGAAAAGAGAACCGTTGGACATCTGTAGTTATCAATTGGATACGAAGGAACGTAAAAAGATGAAGAAGAAGAGGACCTAATGATAGAAGGAATAGTCCTCATCAAATACTGGTAGACGTGGCACCTGGATGCAAACCTACAACCAAAAACCACAAGCATCATTGAAACGGCCTATACGCCTGCAGGAAAAAATGGGAAAACGATTCTAGCTATTCTCGGTTCGGTTTCAGGAGGCCCAAAAATCCCGATTTCCCTCATAAAAATGCATTACGAGAATTGCTGGTGATTTTCTGAGGTATTTTCCGGAAACATTAGTTAAAAATATGGATTTAGAGATGTATAGTGTGTCTTTAACGAAATCTAGAAATATATTTTCGAATATTTTCCTGGTATATCCTGCTAGGATGGTGCAAAATTGTCTCTTAAGAAGTACACTGGTGATTTTCCAAAAATATTTCTTATGAGATTTCCAGGCATGGTATGAACTCATAACCCGGAAGATTGGTGGAGCTTACGACTAAGTTTTAAAAAGACAGTCATCTGTTTCACAATTTATCTTGGGTTTTACACTGGGATGAATTAAGTATCTTCATTGATGTATGAATGATAATAATAGAATGTATGAAAAATAATCAAGAAAAACATTTTAAGAAGGTACTTCCAGAAAGAATTATCTCTAGTACGACTCCACAAAGAGCAGATTACATCAACTCACAAGTATTATAGATGAGCATAACAAGAGGTTAAGGCTTAAAGATGACTGTATAGTAATCTGCTAAGTAACTGTTGCTTTGAATTTTCATTTTATATGAAATCTGAACCTAACTCCATAATTCTCTTCATTTATATCCATAGAAAAAGTCCTTTTACCATCAAATAACTATTCTCAACAAAAGACTAATTTCCATCATATGCATAGTTCAGCAGCAAACAAATCTGTAAAACAGCTGAGGTCCAGGTTTCATCTAAACTAATCCCAAAAACTCTGCCTTAATAACCTTAGCCAATAATACATTAATGACTCCCTCTCCACAATATGAAATCAAATTATTTTGTGTAATCTGACTTATATATGTAGTATTTATGCCATTTGTTTGGAGGTACTTCCCCAAAATGTTATTCTACATCCTTATCTAAAATTTTAGTTTTCTCTCCCCTCCTTTCACTAAGAAAAATTTGCATCACTTTGAACTGGGCCAATATTTATTTGTTATAAATATTTGTTTGTTATAGACTAATATTTGGTTGTTATAAACATAAAAACATCCATGAAATAGAAGCTACTTCCATTTCCTGCAATGGCTGCAATGCCCCTTTCTACAGAAAATGGAATGTTTATGAATAGAAATTTTAAGTAAATTTTAATGAAGTTGAAAAAATCACTTTCTTTTTAATTATAGAGAAAGTAAATTCATAATGGAGACCCTGAGATTTTGTTCTCTCACTTCTACTTGCTTTGTCTCCAATAATTCTGCAATATGCAATGAGTCGCTAGCAATGAAAAGTATTTAACAAATAGGTTTTTTCATCAGCATTGAGAAGGCAAGGCAAATTTAGCGACTTTCATTTAGTTATATTTTAAACAGTGATTCACAGTTTAGGTTACAGCAAATCATGTTGAAGTTTAAAAGCTTATATCATTGACTAAGCATTCAAAATTTCAGATATGAGATAATTACAGTAACATTTCATGTTGAAGAATTCACCATATTGCTCATTATTACATCTTAGGCAACATGCTAAAACCCTCAGTAATAAAAGTACATATAAAGAGCATATAATAAATGCTCTACAAGAGAGCAGAGAGAATTTGTATTTCAAAACTCCATTAACTGCAGCCTTTCTATTACAGTAGAAGTCCGTTATAACGAGTTCGGCATATAACGAGATTTGCGTTATAGCGAGTGATTCTTTAGACATTGTCCGTCCCACAGCAAAAAGGACAGGGAGTTACGTCCATCATAACGAGTGATCAAAATCTGAGGTATCGTTATAACGAGTGACACTGTCCTATATTTGCCTTGCAGGTAGCATATCTCGTAATCGAAGACGTCTCACGAGTTTCACTATCCCTTCTGTCCCTCACGTCTATATATATTATCTCCTGGTATCTTGTTTCTTTACGGCGATGATCCCTCTATTCAGCAGTTTGAATCGAGTTTCCATTTTATTGGCATCCACCTGCGGGATTTGTTTTTATTCGAAACTTGACACCTAATCGTCTAAAGGGAGGGAGTATAAGAGATACAGGCAGCGTTGTTTCGGATGTCCAGGGTAACCTCTCCCTCGTACCACTGTCATTAGTTATGAAGCGTGTGAATGAAAAATATCTTGAGAAAGAAATTCGATATGAATTAGGGGTGCCTTTTCTTATGATGGTCATCCCTCTTCCATCAGTCGATCATTAGACGCGAGTCAATTCAGAGCTTTCCAATAACTAAGTTTCCAGTGTGACAGTTCTGCGATGGAGAGTAAAAGAAAGGCATTAGATTTAGCAAATAAATTTGAAATTGTGCGAAAGAGAAACCGCGAGTAAATCCGAAATCGGCAGACCGTATGGCCCGTCATCGTCGACTCTATTTACGATTTGAAGAACAAAGAAAAAATAAAGTCTGCATTCATGATGCAAAACACTCCAGGAGGGCGCAAAAAACTACGTCCAGCGGATAATACGGAGTTGGAGTCTATTCTATTTGAATGGTTCACCCAGCAGCGATCACTAGGAATTCCAATCAGAGGAACAATGATAAAAGCGAAAGCTGAAGAGCATGAAACTGGACAATTTCCGTAGCACCGATTGGCTGAACCGATATTAAGGAAGAAGAGGAATATCACTCCACATCAGTGGCGCAGCCAGGATTTGCCAATGGGAGGGGTCCAAGGAAACGAAAAATACCTAACTCACAGGGGCTAGTATATTCATGCTAGTTACTTATCACAGATATGTCAATTCTTTCAAAAACTAAATACATTGAAAAATAGAGGAGTTTAACGCTTAAGTAGCAAACTGATTACACTTTCCTAGATAGTAGTTTACATAAGCGAACTATTGGAAACTTATCATAAGAATTGTTTGGATACGTCCGATATCTATTAAAAAGTCATTTTTATCTATGCTGAAGTTTTCAGCGTTGTAGATATAAACTTCCTGAGTCTTTGAGCGTTTTTTCTTCCAAGAGGTTGCCAAGCGTGAAAAGGAAAAAATTAATTAAGATTATTTGGCAAGCGACATAAAACGTAATATCCACTCATTAGATCCCTACATTGGCGCGCCTATGCTTATTTGAATAACTTTCGTTATTAGACTATATCATCAGCAGGTTTCTTACGAGTGACTTCATCCCTTGTTTTTAAAATTAACTCCTCTTTTAAGAAAGAAAAATAATTTATATCAGATGAAATTTTCTGGTAGGCTTACAATTAAGCCTGATTTCATTATTTATGTATTAGCTAAGTATTCAATTGCATGCGCTACAAACCGAACATAAAAAATTCGGCTGCATTAAAAAATACAGTATACTCTTGATTATAGTTGATATTATAGTTGTATTTCCAGAATTAAAGTTACAAACCAAGGTGAAAAAAATGAAGTCGTCAACTAACAACTATTTAGACCAAGTAGTAGTTAAGTTGTTTAACCAGCAGAGAGCTGACGCAAACCCAGTCTTACGCATTGTGTTCAAAGAAAACAAATTGTTTCATGAATTGAAATTTTGAAGGTACATTGCATGACCTCTTGGTTGGCAGGATAAGTCATGAGGCTCGTGGGATTCTATTACCAGAGAAAAAATTGGTGGAAGAAGGAAAAAGGAAGCTGGAGAATTTAAGCAACAGTTTTAACAGTTCATCAAATTTATTTCAAGCCATCAAGTCACTGTTCCGATAAATCTGTGCGTACCTTACGCGCACAATACCTTCCGGCTGACTGATTCGCTTCCAAAATGGTATATTATTAATAAAATTATCGAAAATAATTTTAGTGATATCTTGTATTGCTCCAATACCTCTTCAATTTTCTACGGAAATTCGGTTATCGAATTATTTTCGTAAATATACAGTAAATTAACAGGTAATCATTAAATAAGGATCAGTACATCTTCAATCAGCCCGAGTAATGAAAAGTCTACTGTACAGACTTTTAATCGTCCAGAATGCTTAATAAAGGAAACAGTGCCTTTGGAATTGTCGCTAAACTCATCTCCAGGTGTGCCCTCCGATAACAGCCCTAGAAAAGGCAATCCTAATTTATGCATCAAATAATGGTCATTTCACAAAAAAACTACATAGCCATTAACTTACGTTTTCCCGATAGAGGCCTCGAGCTATTAGCGGACTGTGAAAAAAATTTTCGGATGTCCATCTGTACCTTATAAAATCCAAACTAAACTCTCCTTTGTACTGTTCACTATGAATTTCTAAAAAGCACTACTGACGAGCCTAATTTTGCATTCACACCCTAAAAACAGTCACATGCAGAAGATCTAACTGAGCGTTTTATCTATCTGTTTATCTATTAAACGTAATCTTAATCTCTGTTTTCAGGGTGTAAGTTTCGAATTACTTCTCGAATGTTCCCTTGTATTTTTGCAAGGAGTAAACGAATCAGCACTTTTCGAATTTTTCTCATGAGAATCTTATCTTATGGTGTGAGCCATCTAACTAAAGGATAGGCATAAGAAGTGCACGCGTTGAACATTGAGTGCAAAACACTCGTATCATAGTGCCCCATCCTTATCGATGTCGGCTCTAGGCCTGCTCTGCCACCGAAAACATCACCTTATCTGAAATCGGGGCCATATTTACCGGTATGCGGAGCTTTCGCTGAATGTATCAACAAGTGAATCTCTTAGACTTGCATGATGATTGGGGTTTTGTACTCTTCAGCAGAAAAAAAAACCCTCAGAGCTAGTCATAGGACTTGACTCTTGGGGGGGGGGGGGTTGAACCCCTAAACCCCCCCCCCTCGCTGCGCCACTGCTCCACATAATTAGCGGTGAATCCAGTGAAGTAAATGAGCATGCGGTACATGATTGGCTTCCAATTTTCAAGTCGATTCTCCAAAGATACGAAGAAAAGGTAAGTAATTCAAAAAGCAAATTTTCGTTTAAATACTATAAATTGTAAGATAGGCCTTGTATTTCGTGTGACAAACTGTTTTTTAATCGCCACATAATTAGGACACATACAATGCGGATGAGACAGCACTGTTTTACAATTTACTGCCGGAAAAAACCTTGGCTGTTAAGGGCGACCGCTGCAAAGGTGGAAAAAGGAGTAAGGAGAGTCTTACAGTTATTCTCTGCACGAACATGACTGGATGTGATAAACTAAAACCATTAATTATTGGAAAATCCGAGCGTCCCCGAGCTTTTTGTGGCCAGCGAAATATTCCCTGTATTTACGAGTCCAACGCCAAAGCATGGATGACAGGACAAATTTTTTCGCAGTCGCGAAAGGCTTTTGATGCCAAAGTTGGAGGGAGAAACAGAAAAATTGTGCTGTTCGTGGATCGCTGTCCGGCCCACTTGTCATTAAATTGACGAACATAGAGCTTGTGTTCTTTCCCCCTAACTGCACAAGTGTGTTGCAGCCATTAGATCAGGGCATTATTCGAGCTATAAAGCACCATTTTTGATCAGACCTCGTTAATACGTTGATGAGGAAGTTAATGTCAAAAGAAACCCGTATCAAATGGAATGTCCTGGAGGCAATCCATGGGTTTGCATTGGCCTGGGGGAAAATATCACCCGAAAGTATAAATAAGTGTTTCAAACATTCGGGTTAAAAAAAAATACAGAAAATGATTCTGTGGATGGATCTGCTGAGCTGAATTCGGAGTTAGTGTCCGAAAGCTGGAGAACTGGGTCCAGCATAATGAATATAAACTGCTCCTTTGATGATTTCGTTGCGATAGACGCGGAAACTGCTGTTTGTGGTTTGATGACAGACGATCAACTAGTAGAGCAGCAAAATAATGACAGCAGCGAATCGTCGGATATCGAAAGTATGGAAGAAGATTCGTTTAAAATCCCAAGTAGCGAGTCCCTTTCGCAAGCATTAGGGGTTCTTAATTCTTAGTATTTAGCGAAAAACGCCTCAGTGGACGATTTAATGAATTTAAAGCGTGTAGAAGATTTCGTCACCAGACACTGTATTAATAACTTTAAACAGTCAAGAATAGATTCATTTTTTAAGTAAACGCTTTTTTGATGTAGAGTGAGACCGAGAAATCAGGTCTTTACACCAATATATGTTTATTAATTATTGTAAAGTTCTTCTAACTTCTGTTAAGGCTAATTTATTCTTACTTTCAATGTTTCTGAAAAAGTGAATATATCGTTAAGTACAGCATTTCGGGAAACAATTAATGCGAATTGACTGGAACGACGATATCTTTGGACTAAAAATAAACTAAATGATGCAAGTACGTACCTGCAAGTGGCCATAAATTGTGATATTGCTTTGTTACTATGTTTCAAATAAAATCCTTTTTGTTCTTACTTAGCTTATCCGATTATTTTTTCCTAAAAATTAGCACCATTACAAGAAAAAAAATTCTTGGTTCCCTCGATTAGCATATCGGAAGTGAGAGGTGGCATGTCTTTGAAGGGTGGAAGTTGAACGGGGAGGTTTCTGTTTGTGCCTGGAGGACAAGAGATGAGAGCTGCCGTTGGGGAAGACGATATATGAGAGTAGAGGAGAAGGAATTCTGCTCTCACCAGCTGCGTTGAAGAATTGCAGGCACCAGAGAAAAATTCGTGCCTAACGAGCATGATTCTCTTAACTACTTACACTACTGTAAAGCCATTTTTAATTGTTATGCTACATCACCAAATCCTAACTAATACGATTATCTAATGATATATTATTAGTTTCGACGATTATTGAGCAATAATGATCCACATTTTATGGTAGAGGAACACTTTGGTTATAGTTTATGAGTCAATGAAATAATATTGTTGACGCGAACGTACTCTTTTACGCATTCTGAAGCATTTGCGTAGGAATTAAAAACCCTGCAGTTCTATTCAGACGAATTCGCTGCCCTTCAATTCAAGAAGATGGACTTAATTAGACTTATTGTTAGAAATCGGCTATAACGAGTATCGCGTTATAACGAGTACTTTTCCGATTTTGTCGGCTCTCGTTATAACGGACTTCTACTGTGTATGTTATCTGATTTAGGGATAATCCCCCTGATCTGCTCCTGACTTTAACAACTTCAATGCAGATAAGCTCAATTTTCATTCCCTTGAAATGATCAGCAAAGTTTTGAAACACATATGGTATATAAAACACACAATGCTCAAGTCCATACTCACTTCTATTTGACAGAAATTATTAAAAATATAGAAAATAATGTGAATGATATTCCCATAAGATTTATTGCTATGAAGTAGAATGATATGGATTGTTTTGGGAATATATCCTCATAATTTGGATGTTAGATTCCTGTAGAAGAGTAATTCAGTACTGAAGTTATTACCAATCTAACATTTTCTTTCTAAATAAATCTTACCTTTATGCGGTTTGGTCTCATCTCATTTGCAAGGTGGCCTCCGAATATTAGCCCTAAATTGTTTAAATAGAAATTGTAGAAGTATGACTAGTATTTGTTCAAGGCATGCCTCACAAAAGAAATTATTCATATTCGATTCAACTAAATGAATTTTGGAAATACTTTTATTTTAGACTTTTCCAATGCAAAACTGGAACAAATTAATTTGCTTTGTCAAAAAAACTTGCAGCAGTTCTGATGGAAATCCTCCACGAGCACGCAGAAGTTCTATTGTAGTAATACCACCCATGCAGATTTGCCCAGGAGATCTACTAGTATACAGCAAAGTTTTGACACAGAGGAATGACCTTTTGGGTAAGGATATTAACTAAATCTTTGAATTATTTTTTAACTAATATCACTGTTGCTTATTACATATATATATATATCGAAGTTAGAACATCCTCGGCAAAATATTTGCATGGCTTTTTCTCCTGCTTGTTTGTATACAAGGCATGACAGACTGGAAAAAGTCAGATCATCACCCTACTTGACAACTGCATCAAAAAATCTCAAATGTCATCCATAGCATCCCCACATTTGCATTAAAATTAAACTTTTAAATTTGGTGACACATTAACTAATAGTTCATCGTAAACAGGCTTTCATTAGATAACTTTTTCCTCTACTTTATTATAAACCATGAGAATTGAAAAAATTTCTGTCTAATTATAAATTTTATTATTTTATTTTGATGATGTAAAACAGTTGCCAAAAATTCAACCTTGTGTTTCACAATGAGAGATATCGCAGGTTCTATAGAAGCTTTCCTGAAATTAAATACAAAACAAATTAATTTTTTAATACAGTTTTGGAATAATTTAGTGCTCTCAATCTAGGAAAGGCTTATTCATTTTAGCTTTATCACAAACTGAATCAACACATAGCAGCACAGTTGCATATACCACAATAGGGTTAATAAAGAATGAGTGCATTTGCATAAGGAGAATTATCATGGAATGACACCTCAAGAAAAAAGATACTGAGTTTTCTACCCATAAATAGACTAAGCTTCCAAGAAATTCATCAGGATAAGACTTAACTTCTTTGAATGAGTCTTCAGTCAATAGCAATGAAAATCTACTCTGTAGTTGATTTTAGACCATTTTGATCATTTAGAAGAGATTCATACTTTTTCTTTCAAATTATAATTTCCTATGTTCATGTATAATTTTACGCTTGAATTTTTTAAACCATCTTTAAGTATCTTTTAATTTCACATTAAGGCATCCAACTCATAATTCCCTAATGGATAATTGGAAATTTAATCAGCAATCTTTCTAATTTCAGATGTTGATGGCTCTTCACCTAGTTTGACTGTTAGCGATGCAGGTAAGCTTATGTATTTGTTGTCATGCTCCCTTTTCAAACCACAACTCTTTTTCATATCAGGCTGATTTTGCTCATGGTATTTTTTTATTTTAAACATAGAGCATAATAAAATTTGAATATAGGCTAATAAAAAATTTGTCTTTCCTAAAAATACTCTATTATGATGATAATTACTGTTACTCCATATTAGCTCAGTTCACTTTTACACAAGCTTATGAATTATTTCTAAGGAAAAGATAATGCATTCTTATAATTTAGTTAAAAACCTGAAGATTGATGTTCTTATACTTTTGAATGAAAGTATTTCTTTGATACTAAATTATAGAGGGTATCATTCTAACCATCATCAGCTAGGATATTGATTTGCAGTTATAGAAGAAAATAAATTGCCTGAATATTTATTCTTTTCCTTTAAGGTTTTTACCAATCATTTTTATTTCATTTTAATTGTCCTGTGCACCTAGTTTTACTCTTCCTAAATGCAATCTTTCATTTGATACTTTCATACTCTTTCTATCTGACTGGGATTTTTGAACACTGAAAAAATATGCATGAATTCCAACCAACCATCAAATATTATGATAAATTATGATAAAATTTATGCCACACAATGTGTCAAAAGGCAACTTTACATTAATACAGTTCCACATGACAATGATAACTCACAAGATATATATGGAAATGTGAATCTGTTTTCATTTCTTATGTGTTGGGCGAAAGCTTTCCTGCCCCTGGAATGGACCCCCATTAATCAAATCCTGGCTACACCCCTTATATGCATATATTTGTGTATAAGCATATAAGGTACCTCAATATGTTCATTGCCCCTGTGTTTTATTTTTCAACATCCATGGTGTCATTTCAATATTTTTGTTATTTCATATTTGTACAGCTAAAGGTTGAGGATACATTCTGATGATTCAAATATAATGCTCTAGGTATTTTTCAAAATTCTTTGTCAATTTTAAGTAAGTTTTTAAGGCTACATATGCAACAGATAGGAAAACAGCATTGACAAATTCGTAATTTGTCATATAATCTAAACTCAGCAGTATTCACAATTACCTAGTTTCCTGAGTAATTCTGTTTCATTAGAAGTTATAAAACTAGATAAATACTCTAATTTTGTTTCAAAAATGTTCTAGAAGATAATATTCTGAGGCTCTTGAATGAGTGGGTTAAATAACATGTTTTACATAGTCTTCTTAATCTAAGAAAAGGTCATAAAGTGTATTGCAGGAGTATCTTATTGAACTAGGTCATTGTTTAAAACACTAAACATATTTTCAGTTCCTTCTTTGTATATTTGCAGTAGTAAAAGCATGAAGTGTAGCCAATGTATACATTTACATAATATTTTAGTAAATAGTAAGAACTACAGTTTTCAGATGTATACTATATGTATACTACTGTATTAAATATATACATCCGCTAGGGAATACATGCCCTTGCTATGGCAGATTGGTAAAAGTATGAATAAAATTTTAGATTGTTTTTTCATCACTAAACTTATTAGTCTGGCAACAACAATTTTGTTAATTAAATTATTAGTTTGCTCCTACTTTTATCTTTGAGATAGTTTACAATAGTTAGTGAGGTGCAGTACAAGAAACACATAGATCGTGTTCATTTGTAGGAATGAAATGTTGCTAATAAATACATTGAAAATATATAAACTGCAGAGATTCGAGAAAAGCAGTGTGGTAATTGAAGTAAGGGGTTGGGTTAGGTCCTCACTTTATCCGTTTTTGCATGCATTTACTGAATCAGATGTGAAAATTTATTAATTTACTAATGATTGCACTCATTTAAATCCTTTATTTTACTGAAATATTATGTCTATGTATACACTGACTAGGAAATGTACGCAATTGCTAAGTTTGCATATTTACTATAACATATATTCTGTATATTGATGACCAAAAAACAATTTTTTTCTGTTTCAAACTAATCAAAAAATCTATTCTCATAGTACAAGAAATCACAATCATATTCATATAACTCATCAAGCATCTTCATTTACAAGTCAAATGACCATGGGATCAAAACTTTGTTATTCAATGCAGTATTAATTTAAATCAATCTAATCATTATCTATAAATAAATTTGAGAATATGCTATGGAAGAAATGTTACTAAAACACTGGAGGAATATTTTATAATAAATATATTGCTTGAGTATAGTGTGATTTTTTACTATATATTATTGTTCAATTTGTAAATATTTTCTTCTTTTAATAATTTCTTATGTTTTTCTCTGACAAATCCAATACTTACAGTATCATCTGTGGAGAATACAATTATAATAATTATTATGAATACACTAGATGCAAGTGGATGGGAATATACATTTATAAATACAATTAAAGGACAATTTACGAAATATTAAAATTTCACAGAAAATATGGAGAAAAATGCCAAAAGTGTATGCCTGTTTGACTTGGGAAGCATTGAATAAATTATAATAGATTTTTGACTCAGGATAATATCACTACCTGAACCTTTTTAAGATTTCAACAGGAACTAGTGATGTTGATACTGGCAATCAGTAAAATATATGTTTATATGGAAAAAAATACCTTGAAATATATTATGTAAGGTCCATCATAAGACAACCAAATCCCTTCCCCATCAGATATATATTTCCTCTGTGCCCTTCTACAAAAGAATTATGCCATATGAAGCTCTTCCTCTCAGAAGGAATATATGAAGAAGGAAAAAGGTATAGCATAAGACTGTCGACACCTAATCATGTCATCCACACAATGGGTAGTGAATGTTATTTAATTAATCTTTTCAAATTATATGAGTATTATGCAAATAATTCAAAATATTCTCTCTAAATTATTAAATTATATAAATTATTAATAGCTATAGCATATTTTCTATGGCTTTGCAAAAACATTTACTCTTTACAAGACTGCAAAATGCACATAACTACTATGATTCACTTTCATTGTGCTAAATAGGGCTGATATTTCCTGTAAATATTTTCCATAATATACCTACATTTTTGTTTGATCCCTACTAAAATATTTATCCTTCAATCTGTAATTCAGGTATAAGCATGCACTTATAACTTATAATGCTTAAAGGTATATTAGTTGCATGAAAATGTTATGCAAGCTACAGTTGATGTTGTCTTTTATTTCTCTTATATATCTTAAATTTAATTTGAAACAAAGAGGACCACCACATATAGTTGCTGTATATATGAGAAGAAAAGAAAACAGGCTGCTCTACGTACTAATTATTAAGCATGTATTTTTTTTTTGGAAAAATTTAGATATTCTTTTAAATCATGAAATTTTCATGTATATCATGAAACATTCTCCAAATGTATTTATTTTGATAATGTTAAATATATCTTTTGTTTCAAATAATCATTCTGATTCACTATAGTAAATAGAGTCCCCGGCGGACTTTTTCTCCTTCACTTCCATCTTGCAATTACCCTAAACATGTGTATCATGTAAACTTCTTTCACCTAATTTAAATAGAGATAGACTAACTTAACCAATGAAAGAGCATTCAAATATATATGTACATGAATATTGATCACTTGTATGTCAAATGTCAAAATTGGTTCTTATAAAATGGCCTACGTAATTTATATTGTTGTAAAGTAGAATGACATAAATTCTAATTTAAACATTTGCTTATCATTATGCATTGAATGCTCCAGGGTTATTTAGTACATACATGGGACTCTTACCGTAATAATTTTACAGAAGGTTTACTCTGTAGAATCTGACACAGCATTGAAAATAAGATCATGTAAACTAAGGCATCACTGTAGTTTCAACTCTCAATTCCTCATATATCTGCTTTTAAATGTTATTTTTGTGACAAATATCCATTACATTGGCATTTTAAGACTTGGCTAATATATTTATCTTATCTTATAATTTTAACTTACAAGGGGAGACTCTCACTTTTGTCCGGGGATTTTGATGACATTTTTTGTGGTGATGCAGGAGGTAGAGTAATTAAAAACCATATTTCCGTTCGTCTGAATGGGCCTTAGTTTTTTTGCAATAATTAATTTAAAAAAAAAAAAAAAAATCGATAATCTGAGTATAGGCAACCACGCATTACGCACCCGCGCCTGCCAAATCGGCAGAGAATAACCCGCTGTTTGCGAGTAATTCTGTAATATTATTTTCATTTTCTTTTATTATATTTTTTTCTTGTTACTCACTGATAGACTTTAAAGCAATATTTCCATTCTTGCACTCGATATCCGATCGAATAACCTTATTTCCACCAAATGAACTTTGATTGAGGGAGACCCTCACTTAAAGTATGATGAATGAAGGTTCGTAACATAGCTTTCTGGAATCCTCTGGTATTCGGTGGTTTTAACTACATTGGCTATCCTCATAAATTGATAGTAGACCCGTTAAATATAATTCACAAGCGCGATTTTTCATATAAGGTTCGTAACGCAAAAGAAACTTGCGTTCGATTGATTCAAGATTTTGTGATTAAAAGTAGCGGATCACTTCCGTAATTTAATTTTTACACCAATCACTATATACTTTACATTTGTTGACTGGATAATGAGTGTTATGTTCAGGCATTACTCACATGTCATTTTAACACAACTTTATTGAGTATGTAACGACGCCATTTTAAGTTACAGCCATTACTGATAATGCGCACGCATTGACATTGTTACCACACAAGGATGTTACAACAGTGTTACCACATGTATATAACAATCAGCAATCCTGGTTACATATACACCAGCAACTCCTTTGGTATCATGACGAAGCCTCAGGGACGGATTCTGAGGATTCTCATCAATTTCTATATGTTTCAGTGCTCTTTTGTTAGAAATTAATTATTCCAGATCAATAGCTGTGGATGCGAATCGAGTTATTGCAGGGTTTTTTAAAGTGTTAAAAATTCCTTTGCTCTTTTGAACATCTGAAAACCAAGTACTTAGGCAATTTGAGCTTCTTATTTCGCTGATTATATCCACAGCATCCTTAACTATAGTATCGATTTCCGGGATGCCACAAATATCCTTCATTAATCAATAACTACATTTTTTGATGAGGTTTGTTTTCACACGGTTCTTGATATCTCCTGGAATTTTTCCGCAGCGTTTGATGTGCACTTCATGATTTTGACGTTGCTTGCAAACAATGTTTTACAATATGTGCATTTCATTTTGGCACTCTCTTGTGCGTCAAAACATTTTCTGATCGGATCCCCCTTTCTAGGCGTTTTTGATGACCAAATCCGAGCGATGATACGCACGCCCAAATAATCCACGCAATGATATGTCTTCAATCAGAGCTTGAAGAGAAGCAATGAATTACAACACGTGAATACGTGGTGTCAAGAAACAACTATGTACACTATTTTCTGTTCAGCAACATGAAACATAGTGGTCACTAGTGAACCACATGGGGCCAATTTTCTGAATTCGCTACACTTTATCATAGGTTGCTTTTAGAAAGCTTTTAACTCGTTTTAATTTTATCATGAAGACAAACTTCCATAAAGTAACGCCTGAAAATGTTGATTTTATACAATTCATCAGCCTTGAAAACATATAAACACTTGTGTTTCATTTTAAATCGTTTTAAAAACTAGAGGAGTACATTCTTTGTAAGCTATATGGGCCAGGTCAAGTGCAAAATTAACTAATCAGGATAGTAAATTTATCGGATAAACCACGAAGAACGCCATCTCAAAAATTGACGAAAAAAACGTTTTTGGTAAAATTTCCATAATTTTACCAAAACGTTTCATTTTTTTCGAAGTTCCCATCTCTAGGCGGGCAGACAAACTCCGTAATATATGATGAGATATTTTTTGACGACGAAAATATGCCAACATGCGCCTTAAAGGTAATACCAACGAAATGCACACCATTATGCCAACCTTGTGATGTGTATTTTTATAGACAAATCAATATATTCATTTCATGACTGCAAAACTGTACTTACCTCATCCAGGAGAAACAGGAAATATGCGCCAAAACTTGCGAAGGAAAGAAGTTTCTTTCAAAACGTGCGCCAGAAATGTTTCCCAGACGAAGTGCTGAAGAAGAATTGCGCTTATGAAAGGCAACGCTTTATAAGATGTTCATGGTGTTGTACATGTATGTGTTTTTGTTGGTTTTTTGATAAATTTCACCCCAATACTTGTAAAAGAGCACAATGTTATGACTAACAGAAAAATTAAAGACAAATAAAACATACCAATAAATCACATTATTTCACTGATTTGCACAAACAAATTTTGTAATTAGTATCGACTTCAATAAACATTGCAATAGAAGTGTTTTTGTAGTGTTGAGTAAGGAAATTTATTTACTTTGGATAGAGCTTCACATGCTCACAAGAAGAAAAATAATCTCTTCTAATCACTGAATTCAACCATTTCATTAATTATTAAAATTAACAAAATTTAATATTCATTTAAGTAATAATTTAAGACAATTCTCTCGTTAAATTAAAAATCATTAAAATAACTAAAATGAAGTTTAAAGCGCAAGCGGCATACTTGGGAAGGACTCAAAACCAGGGAAGTGTACAAAGACTCTGTCTTTCACGGTACTCAAATAAAGATGTGCACATTTTATGACACCCGCACAGTCACGTGCCCGTCGCAGGCACAGCGGCTCCTTTTTCAGGGATGTAATTTTTTCTTCAAATGTATCCTCATTTTCGAATGAAGGGACGTTTATCTTCGAATATTCTTACATTTTTGGATAAATGGTAGGTTTGAGTTTCAAGAGCAGAGGTGACGTCGAGTAAGATGGAAGCTCTGTAAAGTTTCCCATTAACCAAGGAGTTGCTGGTGTATATGTTACTAAGTAATCCCCGGACAAAAGTGAGAGTCTCCCCTTGTAAGTAGATTAATTTCACCATTTGGAAAAATTAGTTGCTTAATACAAAAAAATTTTAATATTTAACTGGATAAAGTTTTCTAAATCCTTAAAATTAATAATGGTATAATAAGTATTTTATCTATTAATTACATCCCAAAATTTTCCTCATAATTATTAGGTTGTAGAAGAAATGGTTTTATTCTAAAGACTACACTTCTCTAATTATTTAATTTACTTCAATAATCACTCTAATATGTTTTATTCTTCTCATATTCTACTTATTTCTGATAGTTAAATATTATTGAAATCTATGCTAAACATTCTAACATGTTTTGCTGGATATCTTTTGCATACACATTCCTGAAGTTCAGCATCATCATGGCAAACCTATATTTTCATCTTGTTTCATGCCTCTTGCTATTATTCTTGAATACACAATTGGATTTTAATTATCCTTTTCACTTTAAAGTGTATACAATCTTCACAGTAATGGTATTTGTTATATGATCTTCAATCTTCATTGCCTCCCTTTTCAGAAGCTGCAATATTGATGCTTGTATTAGATTTGTCTCTTGCAGCTTCAACATAGCCTTGAGCATTGATTGGATTAGCAAATATATTTTTTTTTTAATATCTGTATATTTATTACACACTACTGTTATCTGATGATTCTATGTTATATTTCTCCCATAACTTTGGTGATAATGATCTCTAAAGTTGTTGATTTGTCAAACTAAATATTATAACACCTTTTACTATGATCATTTTCAATATTTATCCATGTAAAATTATGTTTAATATATGTCTCGGAAGGATTTCTCTGTGAAAATAAAATCAACCAATGTGTCTCTTGCTTTAAATAATATGTATATGTATACTTCAATGGAAAGACACCATGAGTTACTAACTTGTAATTAACTTCTCCATGTAACCTCCATTGATATTACACCATTCTCATATGATACTTGCTGACTATCTATGTTAATTCAATTTATCACACTGTTATCTATTTCCATTTTTAGATCTTCCATTTTAATTGAATTTTCTGCAGGTGATAATTTCGAATAGCATTCCTCCACCTTTAGTAGATATTGCCTGTTTCTTTCTAAAGTTTTGGCATGTCAAGATCACTTAAGGTTAGAATTTTTTCAATTGCAGATTCTAACTTTGAGGATATTTTCAGGAATCCTATTCTGATATATTTGATGTTTCCATACACTGTTTAGATTTTTGTCTAACAATATGCCAACTTTGAGTGGTCCTACTTGTATCTCATTAACATAAGAGATAGGGTAAGATAAAACTATCAAAAATATATTCAAGATCCATCAGTTCATCTCAATAATGGATTTTAATTTTACCTATTTAAGTAAAACCATTACTGTATTATTCCTTTTTAAATGGAAGTTTATACTATGGAGAGATTCTCTAAAATCAATTATTTTATTTTTTTTTTACATTGAAATGCATATATATCATCTAAAATTCCCTAAAAATTCCTAACATGCAAAATTTATATATAATGACAGCATTGATTATTGTATATTATGTAATAGGAAGAGATCATGTCTTCGGTCAAATAAATATTGGTTTTATTGCTAAAAATTTTCAAGCTGATTTGCATCTCATCTCATCCTTAATTCATCCTTAATCAGTGGAATAATATTCCATTCATCACAATTCCTCTAGAAAAGGATGGCATCAATTAGATTCACCCTTGTCTCATATGACAAAATCATTGGCCAGCTACTTCTGGGCAGAATTGGCAAATTTAATCACACAGAAAATGTGTAAAAGCTAGCACTACTACAATTGAGAGGAATGAAAGAGAGAAACAAAGTATTTTTTATAAATTTCAAAATTATTGGCTAATATTTACTTCTATTGGGAGCAGCTAAAAGCATTTAATTGCTAATGGTAAGTCATTTATAGTTTATTCTTGGTGTTGTACTGTGTATAATTGTTTGTAATATTTCTTAGATTATCTGTGAGAATTGATGGTTCACCAAATGTTTTATGTAATTGTATGTATTTCTCAAATAGTTTATACCTAACAAAAAGTAATTAAAATTATCATGTCAGCATCAATCTCAGAGTGTGAATTCCTTTTTATATTAAATATTTTCGAGGTTTTTAGGTAAACATTCAAAGAATCTGTATCTGAAAGATACAAATATAAATGAATTAAAGTGGAAAATTACTTTATTTAATTATAGCAGTAAGTTCAACAATGAAAAAGTAAGGAGGATAAATTCAAAAATTCAGTCATATGTCAAGTCAGCTCATGTAAATTCATTAATGAAAGAAAATTTTTAGAATCATATTGATTCTATTCTTAATTTTCCCTCAATTTAGGTTCCCCCACCATATTTTTAGTTAGAAAATCTGGAATTTCTTTGAAGGATGTCTTTGTTTATTTCCAGATGGTGTGTCATCTAGAAAAGGGAAGAACACATGGTCATTACTCCGTTTGGTAAGTCATATTACAGCATGTAATTAACTCTTACCAAAAAAAGCTTAGTCTAGCTTAGTTTTTTTCTCAAACTTATATTGTAGTTGGAGGAGTCAAATTTTTCCTAACATTTATTCCGTTCATTGGCAAAAAACTGGATATTTAATATACCTTGCATAACTTTTTGCAGATGCAACAGTATAAAAACATGCAAGCTGAACTTTAAACTGAAATGAGATATTTAATTTTTCTACTATTAACTATATTAACAATTAGAATGAAAAAACGTGGAGACTATGCAAAATAATGATTTTTAAATGAGTGTATAACAGTCATGTAATATCAACCAGATAGTAACATCAACCATATTTGAGGAGAGGAGCTTTAGTGACAAACAGAGAATAATGATCAACCATTATTTGGATTCTACAGATAATGGAGCAGATAAGAAAACAAAGGATCTGAGAGCAGAACCGAAAGTTAAATTCCCATTATCACACTGCCATGTATAAATGGGGGTATATGTACATATGAGGTTAACATATTGTATATTTTCAAACTGAAGCCGAAATTTTCCAAAATAACAGAATATTTAACCAACAAGATCTCTTAAAAACTTTTCTTTATAAGTCAGTGCTGAGTAATTAATATTAATTCAGCTATGTGCAATTTCTGTCACTCATTAACATTATACTCAAATATAATTATAAAATCTCTCCAATATAAAAGCTGTTGGAAAATACCTTATGGATTCATTTTAGACTTCATTGACGAAATTTTATTATTATCAACTTAGTTACAAATGCTTAAATGTGAATACATTAATGTGAAAATGATGCATGCATATGAATATGGCTTGCAAAAGTATTGACCACAATAAAATCAGCATCTTCAATTTCTGGTTATCACTAAAGATGGCAATTTCCTATAACCATATAAGGATGAAAATATGGTATGATTGTGATGGTAAGGAGGTGATTTTACACTTAGACATTGTATCCTTCCAAAATTTATAATCCTCATTGAAGTTTAGATGCCAAGGCATAAAATATGGTTCAAGATGATATTATTGGAGTGATCTTTCTTTGCTTATAGTTGGCTCATCAAGCGATTCAATAGAGGGATCTTGAAGCATGTGAATTTTTGTGCATAATTATAGATCACAGATGCATTAAATGGAAATTAAAAAGCATTTCTCTTAAAATTAAAGACATGAGGACACAAACAAAGGGAAATATAAGAAGAATGGATTGTAGTACTTCAAAAGAAAGAGCTTGGATTCAACAAATGTACACCCTCATCCATTTAGTTGAAGAGATAAAAAATTGCAGAAATCAACAGACTCGTCACTAAATTGGAAATAAATTGAGATAATTCTTGAGTATCATATCATTATAAGAAAATAATTTTAAAGAGAGCAGTATCAACCCATTTTATTTTTGTATTCATGGAAGGCTTCAGAGTGGGAAGGACATAAAGTCAGAAGGAAGAGCATTTAAACCGAAGTGCAAGCAAATGTAAAAACTACATGTTTTGTGCAATAGAAACATTTAAAATTTATCCAATAATGTTTTATGCTGTGCTGAATTATTATGGAAATAATACTTCTAATTATCAGAATTGTTGTTATAAATATTTACAAATATATAGATTCTAGCAAGCTGTGGAAGTGTGTCTACATTTCTAGGAGTAAGTGGCTGTGACAATTTGGAAGCGGTTCTTGATTTAATTGGAACACAGTGTCAAATATTTGGTAAACGCTCGGTGGTTAATTGAAAGTGAAAAGAATGAATTTCATCATTTTTTGAGGCTTCTGGAACTCATGTTCTGTTGTATGGTAGAAAACAAACGATATGGAAACTTCCTATGGAGCAACTAGCAAAATACCAGTCGACCATAACCTGTGTGAAGTGAAAATAGTGGAGAAAGGTTTGATAAAAAATTGCTGGATTAGCATATCATTTCAATGACTTGCTTGCTCATCATGTGTTATTTAATATAACTTCTACTCATATTTATCTGCAGAATTATATAACCAACAGCATGTAAGGAGGAACAAGTAGAGGATATTGAAAGGACTTTTATCTTTGTCAATATATTTGAATGGAAGAATGGAAAAGAAAATTCACTCTAACCACTATTGACAGTTATAGGAATAATATAGCTGGTAGTACATCATGCAAAAGAAAGAAAAAATGTCATGTAAGGTATGGTGATGATGCTCTAAGGATGTGCCCAAATGAACTGAAGTTGGGGGAAGAGAAAAGTTGGAGGAGTAGGCAGATGAAGCTCAATCACATTGGTAAGGTACTCCAAACAAAAGAGAAATAGAATCAAGTTTAACCCCTCTGTTCTACCCTCATCTCATATTTCTGCTTTCTAAATAAAGATCCACTTGTTTTAGAAGGAAAGAGGGAATCAGCCATGTGCTTCATTGAATTGTTACCACTCTTAAGTCATTTTTGGCAGGATGATACTTATTTTTACAGAGTTTGCAGCCAAAACTTTATTGGTAACATACACTAGCCCATAGACTGGCTTTATCCTCTGTTACAATATTGATGTTTCTTCTATGGACACCCATGCCTCACATAAGTACATATTTAATTCCTACAGCAGAATAATTTTGCAAGTGGAAAGTTTAACATAATCAGAAATTGAAATGCAATGATAGATTTGAGAAACTCAACATTTATGCAGAAATTGAGCCAATTTATACTTGATAGTCTATGGAGGATAACAAAAGGAAATAACTTTGCATGCTAAGTGGTGCATCTTAAATCCACGGAGAAACAGAAGTGAAAAATTATTGTCTATGGGGCTCCTGGATAGCCATGTAGGCAGTGCATTCAGCTTTGGTGAAAGTCGTCCAGTTTGAATTCCTGGTTGAGGCCCATGTGCAAAATGACAGTAGAACTTTTAAAAATTCTACTACCATGATAGAGTATGATCCAAATTGAGTGCAGTTAGAGTCATTCTAAATTGGATTGGCTAAATCACCCATGAAACTTTCAAGAACAAAACAATGATGGAAAATTTTAACAGAAGATCAAGAATCTTTGAGAATACCCTATGGTGTATTGTTTATAATCAAACTATTTTCAAATACATGGAAGCAATGCATCATGAAATTATCAGACTAATTGATAAGTGATAGATAAATGAGTAGAGCTTATTTGCATTGCTTTGTTTAACTTCAATAATGATAGCATCTACTTGAATTTTTCAAGACCAGATTTTAGTAAATAGTCCCAAGTGGCTAGAAACAATCAGAAGCCAATAAGAAGAGTCAAGAGTTAAGAAATATTTTGAAACAACAATTGGAAATTTATGTTATAAAATTTTTTCCATACTCCTTTAAAGATTTTGTGATTATGAAGCCATAAGTCATCAATGTTAAGTGTATATCAAAGTCTTTTATTCATTTAAATCCATAAACTTTCTCATCAATGCAAAACCTACTTGTTTAATTCTTGATTATATGTTTTTTGATGAACATGGATTGTTTGAAAGATATACTTCATGACAATGCTAGGGAAAATAATTAGATTGTGCCCGATGATATGTAAAATTACAGACAGCAGTTTTGGAACAGGTTTCTCCTGTTCATTTCGAGTGCAAGAGATGGAAATTGAAATGTTGAAACTAAATATTTTATTTTTGGAAAAATATACAAAATACATTGTGTTACAGATACCATAACATTGATGAGGATATTTATTTTCTAACAAATATGAACTTGTGCACATACATAGAGTTGGAAAGAAGACTACCACCATACATAAATCCATAGTGGTAACTGATCTAAAATATAATTTCACATTGAATGTCAGAAAGGTAAGACTTGGACTGATGAAGCAGAGAGTTCTCAAAATGGAACTTTGTATCAGTTTTGGGTGAAGATTCTTCCATTTATCATATAGTAAAATTAGACTTTAAATCCTGGAATTTTCTTCAAATTAGTTAAGTGCCCAAATATCTATGAAATTAAATAAAAGCAAGAAATTCAAGGGCAGCAACAACCTTCTGCACAATTAACATACTACAGAAATGTCTGTGCGTTACTTTAGACATTCCATAATGTAGATACATTCAAATAATATATTTTGATGTAAGTAAGTGATTAAGATTAATCAGCAAGAGACGAATCAAGCAAATATCAAGCTTAAAATAATTACTTGCAAAGCAGGAGAAAATGTGAATGCAGCAGAGCTGATCTTCACTGCTTCAAATGTACAACAACAATATGGATTCATAGGTAATGCATACTTCTTCATAGAGATAACTGGTCTACATATAATTTATTTATTTTGTATTATCATTCATGTTTCTCAAAAATATACTTCTCATCTTAGGTAAAGCTCAATGGTGAAAATTTATCCTTTTTATATACTTAATTTGAGTTTATGATTTCTAAATTCAACAATTCTAGTTAAATTAATGTAATTTCTTAGGTGGTGTGTTTTTTAAGGATAACTGTAAAACTTGGACCATTTGCTTAGCCATAACTAATAAGCTTTATTCCCATATAACTGATATTTTTATTAAACATGAAAAAGCTCCTGAGGTACATGATTGGCAATTAAGGGTTTGAAGTGTATTTAATTATCACTTAAATCTGATAAAAACTATGACCAGAAATTGGCCCAGGATAGGCCAAGAGGCATTCAGTGGATACTTAGCATTTGGGTCTCATTTTTATTGGGTCCTATTCTAAGAAAGCAATTTACTGATTTTACAGAAGTTTAGAAATATCTCCAGAAAATTTAGGTTTTCAAATACTTAACTTAATAAGTAACTTTCTTTATTAACTATTACATATCCATGTGAGCATAAAAAGTGCATAAGAGGCATACATGGACATTTTGTACCCAGACCCAGTCCTGTTCCAAGGATATAATTAAATGGAGGCCTTGAGGTGGTTCAAAAAGCCCCCTTAAATTTTCTTGGGTCCTCCTTAGTCTGTCTACCTAGATTGAATTTGCATTCATACTCGTCCCTCTAAACTCTTTTATCTGGACCATTACTTTTATAAAATTCATCTTCCCCCTTTCATTGTTATTACATTATAAGTCAGAACCAAATACCCTTCTCCCCTTGATTTTCTATAGCCCAACCTGGTTTCTCTAATGATAAGTCTTAATGATTTGTGACAACTGTTTTGAACTGATGAAATTTACTTCTTGCCAAAGATACTAAAATTAGAAATTTAGTGATCCAACCTTAATATACTAGGGCTATGCAAAGTATGGAGAAAGAACTTTGGAGATAATAAGAAGGAATAAACTTCATTGAATCAGGTGAGGTGTAGTGGTAATCCATAATGGAAAGAAACTAAGAAAGAATTGTACTTTAACCACAAATTTTAATTTTTACATAAAACAGTAACACGACCGGTTTCGACGATTGATCATCGACCAGAAGATGATGATCAATCATCGAAACCGGTTATGTTACTATTTTTTGTAAAAAAAAAATTTGCGGTCAAAGTGCAATTCTTTCTTAGATTCTTTCCAATAAGGAAAATTTATGATGAAGGAAAGTGGCTTGAGTATCATCAAAATGATACTGATTCCAATACAAAAAAACTATGCCACTGAACACTGGGATTATCATAAAATTAGTTTAACATCTCGGCAAAGAAATTATTGAAAGATTCCTAAATACAGGAATGGAGAAAAAGACCAAGGGGTGAATCAGAAATGACCAGATCAGTTGTCAGAGAAGGAAAAGAACAAGGGATGCAATTGGGGAAATAAGGGTGCTTCCAGAATGAAGTGTGGAGTATAAGAAGGATATAAATGTATGATTTGTTGATTTTGAAAGGGCTTTCAATTCTATGGGTAGTTATTTACATATTCTAGTAAATGCTCTAAATAATAAAGCAAGAATGTAAGGGAAGACTATAGGTGTGAGAAAATCTAAATTAATGTGGTTTACTAAAGGAAATAACAATATACAAAATCCAGTATTACTATAAGTTTCAATGGAGATAAACAAGAACAGGGATTAATTTCTCTAACTAGGATAGTGGAATATCATTGGAAGGAAGATGCAAACATGAGGTCTACAAAAGCTCAGGTCTGGGATGGCTATGGATTTGTCATAGGCAGTTGGAGAGGAGGGTGTTTTGGTGAAAGTAATTAGGCATCAGCAGAGGAAATAGGTTGGTTCATTAATGATAGGAGGGGGACTGCTAAAAAAAGTAAATGAGGTTATAATACAAGGAAAAGAATAAGGGGTAACTGAAGGCAAAAAACATTAGTTGACATGCAGGGTAGGATAAGTTACCAAGTGTAATGAATTTCCATTTTCACTGAAAGACATTTTCAACGTGTTGAACATTCTGAACAAAAACAAAAATAATACATAAAAAAATCACCTAACGTGCTGATGCTAACCTAACAACTTGCACATTTTTCTCCAATACCTCCTCAAAAAGCAAAGGGTTGCTTTGTGTGGATAGCACTCCCAGGGATGTCCACAGTTCCTCAAATTGGGGTCAAGGTAATGGCTTTGTCAGGATATCAGCTACTTGACTATCTCCCCCGATGTACAGAATGGAACTCTGGGTTCTTGGCCAACCTCCTGGCTTCTAGGTTGTCCACCAGCAGCGTTGGTTTTCTTTTCAGTTCTGTTACTTCCTGTAACAGGTGGCTCAGCCAAATAACACCCTTTATCCCCTCACTAGCTGCAACATACTCAGCTTCCATAGTGGAAAGAACAACACTCCTCTGCCTTTGGTTGCTCCATAGCACTGCACCTCCTACATACTTCAGAACAATTCCGGTCCTAGAACATCGAGTCTCAATGTCCCTGCAAGATTTGCATCACAATATACCTACAGTTTTGCATACTTGCTGTCAGTGCTTTACTGCAACCCCAGCTGCATTGTTGTAGACAGGTACCTAAAAACCCTCTTGGCTGCTTGCCAGCTGAACTTCTTTGGTGTCTGCAAGTCTTGAGCAAGAATGCTCACTGCATAGGAGATGTCTGAACAAGTAGCAGTAGATAAATACATCAAACTTCCAACCACTTCTCAGTAGGGAACATTTTTTCCCAGGGTTTCTTCACCCTCCATGCTGACAGGCTTGGCACCAAATTCAATAGGGGTTGAGAAAGAATTTGCTTCTTCCATTCCAAAGCGCTGCAGTGTTTTCTGAATGCAGGCATTCCGGTTCACATTGATGGACCCATCCTTGAGCTGCTTGATCACTATTCCAAGAAAAGTATCAAGGGGACCCTTGGTAATCTTGTGCTCTATTTCTTTCAAGAAGAGTTTCATTTCTCCTTCGTCATTCCCAACTGTGGGAGGCCATCATCAACATATATGGTGACAATGAGTTTCTTCTTTCCTCGACAAAAGAATAAGCAAGGATCTGCCGAACTTTTCTTGGAAGTAGTCAAGTAGCTGATATCTTGACCCTGATTTCAGGAACTGGGGATATCCCTTGGAGTACTGTCAGCACAAAGCAACCCTTCGCCTTTTGAAGAGGTGTTGGAAAAAAATGTGCAAGTTGTATAAAAGAAATACGCTTTATATTGTTCTGCAGTGAAAGCGAGCTGGGCCCATAACCTGTTACAAATTTTCCTTTTTTACTGGAGACACTTTTAATGTGCTCAACGTTCTGAACAAAAACAAAAGAGCACATAGAAAAATATTGCCTTTATGTCTCCCTATAATGAAATTTAATTTCCAACACAATCCAAATAAAAAAGGCTTGTGTTGGCTGCTTGGATCAT
The DNA here is from genome assembly GCA_947579665.1 of Sympetrum striolatum. Classification (NCBI taxonomy): domain Eukaryota; kingdom Metazoa; phylum Arthropoda; class Insecta; order Odonata; family Libellulidae; genus Sympetrum; species Sympetrum striolatum. Next base: position 20,924,086 of record OX388352.1, on the reverse strand, counting down.
GTACTTTAGTAGTGCCTTGAATAACTAAATCTTATTGATGAGATCAGTTCTGTTAATTATTTCAAACAGATTAAAATGGTATCAGACATTACATATATGAAAGTTCCTTCAGAATAATGATGCCTTCCAAAAATATTGGCAAATTTTAAGGGAAAAATTACTTAAAAACTTATTTACTTAGATATCAATAAAAATTACTATTGCAAATCACTAATACAACATACTGGTGGTAGGTGTCCAAAGAAGATCATAACCTTTGACTATTAATTTACACATATTAAAATTAAGCAAAATTATATACTGAAACATTTTTCAATAAATGTAATCAAGACTGAAATATAAACGCATTTGTTTTAATGTTTTGCAAATTTTGGGTTAAGGTGTAAGTGTTCAATTGAGAAAAAAGCTTAGAAAGCTCTGCTATTGGAAACAATGAATCATTTTCACCTTGAGCATTATAGCTAAGTTATTTTGGAAATAAAAGTTTAGTGTTTAAAAATAAAAATGCCTTGTTAAATTTCTCTAAAATTAGGAATTTCAGACACTTTTAAACAGGAGATATGGGAGTAAGGATAAATTTTCTTCCTTTCAATTAATAATCATTGTTTTCATAGTTAACTAGAATTGATTTTTTAATGGTCTAGGAAGAAATATATTCAGCAAAGTCTTTGAGAAACATTATGAATGGAATTTAGCTAAAATGAAATAAAATTACGCTAATTGACTAACAAAATTAACCCAAATTTTATTAATCATCAATTTCATAAGCAATTATAATTTCTGTGAGAAATTTCTCTTTATTTCCACAGAAATACATGTAGAAAATGTTGATAGAATATTATCTACAATTCTATTAACATCCTATTTGATTTGATTCCATTAGGAATGATAAATGCCCAGTAGGAATTTGTCATAAAGAGGAATAAATTGTGTTCGACTTGATAAGCTGTAAAAGAAATATTTTGTTGGTATGGATAAGATGTCATTGAAAAAGTTATTCTTTAACCTAAATCACTCAGGGTTTTCTTTCTATTATTCCAGTCCCAGCAAAGTTGTTGCTTCAGAAGATCTCTGCATCAGAAAACTGGCCTTACCTTAACCTCTAATATTACCTGATTTTTTCAAAATTGTATTTAAATAAATTCAGTTCCATTTTTAAAGTTATGCACAATTATACCTCTTTTGTGTTAATTCAACTTCTAAAATTTCAGACTAACATAGTTATATTCTATTCAGATATAATTCCAAATTTATTTCATCGATTAAAAAAATCAAACTTATTGATGGGAGTCTTCACATAAATGAAATATGTTTTCATTTATTATTATTTTATTATTACACTTTTATTATATGGCTGGGTAATATTAGATGAAAAATTGTATTCATGCTACAAACCTATCTCAGCTATAAAAATGGTATGGAAAACCAGCTCAAATCATAAGGTTTTTTTATTAATCAGTCAATAAAACTAGTCCTATTATTTTTTAAAGAAAATTTTAATTTACCATTTCAATAACATGCAGATTCTATAAATAGTCCTGTAACTCCAATAAGAACATTGGAGTTGATAAAAAGCAGTTGCATTTTTTGGCTGCTGATATATCCATTCATTTTAATAAAGCCAACAATTGTAAGCTGTTGTTCTACCTAGTTCACATTTGAGAAATGTATAAACAAGTGAAGCCTCAGAGATGAAAAAAGGAAATATTTGAAAAAAAACATATATTTACTGCTCTGTGCTCACATTCAATGTTTATAAACTATGCCATCAAAATCTCCTCTCAATTCTCCCAGAAGAGGTTATGGTGGCAATTAAGCAGATGAAGAATGGAAAAGCAGGAGCAGCAGATGGGGGGTTGGTAGAGTACCTAAAAGCTGGTGGAACAGATATTGCTAATGTTATAGCATAATTATTCAGAAATTGTCAAAAACAAGGAAAGATTCCCAAGGAATGGAACCTTGCAAGAATTGTCCTTCTTCACAAGAAAGGAGGCAAAGAAGATTTGAAGAACTATCGCCCCATTAGCGTTCTTTCAGTTGTTTATAAAAAATTCATGAGGATAATAGCTGAACATCTTAAGATGACACTATCCTCAGCCCAGCCTAGAGAGCAAGCAGGATTGCGGAAAGGCTTCAGCACTATGGACCACATCCACACACACTACAGGAAATTATTAACTGAACAAATGAGTATGAGATGCCATTCGTCCTTTGTTTTGTGGATTACGAACAGTCCTTCGGCTCGGTAAGTACCTCCTCCACTCTGAAAGCTCTGAAGAATCAAGGGATAGATTTTGAGTACATCTGTCTCTAGCGCAGTATCTATGAGAATACCACAGCTTCTGTAATGCTGCATGAAGAGACCGATGAGTTCAAGATTGAGAAGGGAGTTTGACAAGGTGACAGTCTTTCTCCCCTTTTGTCCACAGCCGTTTTAGAAGAAGTTTTTAAAACCCTTGATTGGGAAGAGAAGGGCTTAAGAATATATGGGGAGTACATCAGACACCTCCATTTTGCAGATGATATATTTCTCTTTGCAGCCAACGCAGAAGATGTAACTTCAAGACTTGAAGAATTAAACGCAGTAGGACAGAATATAGGACTTACGATAAACCTAACAAAAAAAGGTAATGTATAATTCTTTTGCAGTGCAAGAACCAGTCTAACTTAAAGAAAAACCTCTGGATGTTTGCTTGGAATACACATACCTGGGAAAACTTGTAGCAACAGGAGAGAAAAACAGGATTAATGAGGTAAACAGAAGAATGAAACTTGGCTGGAGTGCATTTGGTAAAAATTATCACATTCTGAAGTCAAGAATACAAATGGATTTGAAGAGGAAGGTCTTCAACCAATGCATTTTACCTGTCCTTACCTACTTGGGTGTTAAATGCTGCAATAAACCAGTGACTTCAGACAACACAAAGGAGCATGGAGCGCTGTATGCTGGGAATCACAAGAAGAGACAGAAAATGCAACACTTGGGTGAGAATGATGACTGGAGTTACAGGCATAATGGATAAGGTAAGATCACTAAAATAAAGGTGGGCCGACAATGTTGCGAGAAGAAATGACAACTGTTGGACATCTGCAGTTCTCAACTGGATACCAAGAGATGTGAAGAGACTGAGAAGAAGACCTATGGACAGGTGGAAGAGACATCATCAAGTACTTAGGTGTAACGTGGTAACGAGAAGCTTAGGACTGAGAAAATTGGAAAGTACTTGGGGAAGCCTACATCGGACGTCGGACTAAAAATGGCTGATGATGATATAGAGGGTCAAAATTCTAACCATGTTCCGAATGTGTTAGTAACTTAAAACTTTTACAGCGTGCTGGCCGTAACGTGTAACTACCACAAAAGTGCGCCTTTGAACCTCAGTGTCATGGGTTCGATGATTAAAGGCCCCAAAGTCGCGATTTTCTCCATAAAGATGCCTTTCGGGGAATTTCGAAAATTTTTTGAGGCACTTCCCGGGAAAGTAATGCGTTGAAATTCGAGAGATCGCTGAAAACCGTGCATATCCGAGGAAATTTAAAAAGACGTCTTCGACGATTATCCTTGGTTCGACGCTAGGTCAGGGCAAATACTATTTCTATTAAAATGCATTGCGACGATTTTAAAGATTTTATTGAACCCTTTCCCGATAACATATAAACTTGAAAATCAGCATGTGAATAGAAATAATGAATTTATTTTATGTAGGCTGTTCAACGTTTCGCTGTTGGTCCTTGGTTCGATCCCAGTGAGTTATTTAAATTCCTCAATGCCATTCTAATGGGGATAACGGAATCCTATTTTAGGTCCTTCCCGGTATGATATCGACTTCAAACTTTGCATTAAATAAGATCAAGTCCTACCAAGTTATATATAATGTGTATTCACATCTGCCAATAGGTCCTGGGTTCGACACCAGGGATCTCCAGGGAAATTAGAAATTGCTACGATTTTTAAGAATTTATTAACTGTTTCCCGATAGCATAGACACTTAAAACTCGGCAAGCGTGCCTATAGAGATCATAAATACATTTTATATACGCTGTTTATGGTTTCCCTGATCATCCACGGTTTAATCCCAGAGAGCAATTTGCATAATCCTATGCTGTTATATGGGGATAACTAAGTTTTATTTTAGGACCTTCCCGGTATGATATGGACTTCAAATTTTGCATATAATAAGATCAAGTCCGAAAAAGTTATATTGTCTACTTGCATCTGCCAATAGATCCTGGGTTAGGGTTAAAGATAATAAATACATTTTATTTTCGTTGTGTAACGTTTCCCTGATGGTCCTCGGTTCGATCCCAGGAAGCCATGTACAGTCCTGGCCAAAATTAACGCAGCACCGGCCGTAAGGATCGCTAGGGAGGTGCTGCGTTAATTTTGGCCAGGAGTGTACTATACTGTATGCATTTCAAATGGGGACAACGAAGTCTTTTTTTAGGATCTTCCCGGTATGATATCGAATTCAAAATTTGAATTAAATAGGTTTTATTTCTACCAGGGCTTCATATGTGTTCATAATTCGCAAAAGCCTCTGCGTTTAGCACCAGGCAGCCCTACTATTTTAAACTTATGGCGGGAATTTCTAATTATTTATGATTCATTTACCGAGAAGGTGGAAATTCTACGGCCAGGCATTTGAACAGAAGTAATACATGGTAATACTTTTAAGATTTTGATTAAATCTGAGCATTTCAAATGGGGATAGTGATGTGTTATTTTAGGACCTTCCCGTTAAGATATAGACTTCAAAATTTCGATTAAATAAGTTTTATTTCAACAAGGGCTTTATTTGTACTCCCATCTTCCAAAACAGGTCTTACAAAACTTGCCTGTCACAGTTCTCACAAGACGCGCTCTTCTATATAAATATTTATAAAATTGTCCCCAAATGTGTGTGAGTTCGACGGCAGGTGGGTGCATAATTCTCCTATTTAAATACATAGCGGCGATATTTGGGAAGTTTTTTGAATTCCTTTCCCGATGATATGCTAACGTAAGATCCGGTATGTCATTAGAGATCACTTCTCTAACGAAATTTATGGTCTCCCTATTGATCCTTGATACGATGCCGGAGCGCCGTTAACATTCTTCTAAGCATTGCAAATGGCGATAATGGAATCTTATTTTAGGATCATCCCAGAATGATACCTCTTAAAACTTTGGATTAAATTAGTTTTATTCCTGCAAGGTCGTTATATGTAATCACCTAATCGGAAAAGTCCCGGGTTCGAGAACAGATGGCTCTACTATTTGAAATTCATGGCGGGAATTTCAATTTTTTTATGATTCATTTAACCAGGAGTTGAAAATTCTATGGCCTCTCATGTGAAATGAAGTAATCATTTATGGCAGGTAATTGAGTAAAAGTACTCGGATTACCGGTAACGATTACTTTTTGGGTAATTTTTACTTGTAATCGTTCCTTTCAGAAAAAAGTAATTTTTATTTGTAATTTACTCCTCATTCACCTTGAGTAATCGCTACATTTAAGTAATCATGACTTTAAATTTTAAAATATTGTTAAGGTGTTTTGATACCTTTTACAAAATTTGTTGACTTTTATATGCTCGTTCTTACATTTGCATAATGCCAAATGTTTACACATCGAATAAGGCATCGACGACAAAACACGGAAGTAAATATAATAGAATGACGATACCAGAGATAGCATTGCGATCCGTAAGAAGGCATGGGAAATTCATGCATCTTTGAACATATTTTCGTTATAACATATAAATCGGATTTAAGTGCCGCTTGGATGATCATCCACAGGGATTTTACCACAGTGTAAGCACGTCAGAAAGCATTACACTCATACTCGATTTTTCCACATTTTCCCATCTAAAATACATGAGCTCCGGGCCCTCCCAACATAGATGAACTGGATTCAGCTGCTCCTGTTTACGGCGATCGTCATCCAATTGCATTGAGCTCAGTGCGACAAAACCATTTCAAATACTTCGTAAAACCGGGGTTCATTCACTCCTAGGGACCGGCTTCTCACTTTGTAAAACTGAGGTCATTTTACATTTATAAAGATCGGGACCGGCGGAATGGTTCGTAGAACTGTGTCATTTCGTAAAATTATGGTTCGTAAAAACGTTCTACTGTACTCTTATTTTAATGCTTACCATTTCAAATCAATGCATCAGATTTTATTACAATATCTAGTGATAAAGGAAGTGGCTTAAAAAGTTTGGGCATAATATACAATGAGGGTCATATTGTAGATTGATAAAGTTACTATCAAATGTTAGGAAAAACTTGTTGCTAAAAATTTGATCAACAAATTCAAAGTTTAAGTTGAAATTAAAATTTAAAGAACGGTTATTAAAACTAAGCTATTGATGTAACAAGAAACATGTAAATTGGAGTACTAATTATTTCATTCCGAAGCTCGTGGCGAATTGCCAAATTAATCTACTTGCAATTGTAATCACCTACTTTTTTGGAAAGTAATTGATTCTTGTAATCAATTAAATTTTAGTCAGAGTAATTGTATTCGAGCCCAATTACTTTTCGTCAGTAATCGGGCCATTACTGGAAGTAATAAATGCTTCTTAAGAACAGTTTAACTTTTACCTGATGATCATTGGTTCAACGCTGGGTACCGTTTATATTCTACCATATATTTCAAAGGGGGAATTCAGAATTAGAGTTGAATTAGGGGAAAATTTTGAAAGAAAAGGCAATCTACAACTTTGGTCCATATACTGGGTTACGGCCGTCTATGTCATCTGAAACTGTTTTAAAAAATGTGTTAAAGATTGCTCTTATGTTTTCTTTTCGGGGAAAGATTCCCATAATTTTTTTATAGACGAATAATTATAGCCCTTTGATAACTAACCTAGGGTTAGAGGTTAAAACTCTCCAATTGCCGTCTTTTTCGGCGACCCTCTTCTCATACGCCGGTGTTCGGAGAAAATAAGAGAGGAAACCGCACTTTTAATGACATTCAATGTAAATTTCGAAATATTTCGGTATACAATTCGGTACACAACACCCAACCGTTTTTCATTTCTATTGAAATGTATTATTATTATTCTTGAACACCTGTTTTCCAAATTTTATTTCTTTACAACTAACCTAGGGGATGATTTGAAACTGTCAACAGCTTGTAAGTAACACCGTTTGAACTGCTATCGAAATGAAATCCCGAGCTTGAGTTGTGTCTTACTTGGAAGTGCTCCGATAAAATTGAAAATATTTTCACTAAAAAATTTGCTCTGACCTAGCCCAGGAAAATATATATGTATCAAAAACAGCATTAGGCCTTCACAATGGACTGATAATAATCCAACTGTAACAAAAGAATCAACTGATAAGATTAAAAATATAAATAAAAAACATTATTATGAAAGTATAACACAAAATATACGGGCTCATTACAAACCATTAGTGCAGTGTAAAAATAGGCCAAGGATGAGACCACCAATAAAAATGAATGTGAGAGTATACTATTGTACAGATGAGGCACGTGGTAAGTGAAGGACCGTTTACTGATGGAAATTCGATGATTTGAGCAATTAAATAAATACCTAGTAGGACGGAAAGGTATACGGAGGGAAAAAGGGGAAGTTAAATTATTTTTCCTATATTTACCCTTAAAATTTTCTGAAAGAAAAGGGCGACTTTGAACCTCAGTGTCATGGGATCGATGCTAGAAGGCCCCAAAGTCACGATTTTCTCCATAAAAATACATTGCGGGGATTTTCGAACATTCTTTTGACGCATTTCCCGGCAAATTATACAGTTAAAATTCTAGGGATCGCTAGAATCTGTGCATATCCTTCGAAAACCAATACATCTTCGAAGATTATCCTTGGTTCGACGCTAGGTCAGGGCAAATATCTCCCATTTAAAATGCAATGCGACGATTTTTAAGATTTTTTATGAATCACTTCCCGATAAGATGAAAACTTGAAACTTGGCATGTAGATAGACATCATAAATATATTTTTTGTACGCTTTTTACCGTTTCGCTGATGGTCTTGGTTCGATCCCAATGAGTTATTTACATTCCTCAATGCACATCTTATGGAGATAACGGAAACCAATTTTAGGTGCTTCCCGGCATGATATCAACTTCAAACTTTGCATTAAATAATATCGAGTCCTAATAAGCCATAATGTGTATTTACAGCTGTGAATAGGACCTGAGTTCAACAACAGGCGTCTCTAAAATTATCTAACTATCAACGCCGGGTATTTCTCATCATGATGCCATTTATTTGGCTTACTCTCTCAAATCACCGAAATTCAAACAAAAATACATTTATCATCGAGACCATAAAAACATTAATTACGTAAAATTTCAGAGTGACGCGGCCCTTCTGCCGTGGTTTGACATTGAGTATACAGATAATGTTGACGAGAAGGTCGAAATTCTAAACACCCTCCTAGTGAACTTACTTGATATACATGAACCAGTTAGGAAAATTAGAATATCTAAGCCTCCTGCTCCTTGGTTAACGCCTGAAATTCGGATTATGATGACCAAACGCGACACTAAATTCCGTCAATTCAAAAATTGTGGGGATCCGGCAATCTTCAGTGAATATAAAGTCTTACGAAATTGAACGAAACAATTAATAAGGAATGCTAAAATTCAATTCGCACTCTCAATCTCTAAAGAAAAATCTTCTACATCATTGTGGAGAGAATTGCTTGGTCTTGGTATAGCAAAAACTAAAGTTTCTGATTGTCTTTCTTCAGAATGTTTAAACGAGGTTAATAAAAAATTCTCCCTTCCTCCTACGCAAATAGATTCCATACGTAAGCAACATATATTAACTGGCCTGGCTACGAATACCAGTAATACTTCAAACCAAGTAGAATTTGCCTTTAAACCTGTTTCTCAATCCGAAGTACTGAGGGCTCTGAAAAGCATAAAATCTAAAGCTTCAGGAGCCGACGGTATTCCTATCCTCATAATTAATAAACTAATGCATATTCTATTGCCCTTCATTACTAAAATCTATAATTGTTCCCTATCTCAAGGTAAATTTCCTTCTAAATGGAAAGAGGCTCTTATCCGTCCGATCCCTAAGAACACGCCTCCGAATGGCTGTACCGAAAGAGAGTATCGACCGATTAGTTTTCTATCCGTCATATCAAAAGGTCTCGAAAAACTGGTCCATGGCCAGATTACTGAATTCATTGAACAAAACACTCTTCTAAACCCATTTCAGTCTGGCTTTAGGAAACTTCATTCGACCTCAACCGCTCTAGTAAAGATAACCGAAGATATCCGTAGGTCAATGGATTGTAAGAAGTTAACAGCGTTGGTATTACTAGACTTCACTAAAGCATTCGACTCAATCGATATAGATATAATGGATATCAAACTCAAACTGTTAGGTCTCTCTGACATTTCAGTTTCTTGGTTTTCCTCCTACCTTCACAATCGATTGCAGAAAGTAATTTTCATTGAATCGGCGTCCAGATGGATTGAAATCGACAGAGGACTTCCTCAAGGATCGATTCTAGGCCCCTTACTCTTCTCAATTTACATTAACGAATGTGTTAAGGTTATTAAAAACTGTAGATTTCATCTATACGCGGACGATCTTCAAATCTACTTGGACTCTAGCCCCTCAGAACTACCTCAATCGTTCGATAAAATTAATCGCGATCTCCAACTCATCAAAAACTGGAGTGAAGATAACTTCACAAATATTAATCCAAACAAATCACAGGCAATTCTGATCGGGAACCCAATATTATTATCCTCTGTCAATAGAATCAGCCTACCGGCGCTTGAATTAAATGGAACCGCAATCCAACTCAAAAAAACGGTAAAAAATCTTGGTCTCCACTTGAATGAGACCCTTACATGGTCTGATTATGTCGTGCAAATTTGTAAAAAAGTTAATTACTCGCTGTATTCACTTCGGCGCTCGGGAAATTTCCTTCCTCCCTCAGTGAAAATACAACTGGTAAACTCTTTAGTTATACCCCACTTCGACTACTGCGATATAGTCTATCATGATCTGTCCGGTGAACTAGCTATCAAATTACAGCGCTTACAAAACTCCGCGGTGAGATATATTTTCAACTTAAAAAAGTACGATCACATTTCGGATTATTACACGAAACTCTCACTACTAAAGCTTGATCTCCGGCGCAAACATCACTTTCTTTGTACCACGAACAAATTTTTATCTACTAAATCTCCCAATTATATTCACTCTTTATTTTTGTCTTTGGATTGCATTCATGACCGCAATACAAGAGGTCGCAAACAACTATTGATTCCTCAACATAGAACCGAGATCTTTCACAATTCATTTACAGTTACAGCTATTAACCTCTGGAACGCACTTCCCCAAGTAATACAAAACTCATCCACCATTTTTACCTTTAAGCGTAAATGTCACAATCATCTCATAACTATCCAAAGCAGAACTTAAATGCACCTAAATTCACAACTCCATCACCCCAACCTTGTTACACAATTGCTTGGTTCTGATCCGCTGCCTCATATCATGAATATATGTACACAATTAACGATTAGTTAACTTAGATTATGTTTTAGTATTTTCCAAATTGCAAGCCGCAGATGTTTTAATCCTTTTGATTTTCGCACTTCTTTTTATTTTTTAATTTAATTTATTATATGTTTTGTTTATTTTCTCTTTTTGTCTTTTAACACTTTCCTATAAACTATGTTATTGATTATTTTCAGTGTAATAGTTCTTTTAATGTATGTTTTTCTTAATGTAATTTCATTTTCTTCATTTCTTTGAGATTTATCTCCCATTGTTCAACGTTTATTTAAATTCATCTATTATTAATGCCAGTTTAGTGAAGTTGATTTATTTTATCTGATTGTTTGTAATGCAGTTATGTTTGTTCTCCTTTCTTTTTGTACATTTTTTATATTTTCACTGCCTGTCTATCATAACCCTTTTCTTTCTCCTTCATCAAAAATATAATTTTCTATTGTAGATTTCGCAGGTTTTTCACACTCCCCTTCCTGTGAGTGTTCTCCTGCAGTGGAAAATTTTTTTCCTGAGCCTTCAGCTTAGGTTTTTTTAAAAATCCACATACTAGTTTTCTTCGTGTACTTTTGCAAACTATCTCTTTCTTTCTGTTTCGCATAAGACGATGGGTTAGGTGTAAGAAGAGACTTTCTAGTCTCAATCTCGCCCGAATAAAGTCCATTTATTATTATTATTATTAAAATTAGTAACTGATGCGATTTTTAAGATTTTTAAGATTTTATTAAGGATCTATGTTATTAAAGCGTTAAAAAACCCTTTCCCGATAACATAGAACCTTAAAACTTGACATGTGAATAAAGATCTTAGATATATTTCATATGCGGTGTTTTATATTTCCCTGATCGTCCGTGGCTCGATCCCAGAGAGCCATTTACATTACCCTATGCATTTCAGATGGGGATAACGGAGTCTTAATTTTGGAATTTCCCGATATGATATCAACTTGAAAATTTTAATCAAATAAGTTATATTTCTATCTGGGCGTTATATATATTCACATCTTCCAAAAGATTCTGGATTCGACAACAGGCGTCTCTACTATTTTAAAACGTACGTCGGGAATTTCTAATTATTTATGATCCGGTTTCGAAAATATTTGAAGCTACATCCCGGTAGGGTAGGAAATACAAAATCATAGGGGTCACGGGAAACACGCTCTTCTTTATTATATCTATAAAAGTGACACCAAATGTGAGTTTTTCGCTAGGGGGAAGCAAATTATTCTTATTTAAAATAAATTGCGTTGATTTTTAAGAATATTTTCAATTCCTTTTTTTTTCTTTAGAGGACCTTCTCGAATTGATGTCGACTTGAAATTAGTATTATCAATATCCTTGCAGAATGCAAGCAACTTTTACTCGTTCTTTATAGAGTAAAACCTCGTAAACACTAACCTTGAGGGACAGCGAAATCTAGAGTTCGGGTAAAAGAAACGTGCAAGCGAAACCGTGACGATTACATTAATATCGCCTAGCTTTTTCACATACACATAGAAAATTAAATATATCAATCACAACAAGTGACAAACGGTAGATATAAATTGATATCATGGTTTAACTCAATTTTCTTTAGGACTGGAAATCGAGAACATTTTACTGCAAAAGTATCGGGCGAAAGATATGATTACATTCATAGGATCTCTCTATATAGCCAAGCTGATCGTTTCCGGAACCCTGAGGGACAACCCTCTAGCACACCTAAATCGGACATGACTTCTATACGTTTGGGTGACTACAAAGGTCCAGAATAACGAGTAAAATCCCATTTCATCTCTTCAATCTCATCTGAAGGAAATTCTCTACTTCATTAACATCCTTCTCGCCAAAATAGCAAACGGTGAATTAATTATTGACTTCTACGTAGTGACCGACTTTTAATCCATTCTGGTATGAAAACAAAAATTATGGGTAAATATTAAAGAAACTAATTCGCTTTCGATCTCCACTCTTATTTCGGTCGGCAGGAGTGTCTTTAACAGCTCCCACTCCTCAGGTACGCCGTCTGCGCTGGCTCATTCCTCAATAGAATTCGAATGAGTCCACACACGAAGCAATTTTTAATATTCCCTCTTCCCAGGAACCGAGCCTTCCCAAGCCGCAGCAGTCGTTCTGACCGCATCTAAGACTGTCCATCTCATCGTATTGCTACTTTCCACAGCGCAAATCACAGCTGGCACCAAACGAAGCGAATAAAGAATTCTATTTCATGAGGGAAATGGCATGATCTAGAGGCTGAAGCTCGTTGTGCTTGCTGGAAAGAAGAACTTTCACATAGTTGAGCTGTAATTCTCCTTAGTTATGCGTTGCATCATCATCCATCGTGAGCATAAGTTCCTGCTTTTGTACTTTCATACAGCAAATAAATTTCAAGAGCTACCTACTCCCAGAATGCGATTCCGTCGATTTGCACCTTCTTGTGGTGAGAATGATCCCTGAGCAGTTCAGATTGGTCAATTTCCTTAAAAAAGCATTGGCTTCCGGATTTTCCTATCATCCACACTAAAAGCTTCTCTTATCCAAATTGCTGGTGAGAACAACAGTGAAAACAACGAATAAAACTCCATATGACGCTATGTATCTATGCCAAGGCTGCAATTTTGGTTCATGTTACAGAGAAATTCGTGATGTGCGAGTATGCGTTAACGAGGTTTTACTATAGGAGAAAAGTCTATGAATAGTAGATACCCAGAGAAGCCTCTATATAAAATAGATATTTTATAAAGTTTACATGATTATATTTATTCTGAGTACATCGATGTCTCAAAAAGAATATGATTGGTGTCCAAATATAAAAATAATATGTGACAAAACAATCAATATAATGGATGCAGTGAAGTCATTGTAAAAGATTGATTCTCCATGCCAGAAATACTGAGACAACCTTCAGAAATGTATATTTCTTCATTTGTGCTGGCACATCACAGAGTAGTTTTCCAATTGAACTAGAATCAAGCATGTGATTGGCAATTAACAGTGAGTTTATGTAAATGAGGAGTCACCTTCCTTCAATTGTTTTTCATAATGGTAAAAGATTTCAATGGAAATGAAAGAGCTGAAGCTAACAAACGCTTAAAATGCTCATTGGACTTAATTGCTGGATAATTTCTAATTCAGAGGAGTCAAGAAATATTCTCTCTTCCTATGACATGATCAAGTGCTACTTGGCCTTCAAATAGCCAAGTAAGTACACTTCTCTCTAGGGTAGAAATCTCAATTCCAGGAGGGCATCTTAATATGCCAACAATGACAGTTGTGATATATGTGATAAATTGATACTACCACAAGATTCCCATAGAAGTGGAAGGGATTATAAATTCCCTCTTCAGCTGAATAATAAAACATATCCTCCATTACAACATTATCAAATGAAATAATATCATCATCTTAGTAGGATCTAAGAAAATGACAACAAGACTGTCCATTGGATGGCAAGCTTACATGGTATGAGCAATTGAGATAGCATTCATCATTAAGAAACATTAAATGTGAGTCAACAGACAGGCTTTGGCGATAAAAAATCAAGCTACATCAAATAACAAATTAATCATTCTTAACCGGGAAATGACTTAGTGGAAACCAACCATAAACTATTAAGTAGAAAGAGAAAAAATATTGAATGTGCATAACTTTTTAGATATCCAGCCATAGAATAAAATGAGCCATACATTGAAAGAAAGAGTGATTTTGACTTAAAATAGACAACATTACTATCTTGATGATTATAAATCAATAAATAAAGTAATTTTATTTTTAAGTTAGCAAGTATTAATTTATCAATAGATTATACTTGGCATAATTTTCATTAAAATATAAAAATTAATGAATTCAAGTAACTGCTTTGAATTTATTTAAGAGAATTTTACTCATTGGCTTATCCAGCAACAATCACATACTTTTATAATAAAAATCAATTCTGGTGATTAGTGAAACTAAAAGGACACTTGTTAATTTTTAAGCCAGAGAAAAGTCTAAAATATTGAAATTATAATGACTAACTCAACCACAGAGTGTAACTCTAAGTAGGCAGCTTCAGATGAAATGCATGAAAACTGATAATATTTCTAATTAGTAAATTAGAATCACTACTCATTCCAAGGCTTCATAAAATGATTTTAATAATGAATTGGGGTCACAATGACTTTATCCGGTCATAAAAATGGTACTCATCCATTTCGCATAAAAAAATATATTCTGATGAAAGATTTTGATGAAGATGAAAAATGATTCATCAACTCTCTTCACAAATGATTCTTAAACTCATACAAATACAAATTTTAATATGTTTTTAATTTCAAGTATGAACCATCCATCTGATTCTTATGTTGTATCAATATGTATACTCCAGATTGTATTTATATTTGCATCAATCACTGAAAGTAGTAAGACTGACTTTAGTTATGTAAGATAGATTTCCTAATTACCCGCTTCAACATTTCATTTCTAATACCTTTTTTCCTTTCAGTTTGATCGATCCAGCCGTGGCAAATCTGAGAGTCTATGTGGCTTGGAGGAAGTTTTAAGTTGCATGACAAAAATGGAGTTCAATGATGAGCAACTGTTTCGCTTTAAGGGGATGTGTTGGACTGATTTTGTAAGCTACATTGACAATGACAGAGGAGGTAATAAGTCCAGTGATGAAGACTCTAGTGAAAGCAGCAGCTCATCATCTAGTACTGCATCATCTCCTAAAAGTGCCAGAAAAAATACAAATGATGGTAGTATCACAGTAGAAGCTACAATAACACCTGTCTCATCAATGACTCCTCCTGCATCATCAACTCCTCCCTTTGTACCTAAGATGCCACCATCAAAGCCAATGATTCTTGATAGAACAGGACCAAGAATCCGTATACCCCTGATGAGAACACAGAGTGAAAAATCGTTTGAGCGGAGAATGGCTGGAGCAATGTGGCATGGCTTGGACAAGGCTCTCCCAGAAAGGGTTTTACCATTAAGACCAAGTCCATTAGTGCAAACTCTCAGTGAAAAAAATCTGCTTGGATCAAAGGAAGCTCTAGCATCACCTGTATCAACAACTAGTCGAAATGAAAGTAAAAGGAGAGAGGCAATTTGGGATCTGTATCAAAGCGAATGTACCTTTTTGTATGATCACTTAATGGTCCTAAAAAATGTGAGTATTAATTCATATACTAAATAACTGTGATATTAAACTGCGAGTTGACTGCTGAGGCATGATATGGCATGCATATTTGGTATCATCTAAGAAATCAGATTTACTATTTAAATTTGTTCATCTGATATGAGATCATTTTATAATTGGAGAGGAAACAACAATGGAAATATTATTTAAATTCAATATTTATTATATAATATACCATTACAATTCTTCCTTGTATGAAGGTGTGGATGATACACAGTCATTCCTAAAAGAGGAGATCACATATAGTTTCTTCGTAGACCCATTTCTGCAGTGATGCATGATACCCCATCAGTGTTCTAGCAACATTGCTAAACTTCAAGGATGTGTCTATGTTGAATTCTTCTCTTTCCTTACTGCTTTCCAAAAATAGGCGCTATTATTTATTAACATAGATATAAAAAATTAATAAAATCGTATGTGATCCTTAATTTTTGAGCATCCATTGATTTCGTAGGTAACCTTTTTCTGGTCCATTTAGTCCACCCATTCCTTGTATTCTCATTAAATTTCATTATCTAGGGACAAGGAATATATGTTCTCTCCACAGAGATGTACACTACTGCGTTTCCAAGGGTTCTCTTGTCTGAGCCTGAAGCTCTTCATCCCACACTGTCTCTTTTAAGCCTAGGAAGTTTGATAGATGAATAACAGAATGACTGTATCGTATGATCTGTATCTCCTTAACAATTAAATTTCTTTCAATACAGCACAATCGATATCTCTGTTTGAAAAATATGGTGTATAAGGTATGGGCAAGTCCACTATGGCTCCATTGACCATTAATCTCTAATCTCATCTAAACTCATCAGTGGAAACATTTCCAGGAATTTCTTCATTTCCTCTGAGTTAGTGGAAAAAGAACACCGTTTTGCTTAGCATTTTGAAACGTTCATCACTGTTTTATAGGGATCAAGTTACTTTCCCATAAAGATAATGAAATGAATTTTTAGCTGAGGAATATTATTGGACTTGAACAGGAAAATATATTTTTAAGTAATTTTTTACGCTTTTAGTTATTCAACAGTAAATTCCCATAACTGAAAATTTATCTTTGTTTCAATCACTCTTTTAAATATCAAATCTCCATAGAAATTGCTTTGGTCACACAGACAAGTAAACTCTATGAATATGAGTCCAATACTGTGATGTCTGCCTACAGTAAGCAGACTAAGGTCGGTTTGAATTGAAGAGTAATTGCCACTACAGATACAAAATTTAACTTTGGAAATTGAGAACATCAAAAACTACTTAAATTGTTATTGTCTTTCATTATGTAAATATCAAAAAATTAAAAAAAAATTGATATTATAATAGAGTACAAACATAATGAATTATTCTAAGAAAAATATCATTAGAATAGGAAGAAAGATAAACTAACCAGAATTTTTTAAATTTATAGGCTAAATATGTACCTTGGACCTTAAAGGGTTAAGCATATGTTTTCAGAATACAAGCAACTTTTACTTGTATTATATGGCCATGCATGTGAACAGAAGTAATGAATGTTTCAAACACACAGTTTTTATCTTACAATCATAGGTTCGATGCCAGGGCAAGATTTGCATTCTTCCATTCATTTAAATGCAAATTCGGAATTTTGTTTAAGGCAGCCCCGATAATCGACTTGGAATTTTAGAAACACTTATCACAAAGCAAATAGTTTAATCCCATTTCATCTTAAAGAAGTCCTGGGTTCGACACAAGGTCAAGCGGATAAAAATCGATCATAAAAAATTTTAAATTCCCAGCATACGCTTCAAATAGTAGAGACGGCTGGTGTCGAACCTTATATGACCTTTTGGAAGATGTGAACACATACAATGCCCTGGTAGATATAAAGCTTATTTTATTCCATTTTTGAAGTCGATATCATACCGAGAAGGTCCTAAAATAAGAGCGTGTTATGTCCATTTGAATTGCATAGAGGATTGTAAATGGCTCTCTGAGATCGAACCAAGGACCATCAAGGAAACTTTAAACTACATGTATGAAATGTATTTACGACTTATGTTCACTTGCCGGGTCTTATGTTCACTTGCCGGGTCTTATGTTTCCATGTTATAGGCAAGGGATTTAAAATAAATCTCAGAAATCCCCCCCATGCATTCTTATGGAAGAAATCAGGTTTTTGTGGCATTCCGGAATCAAGCCCATGATGCTGAGGTTCAAATTTTTATTTTTTCTGGTGGTTACATGCTATGGCTAGTAAAATAAGTACCTCGTAAAAATTTCAAGTAAGTGGCACTTGTGGTACATGGTTAGAATTTAGATCGCCTATATATAGGTATATCCGGAGAAACGTCAATAAATAATGAACATATGTATATAGACATTTCTACACACTATACTACACACCAGTGGCGCAGCGAGGGGGGGGTTTAGGGATTCATCCCCCCCCCAAGACTCAAGTACTATGTCTAGCTCTGTGTTATTTTCTGCTGAGGAGTACAAAACCTCAATCATCACGCAAGTCTTAGAGATACACAGTCAGTCATGTGTTTGCGTGATAAATTCAGCAAAAGCTTTGCATATCCTTAAATATGGCTCTGATTTCAGCTAAGGTTATGTTTTCAGCAGCAGAGCAGATAGAGCCGACATTGATATCAACTGTGGGACGCTGTGATAAGAGGGTTTCGCGCACAATATTCAATGCGTACCCTTCTAAGCATATCCTTTCATCCCATAAGATAAGATTTCCATAAGAAAAATTCAAAAGTGCTAATTTGTTTACTTGTCCCAAAAATACAAGTGAAAATTCGAGAAGTAATTCAAAACTCAAACCCTGAAAATAGATATTAAGATTTCGTTTGAGAGACGAACAGATTGATAAAACGCTCGGTTAGATCTTCTGCATATGGCTGTTTTAAGGGTGTGAATTCAAAGCTAAGCTCGTGAGTAGTGCTTTTGAGAAATTCACAGTGAACAGTTTGAAGGAGAGATTAGTTTGGATTTCATAAGGATGGGCATCCAAAAATTCTTTTCACAGTCCGGTAATAGCTCAAGACCTATATCAGAAAAATGTAAGTTAATGGCTATGTGTTTTTGTGAAACGACCATTATTAGGTACATAAATTAGAATTGTCTTATTTTAGGGCTGTTTTGAGAGGGCACATCTCAAGATGAGTTTAGCGACAATTCCAAAGGTACTGGTTCCTTTATTTAGCATTCTGGACGATTAAAAGTCTATGCAGTAGACTCTTCGTTACTCGTGATGACAGATACTGATCCTCATTTTAAATGTACGCATAGATTTATCGGAACTGTGACTAGATGACTTGAAATGAAATTGATGAACTCTTAAAACTGTGACTTAAATTCTTCAGCTTCCTTCCCGATGCAGCCAAGTTTTTCTCTGGTGATGGAATCCCATGAATCTCATGTCTTATCCTGTCAACCACGTGGTCATGCAATGCTCCTTCAAAATTTCAATTCATGAAAAATTTTTGTTTTCTTTGTACGAAAGACTGGGTTTTTGTTAACTTGCAAGAAGGTTAGAATTATACCATGCATGTTTCCAAACTTAAAACTAAAACATATCACTTCATGTCTTAAAATTGCTTTTTTAACTTCATGGACATAAATTGCAAATATATAATTTCAGGTCTACATGGAACCTTTAAAAAAAATTCAGGTTGAAGGATTTGCTATGTTTGCTGAACCCGAGCTTCTTTTTGGAAATTTGGATGAGCTATGTTGTGTATGTAGTTATTGATGTAATTTTCGGATGATTTTGATGTCATTTAAAAATTTAACTATGTTTCTACATGGAAAATTGGTGAATAAAATTCCTTTTCTTTTCAAGGTAACTTACGCTTTCTGCAAAGAGTTCATTAATTTGATACTTCAGCATATAACAACTGGAGGAGAACTACCTACTACAGAAGTTCTAGTGAAGTTATTTCAAAAGGTATACATACCATAGAGGTAGTCATAAATACCAAGAGTGTCTTAAGTGGATACAATAGAAAAATTATACTATGGTCTGTGATTCACAACTCATGCTCAATAATTAAACTATTTAGCTTATTACTTTCCTTATACTCACTCTTAGGCTAGTATATTCAATATACAAAGAGAAGAAGAAATCAAGTACATGTGGGCATTTTTATTTCCATGTTATGTTTCTTAATACTATGAAAAATCAATTAATTGTAAAAAAATAATATAACATTTATAATTAAAATTTTTCTTTCTTTGATTGATCAATACATGTCTATTCTCAAAGCTTATAATCCAATCTTTCTTAGTGATCCTGATGTCTATATTTTGTAGAGCTATTTCTCTGCCTTAAGAAGAGTTTCCTCACAATGTCATCATAGACCTTATTACAAAACCTTTCATTTCAAAAGAA
Organism: Sympetrum striolatum; assembly: GCA_947579665.1. Classification (NCBI taxonomy): domain Eukaryota; kingdom Metazoa; phylum Arthropoda; class Insecta; order Odonata; family Libellulidae; genus Sympetrum; species Sympetrum striolatum. The sequence goes on along the minus strand of OX388352.1, from coordinate 20,904,063 downwards.
TTCTGATCAAAGTTCATAAATGATTCTAAAAAGTTTCAGGGAGATAGATATGCTGTCATAACAAAATAAGAGCTAGTAGATATGGTGTTAGTTGGTGCAATAAAATGCATTGATTGGTTAGCAAACACAATCCATTAATAAATCCTCCTCCTGAAAAGTTTGTCAACCTGTCGTCATCTATTCCCCTTGTGTTTTCTATGATGCATTTGTTACTTGAACATGTGTTCATTGCATTAGCAAAAAGTTTTTCAAAAGCTTTGATGGTCTGAATTTATTAACAGACAACAGTACTTACCAATAATCACTATTTTTAAGTCAAGAAGGACAACATCTTTTGAATAATTTATTTTATGTCATTCACCCATTCAAAGTTGACCTTGCTATTTGATTGTTAAGTGTGTGTAATCTTAATGAGAAGATCAAGCCATTTGGAACCCAAAGAGTAATTAGCTCTAAATTCTGTACTACCTCCATAGTTTCATGTTCATAGTCCAATGATATGTTTTAAAACCTTTTTATATTTTCAGAGTTCAAAGGCTAATTCAGTATCTCAAGCATATCACTGCTATGCTTTGAATTACATCAATGCTTTGAACTATCTTGAAACACTGAGACGGCACATTGACTTTTGTGAGTTTGAAAAGGTAAGATGATACAGATTTATGAGGCTATTGCCATTAAACCTAAATTTATTTGTTCATTTCTTTATTTGTGACATTGTATATCAGCTACCATTCTAAATATTCATGGAACTCTATCTTTATTTTTGCAGAAAATGAATTTTGCCAAGAATTTTTACATCAATATAATTTTGCTGGATGATAAATACATGAAATTTCATTTTTAGCTGGATCCCACATGAAGTTAAACAAAATTTGTGCCCATTTTTTTTAATTATCACATTTTTCTGATGAATTTAAATGAGCCCCTTGTGTAACAAAATGACAAGTGTGTAAAAAGGCTACAAGAATAGGATATATTGGAACCAGTGATATACGCTAAATATATCTCTCAAATTAAAAGGAAAGTCAAATTTTTATGATTTCCTAGAATGCCTACAATAGCCAAGAGCATAGAATTAGAAGGTTTCTGAGCTCGTTGTATAACACTGAGTCTTTTATACCAAATCAATATTTAGCAATAAATTGGCTATTTTTTGCTGTGGAAACCATCATGGAAATTCCCTTCTCACGCGTTTCTGTTCCACTATACCACTGAATGGAACACAAGATTAGTCAGCTTGTTCTGTTATTATATTGTTGGAATTGAGGCAACTTAAGTCTTTATCTCAGTCAAGAATCAGAATAATGTAATCAATCCATTTAGATATGTAGCCGAGGACCATCAATACATAATAAACACTAAACACTACCCCTAAAAAGTTTTTTAAATGAACGATTTCGAATTGGCATTTACGGAGGACATTTTGGCAGGACTTTCGGCATAGACTACTACCGGCGTTTTGTATACGGTGTATACGCGTATACATATAGGCATATATTAGTGTATGCCTGTATAGTACAGACGTATAAGGTGTAGTGAATAGCATGACCACATATCTTAAGGTGCGCATTATATTCGCGGGCAAATGAATGTCAGACGCTCGAATTTCGGGGTGCTCATTACTTACGATGGCGCGTTATTTTCGAGTTCACACATTATTTGATCGATTCATGCATCAGGGAGGGAGGGAAGAGGTTACCCTGGGAATCCGAATCAGCACTGCTTTCATCTCCTATATTCCCACCGATCCTGGATCAGACGATTTAGTGCCAAGCTTCTTATGAAAACAAATCCCACGGGTGGATGCCTATATGATGGGATGGGAAAATAACAAATTCCGGGGCTGACTAGAGAGGTCGTCGCCAAATAGAAATGAGACGAGGTGATAAAATGTACAGAGGGATAAAGGGGAGAGTGAAACTAGTGAGAAGTTTCTAATCAAAGATCTCTGTAACATTATGGCCGAGGAAGGGTGAGGCGAGATGTGGAAAACAAATTCATGAATCAGGTGACGATACTTTTTGCATTTAATATTTTTCTGCCGTTTGAAGAGATAACGCTCCTCAAATTAGCATTGACTTGTCGAACTTCATCTCTCACGTCAATTGACGATTCCAAGATATACCTCCTGCAAGACAAATATATAAACGTGGCACTCGTTATAACGATACTTCAGAAATGACCACTCGTTATAATGGACGTAACTTCCTATCCTTTTTGCAGTGAGACGGACAACAGCCAAAACATCACTCGCTATAACGCAACTCTCGTTATATACAGCACTCGTTATAACGGACTTCTACTGTAGTATATTAAAATAAATTGATACTACAATCAAGTATAAACAATTTGAATTAATCTAAAAAAACATATTAGGATAGGACAAAAGATAAACCAACCAGATTTTTTTTAATTCATGGGACATATGGTCCTTGGTCCTTGGTCCCTTGGTCCTTAAAAGGTTAAAATTTCAGACACTTTTTTATATTTTTGAGCAAGGAACACTCACTAAAAGTCTTGAGCTAATTCATGTTACACAAAGTGCATGTTTCTTTTGTGAGTTCGGACTCTTTTGTCTATTACAATTTTCCATTCCCTGTTAGTCAATGAAATTTTAACTACTTGTTGATAGTTCAATCATGCTTGTATGCTATACTTCTTTATTTATTTAGTGGTGTAACAGAGACTCTCGCTGCAAGAAATTACAGCTCACTGATTTATTAGTCGCACCAGTTCAACATATCATGAAAGTACCACTGATATTGAAAGATATTGAATCTCGTACTGAAGATCCTGTGGAACGCGAGCAAATTGCAGAAATCTTAGCAATGGAAGAGAACTCAATAAGTGAGTATAGCAGTACCTATTAATTTTTGTAGAATATATATTTCACAAATGAATGATCAATTAAGGAAGATGATTGTAAATGATTGATAACTCACTAAATTGTGGAATTATTGAAGTATCCGCAATATCCTGCTATTTTTTATACATTTATTCCAGAAAAATAATTTTTGTTGGTAGGCATTTATTTGTGAGGTTTTTCTAAAATTATGTCAGTGCTCGATTTTACTTTAAGGTGTTTGACAGAGCTCTATTACCGTTTTTTACTTTCTCCATATACATACGTAGTATAGAGAAAGTATTGTTTTCATGAACAAAATCGACTTCGAGATTTCAGCTGAAATGCATGTTTTGGGGTCCGTAGAACACGTTTTGAGCATTTTCGGAATGATGTCTGTGTGTATGTGTGTCTGTGTTTGTGGGCGAAGTAAAATTAAGCTTATGGTCCATGGATGAGCGAAACCTTGACGAGTGAGGGGTAAGTTCCTATGGAGGAGGCAAACTTTCGAGCCAACAATTTGATTCGTGTAAAGTCAAATCAAGTAAATTCGGTCAGTCTGTCGAAAAGTAAATCGGTAATTCAAGAAGGCTGAATCTTGAAAACTACTGCGCTGATGTAATTAATATTTTAAGAAAATCACAGTTAAGGTCTAATAATTTATTAATAAAAAACCAAAGTAATTTAAATATTGGAAGACTCTCTAATCACCTGTGATGACCGAAAAAAGGCCAAAAATGTTGAAAAATATAAACTTATATAAAGTGCCATGACATTTAAGTCTTTCCGTTTTCCGATTTCAATAATATTTTGCACAATTTATTTTATAACCATATGGGACAACTTTATGGGGTGTATAAGAGTTTCAAACTTTTGAAAATAAGGACCACCCTAATATACATATTTTATCATGACTGTAATCATGTATAAGTTGACCGTATTATACAAAATTTCAAAAATAAAATTTAGAGTTGACATTTCCACCATGGAAATTTTTATAGTACGTTAAAAATGTTAAAAACTTATGCAAAATCCAAAATTATGAACAAGAATGGTCCATATATTGTAGTAAAATGAACAATATTTATTTTAAATAAATTGATAACCAAATTTTATTAAGAAAATTCTAAGTAAACAAGCTAAAATATTGAAATATTAAGTACAACTTTCAGAACCAGCCAATAGACTAAGAGAGATGATATAGATCAAAGTCAGTGAAATTTTCATTTGAAATTTTTCTAGGGGAACTGGATGATAAAATGAAGTGGCTTAAGAACTTTGAGCGCCTGTTGGAGATTCAGAGAAACATAGTTTGGCCATCAGTTTTAGAGCTAGATCCAAAGCTCTTTGTACCAGAGTTTTTGAAGTCAGCCTTGGCAAGACAACCATGTGATCGCATAATCGTGAGTCCTAGAAGACAAATAATTCACGAAGGACCATTACAACTCTGGGACACAGGGAAGCCACAAGAAATGTATATTGTTTTATTTGATGACATGCTTCTAATAACCAGACGGAAGAAAGGTCTTAGTAAAAAGGTGAAATTTAGTTTCCTTTTTGTATTCTTTGACATTGTTATATATCCTGCTATGTTTTATCTAAAATTGTATTGATAAATTCTACTCAGAAATCATCCCTGACTGAGAACTGGCCCTCTTCCTGCAGTAGAGGATCTGGTTCGAGTGAATCCTCTATGCGTTACATAGTCTATAAACAACCTCTTTCACTCGATCGATTCTTCATTCATGATGTCAGCATTCCAGAAAGTGCTACATGCCGCATTGACTCTGCTTTTATCATTGTAAGCTTGAACAGATTCCAGCAAATTGTTGCAGTTCACACTTTCCAAGCTCCATCTGATCAAGTCAAGGTTAGTATCAATCATATACTGATAGTCTAGAAGTACAAAATTGAGCTTTACTGAGAACAAATGTCATAATATTTTTAATCTTTCATAGCAAACTTGGCTTCTGAAGCTTAGAGATACACAAGATAAATGGAAGAGAACCTTGCAGCATACTGTTTTCCGATCCCCACGCCTTTCAACATGCAGTAGCCGGAAATCAACCACCTGACTAGAAGAGGAAGAGGAAAAACATCAAAAAGGCAAAAAAGTATAGGATGTTCTCCTCTGTCTTTGATTTTTATGATAAAAATGGCTACTTTTAGTATGGCTGTTCCATAATTGATGTGAATCTCAATGCAGTCTTAATAATTATTATTGACTGCATATGGCACATTACTGATAGTGCATGAGCTTATAAGGGGCAGCAGAGCTGTCTCTCTTGTGCCTGGGAGTTGGATAACTTTCCAAATAAATCAAAGTCATATTGGTATCTTTAAGTTATGAATTACATTTTTTTATTCATATTTTCTGGACATATTATATATATCAGGACAAAATTGAAAAGGTATATATCATCCATAATTCTATGATGGAGTAAGAAGGATAAGATGATAACTAATTGAATAGGAGATTCATTAAAAAGATTTGAAAGAATTGATGTTTGAACTATTTTAAAAAGGGTGTTTATAAATAACATTTAGTCTCGTCCATAAATAGGTTTTTTCTATCCAATTTAGTTATCAGTCTCGCTGCTTCTCAAAGCACAATCTAGGTAATAGATCAACATGATGGCATAAGTATGCCCTTGAATCTTTGTGGCATGAAATGCTAGTTGGGTCGGATATGGTTTTTGAAGACTTTGAAGAATTTTTATCAATTCCTTCTGAACTTTTCATTTTCTACTTTCATTATTTTTCTGTATGATACATAATGTGTTTATCTCAAAGCCAGTCTTTTAAAGAGACGTTTTTTTTAATTCTGTAATATAAAATTTCAAAATATACAGCAATTGAAGCTTACTGATCCAAAACTTTTAGCATTCTATGCAGATGACCTCAGTGTAGTTAAAATGGTTAAGCCATACTAGTACTTAATGCTCGTGTATACTATTTTACATCCTGGCACATTTTTGTTAGGGGATTAAAAGAGAATTATTTTTTAAATACGACCTATCCATTACATTTATTAAATACGACTTAATCCATCTTGACAAACATGGGACCACTGCAGTAACAGAGATATTCAATATTTAATATGACTATCTCCTGATGAAAAGAGCATTATTTTAGTAAACTGAATTTTTTTTCATTAGTCTATGAGTTTATAAAATTGCGTGTAAGCTTTAACTATGGAGTATATGAAAAATACTTATTTAGATATCAGAACATTTTCTTAACACTGCAAAAGAAATATGCTCTACTCATTTTTTAACTTTGTAAATGACAAGTCTTCATAAATTAAGTGTCTCACAAAATAATAGTTTCTATATAAAGAAAAATAAAAATGGTACTCTAAATATATTTGTAAGTGAATTAAATAATATCTTTTATAACACTCGTTCATGAAAATTAACCTGTAATTATTAACCTTTATTTAAAAATTGAAGTGTTAGATAAATATATTCCTGCACAACAGTATGAAAGGAAATGAAAATCTTATTCCAATTCTGCATACTTTTCTCTTGGGTAAGGTTAAGAATTATCTAAAGATATCAAGTTAATGAAGTTTAGCCTCTAAATGAAATTTGCCAGGATTGCCTCAATTACATTTAACCCATTTCCTAAAATAATAAATGCTATAAAAAGCAGTACATAGATTATCCATAGAACGTAGTCATTTTAAAAATTCAAATATTGTAAAAAACCATGAAATACTGATGTGCTATTTGAGATGAAAATTGCCTATTCAGTAGAATTCAAATTCATATTTTCAAATGATTGTAACCTTACTAGGTTAATGACTGATACATCAGTGACTTTAAAAGGTTGATACAGCTGGCATCAGTCAATGTACAGTCACTGTCCATTTCAGAAATACAAAAAAATTGGTGGATTGTATGTAGGCCTATCAAGCAAGAAAAACACAATTTTAGGGTGAATTAAATGAGATGCAATTTCTTTAATAATTGGTCTAAAAGTTCAAAATAAGTCTTCAAAAGTCATTCCATTATTGCAAAAGATGCATGAATAAAGAAATCATCATTTATAGTGCAATAGTTTTTCTCAGTTAGTATCTTATTAGTGACTGATGCTTGGTTTTAATATTTCATGTCTATGGTTGTGAAGATGTTGGCTGCAAATCTATCCTAGAATTCTCTATTTTCTAAGAAGGACTCTGAGAAATGGCAGTTGTCAATTACTAACTTACATTTGTGACATTCAATATTTGTTGGATAAAACAGGGATGCTTGGGAGAACTGCAGAATAAGTATTTTTATACTTTTATACAATTCCCAAATTATATAATAGCTGGAAAATTGTATATTTTAGTTGTCTGCAAATAATATTCCTAATATTGTTTCATACAACATATTTAATATTATTAAGATATCTATGATGTCTTTGTTCAAGAATTAATTTTTTAATTCACACAATTTATGCAAACCTTATTATAATTTATCAGAGGATTTGATAAAGCTTATTTTCAGGTACCATTGTATTTTATATTCAAAGTTAGAGGAAGACAGACTGATAGATGAATCCCTTTCATTAGAGAAGGTTATAAATAAATAAATATTATGATTTGGAATCGACTTTTGAAAACTGATCTCAGTTCCTTCCATTTTGGTTCATTTACTATGCATATGGCATTGTTTATTTTTAGAAGATGTACATGTTTATAAGTTGTTCATTCATCTTTTTAATCTTCTCTTATTTCTTTGTGCAAGCTCTTGAGATATGGAAGGGATACTCAAAATACATTGTTTTTGTGAATAAGGGTGCAGATGGTGACTAAGGCTTTAAAATAAAAGTACTAATTGTAAGTGGCAAAGTTTTTACCACTAGGATAGAGAGAGTAGAGATTGTGATACTCTAAATATTGGTGAACATTGACAGTTCTTTCACATTAATGCTTCTATTTTCTGACCAAAGTTGCATTTATACCTTGATACTTTCCGTCCCCATTAATAACTGATGAAAAGCGTTATTTAGCTGTCATAGATATTTTATATTACCAAATTTACGAAGGTTAAAATTCTGATTCTTTTGCAAATGTGAATGAGAAAATAATTTTGATAATTTCAAACATGTCAAACTGGAGATGTAGAAATAATAAATTCTTTAAAAATTATAATATGACTATAAATTAGAAGACACTTTAATGGTAATCTGATAATATAACCTTCAAAATGGAAGAAATGTAGTGGTATATCTAAAGAAGGGTTTTTTGTTTCTCAAATTTTGATGGTCCATCAAGTCAGCAGATATTGTTTGTGTACATGGCTGCAGAGTTCATTCAAAGGCTGATTTTTAAATAAATTTGTTTCTTCTTCCTGATAATAATAATGACAATGACATTTTTATTGAGAAATAGAGCAAAAATGTTTTATTATGATTAGACCATTATTTAATTGTAGTATTTTCTTAATTCATACAGACTATTATGCCATAACTCGGGTTTGAGCTCAAAACCTCAGGGTTGCTGATTTGATTGCTTATGTTTCCTTGTAAGGGTATATTTTAGCCCACATGAAAATGCTCTGCCTCCTAAGTTACACGCCAGAAGTTTTGTTAGGTCTCTGAGGAACTGGAAACTTCATCCTATACAACTGTACTGGATGAGTGATCTATGGAAATTAACATGGTTTTAATTATTTCATTTTGCCCCAAAATGCCAACTTTACTACTTACTTTGAAGAAAAGCAGGAAAAGTGATAAAAGATTTTGCTAAAACCATCTGAAGGTTGGTACCAGGCAGTAATGACCTGTTAGTAAAAAGTGATGATAATGCGAGACTGCATCTGGCAAATGTTGTGATATTACCATTCACTATGTAGAAACAGAAGAAGCTGATATGGCTATTTATGGCTTTATCTAATTTGATAAAACCAAAAGTAAGAATAGATATTAAGAAATGTATATATTTTATGTCAACTGTGGAAATTTGGCTTAGTTACCATTCTTTACAGTATTTAATTTTCTTGAGGCTTTTAAATGTTAATGCCTGTGTGTGTATGTGTTCTATGAAATATTTATTATCTCTGAGATGATTAGGGAAATGTTCCAAAAAATGAACCAGCTCAGTGTTTTCTTTCTAATGAGGAAATGTGCCATTAATGTTTGATCTAAATTCTCCAAACCGGAAGTGATGGAGGGCTCTTCAATAAGTTATATTCAGAAATTTTATAAAACAATACTTGCTATTATTCCATCAAATCAAATAAATCAATCAAATGGTATTTCGACTTGCTTTAAGTAAAGGTTCTGATATTGTATGCCATCAAGAACCATTACAATGTTCTATGGCTGTTTGTTGTACTTTAATGACATTTGGTGTTACTTTGACTGACTATAGATGTTATCAACAATAACCAAATACAAAATACCTCCCTTGAATGGTCTATAGGCTAAATTTATGTTCCATATCTGGCCTCTTGATCAGAATGGTGTTTCTTGTCATTCTAAGTGTTGACAAGGGAAATCACTATAATATATGCGTGAACCCCTTCTTCATCTCAAATTGCATGTAAATCTTTACCATATCTTTCTGTCATATGTATTGAATTTTCTAAAGAAATATGCATAATGAAAGTATCTTGATTTCTGCATCAATAGCAATATTTAATGAATATAAAAGACAAAAATGTGTGGATTTGATACATAAGTGATGCTTTTAGTAATAAAAATAACTGAAACTTCAGGCATTCCAAAATATCCAGTAATCATAAATCTCGTAAATACACTTGGACAAAATATATAATTCTGCCTTATCATCAAACGATTCTATAACTATCTTCTTATCAAACAGAAATGATTTTAGTTACGCGACATTCAATACCTATTTAATCATCAAAAATAAGTCATAGATATATGGATCTAATGAAATCTTTTATGAGATCTGGAAGAACTTGCAAAGTGGCATGGTTTAACAATATTTATTAAACTTAAAATCTTTTCATTACTCTGGGCACTAATTTGAATTATGTAAATTAGTACCAATTGTTTGTGAATCAATTAATGGAGTAAAAGTATAGATGTCACATTATTTGAAGAATTTAACTATTCATAATTAATTTGACTCAGAAAAAATATGCAGGCAAACTTCCCCTTGAAATGTATCATTTTTACTCATTATTTACAGATTCTCTTTTGGGATTGATGAGTGGGTATCACATTCACCTTCTGATGGAAATAGTCCTGGGATTAATTCCCCCTAGGGACTGTGTAAAATTACATTTATAACCTCCTTTACATCATTTAATATCTTTTTTCTCCATTTTCAATTTTCTTGTATCTTTTGTTAATATCTTGAAAAATTGCCCCTTTCCTAATGTCTGACCCATTCTTTTCATCTCAAAATCTCAAATCTCAAAAGTTTATAGTTATAAGTCATTTAGTTTATTTAGCAAGTATGTTTACCAGAATTAATAAAATATTTTCAGAATAACATACAACTGCTTTCTATCTATATATATTACTTCCTTTACCACTACTCTGGGACCATCATTGCTCTTTCTTCGTTCCTAAGCTTCTATATACTTCATGTATATTAAAAACTATTGAAGATACTAGAAAGCCTTAACTTATCTCTTTCTTACTCAGCCAATTCCCCATCAGCTTACTTAACTTGCGCTATTTAAATTCAGAGTTTGCAACAGTTGCCTATTTTCCTAATATAGCCCAAAATTCTTTAATGAGCTCATCAACTTTGCCCATTCACTCTTTTCGAAGTCTTTTCAAAAATGATAAAATTGTGCTCATGTATCATGGCTTCATTTGTGCCTCCAAGAGTTTCCTCTTTACCCTAATTTAATCTTTTCATTCCCAAAAATCCTAATAATCTTCTTTAATTAGTGAATTACTTTTTCCCTTTCATTTCATCCATTACCCTCAGAATAATTTTTGCCACATCTGATATTTAACTGATTACTAGATAATGCATACATTATATAAAACATCTCTTTTTCTTTAATGGAATCAGAATTATCTAAGTATAATTCCTTTTCCTTTTCTGATGAATTTTCCTTAATAGATCTTAGAAATAATTTTAACTTTCCTACTCTGAGTTTTCAAGAAACTAAACTGGCATTGCAAGCACCCATTGCATCTTATATTTTCATAGAATACAAAGATCTACTAACCTTCTGGAGTTACTTATTCATTTTACTGAAGATCTTAAGGTAAGACAGTTTTAATGCATCAGTAAGGATTGATTTCCTTAATAAAATTCTTAGAAGATGAATCATAACCCTCAACAATAAGAGTCTCAGCATCAATAAAAGAGAAATTCTCTGCTTAATGGAAATGGGGAATTTATTTGAATGATAAATCATTTTAAGCTGTGATATAGCACTAGTCGATTCTCAAAAAATTATTGGCCAAAAAATATTGACTATAATATCAAATATATTTTTTCTGTGGTATTAAATGGAATGCATATTAGCTCTGAAGTATCTTTCAAAGAATAAACGGAGTCAAAATCAAGTGATAAAAATTATTCTGAGCAGTGACAAGCAATTTTTCCAGCATTCATAAAATAAATTTTGCATCTCAGAATGTTCTCATTATGCATATTATGTTTTACAGTTGTAATGAGGGTCTCTCTATAAATGTTCTGTTAGTAGGGCGTGAATACCGCATGTCATAAAACTTTCAATCATATTCAATGGAGGACTTGAATCGATGTTGTGTTTAAAAATGTTGCCATTACAAAGAATTGCTCATTTATACTTCTAATATTCTTTTGTAATTACATTTTTGAGTTATCCTGGATATTTGATTTTTAAGATGGGCATTTTCATTTTCTCAGCAAATATAAATGTACTAGCTCTTTGGACTTAAAAACATTAGTAAATAAATGTTTGGTTTAATATTTGTTACAAGATGTAAATGTAATCAAATAAGGAACATATTGAAATGTCAAATATTATTCTTTATGCAAGTATTGTAAAATTGGTAAGGCATACTCTTAGATGAATGTAAGTAGTTTATCTCTAAAAAAGTAAAAAATGAGCCTCCATACCTTATGCATTTCTAAATGTTTATTGATATTTCTTATGTGTTTCAATATTGTGCTATCTATTATACATATTGTTTGGTAAGAAAGCATAGCAAGTACAAGTAAATGTTGGCCAGAAACCAGAATAAGTTAAGACAATTATTTGAAATAGTATGCTATAGCATTGCAAACTTATTATGTGTATTTGCTGTTAATATGGGAAGAGTTAATGAGTATTAAAGAACTCAATTTGGTTGATCTTCATAAAAGAAGTTTAAGTAAAGAGTCAGTTAAACCTGTGTCTTTTTATTCACAATAGATCTCTGAGTAAACCTGTGTCTTTTTATTCACAATGGACTATTGAGCACACTTCCATTGTGCCCAACAGGAAAAAAATCAGGAAAACATATTTGCGGCAACAAATATAGCTGAATGAAAAGTCAATATCAAACTATTTTTCAAAATAGTTTTGATATCATCCTTAAGCAGAAGAGGCATTCTTCAATACATCAATTAAACAACTAGGTAGTTGATATTTGCTGCTTCCACTTAGTATGAGATCCTTCACTAAGCACAGCCATGCAATTTTTGTAGTTTTCTATGAAATATATATTCTAAATTACACCCTCATTCAACACCATTTCAGAATAGTAATTACAGGATTGGATACCACAGATGATAATCCATCTGCATGCTGTTGGCAGTTTCATCCCCAAGATGACATAAAATGAAAAAACATTGAGTTTTTATCAATCTACTTTTGAAAGATGTTACTATGTCTAATTACCTTTTGCAATTAGATGATTACAACTATATTGGAGGAAAAAATGGGAAATATTAAAAAATAATCAACAATTTTGTTGTAGTGGCCCTTGGTTACAAGGAGTTGTACAGGAATTCCCTTTTGACCAAGCTGTAGCTACTTATTTAATTTTTGAATGCATAAAATTTTCAATTTTCCAATAACTGTAATTTTTTCCTCCTCCGTCTCCTTGACGTTGTATCTGCGGACTCTCTCCTCAGATGCTGTCCCCTCTAAACAACATCTCTATAGTCACACTCCCCGACAACTTCAACTAACACCGTCTCCACAGACACCCTTCCCTCAACCTTCTCTCTCCCAACGACCTCGGCTTACAAGCTCCCACGACTTGACTTATTTATTTAAGTGAGGCTTACTAGCCCCTTCTTCCTTGCCCTAGAGATCCCTCTTTTGTTTACAGTTATTTTACAAGTATAAGTACAAAAAAATATCTAAATAATTACATACATAAATAAATACATTTCATAACAATGATATAAATACATGAAGTAGCATATTTTGTATTGGAAAACAATCATTAAAATAAAATTCGATCATGTAAATGAGTAATTGTTACTGCAAATGAAATATGACGAGTCTATCTACAATTTCCTAAAAGTTGGGTATTTTAATGAAAGATGGTTGTCATCATCGTGGGTGTCCAACGATGCAGTCATTGAAACTGCATTTAAGGCGTAACCACCTAAATCTACTTTATCTTATCTGTTCATTATCATGTTTAAGTTAGAAATTGGTTATGGCTGCAAAAGTAAAATGCCAAAAAGTCCAACGTTACGTTGACTGGAAAAAACTCGATCCACTCTAAGCGAACAGTCGGTAAAGAGATAGGTAAGAAACAAGGATAGGTACCCAACTCATATATTTATCTGCATTCATCTGTAGGTATACAATTAACTTGAAATCTTCAGTTGCATTTGCTACGAAGATTGATATTAAAGACTAATTATACACCCTAGTTTCACTTCAGACTCGTGGATGGGTAACGCAAACGAACTTAAGTAAAGATGTTTACAGTGTTGCAGATAGTTTACAAAAACAATACCTTGAACTTGGGAAAAGGTCCCAAGGTTAAAATAGCAGGAACACTGCCTACCACTGTTGAAAAACATCTTAGGAATGGAAGTCATTGAAATTTGAGGAAGAATCGACCTTGAGGTGATTCTTGAACTCAATGTACTTGCTAACGGGAAAGGAGTTAATGAAAGTTACCTAATCTAAGTAAATAGGAAAATTAATTGGAAGGTGAAATTAGAGCTAAAACGGAAGGAATGGAAGGGAAATCGCATTGGACTAATGTCATCCGCTTTCACCACGCTGAAATTGTTCCCGGGTTTGAAAAATCTATGTACACAATGCTCGAAGAGTAATGAGTCATCCATTGCAGTATGCTTTGTCGTCTACGTATTTGTTATCTAAAATGTAAATCAGGTATAAATTTATATGAGTAATACACGTAAAGGTGACTTCTCCTTAGTCAAAGATCTTTTTTCTATCTGTAACTTTATTGAAGAATGTGATATGACGATATCGGAATATAAGAGAACGTTTAAATAAAATCCTAATTTTTCATCGAAAGTAGCACTCTCATTGAAATCACAAAACTTGCACTATAAAAAAAGCCAAACTGACGATTGATAGAGAGAGTTCCCCAGGGGATCAAAGATGACCAAATTTTGCCAAAAATGTCGGTCTTTCAAGCGGAGACTCATTTTTTCCCGGGGATTATGATGAAAATTTTTGTGGTGATAGATGAAGTGGGGTAATGAAAAACTATTTAGGCGTTCGTTTAAAGAAGCCTTAATTTTGTTGCAATAATTAATTGAATATTGATAATCATAATGAATGCAACCCGCATTACATACTCCCACTATCCCAACTCTGTAGGAAATAACCCGCTGTTTGCGAGTTATTCTCTAATCTTCTCTTCATTTTATTTTGTTGTGTTTTTCCTTGTTACTTACAAGTAGACTTAACAGCATTTTTTCTATTCTTGCACCCGATATCCGATCGAACAACCTTGTTTTAACCAAATGTGCTTCAAAGACAGAAAGCCTCACGAAGAGGATGTTGAATGATGGTTCGTAACATACTTTTTTGCTATCCTTCGGTACTCGTTCGTTCTAATTACATTATCTGCACTCTTAAACTTGATAGTAATACTATAAATAGCATTTGCATGAATTTAATATCGAGGTTCTAAAGTCCGCACTCAAACCACTTTTCTATTTTCGTCCAGCTTTTTCAATTCTAGCCTACTGTGCGTCGTTGTTTGCATTAGAATATATGCTAACTAAAAGGTTCAAGAATGCTAAGTAGGTAAAGATGATAAATTCAATCGTTAAAGATAAGTAATCAGCAAAAAAATGGAAGAACATAATTTCCTATGTGAAAATTCTCGAGATATGCATGGCAATGCATGCGGGGTTGCCTAACTCCGATTTTCATTTTTTTATATATATAAACCAAGGCCCATTGAGTTGAACGGTCGGAGTACGTGTCTATTATTTTTAAGCAGAGAATGTGCCCTAAAATTTTCTTTCGAATCCATTTCCCACAAACCTGGTGATCCCCTTGTGAGAGGGAAGACAGAAATTTGGACATATCCTTAGCAGCCCATTATTTGAAAATGCTGTGGATTCCATGGGACGTACGCTACACAAATATGTCATTACTTACTACTTACATGACTACTTTTTTAGCGAAAATGCGTAGTTAATTTTAGTCAATATGGTATATATTCATAGCAATAATATTACATTTCAAATTTTCGCAATCGCATCGGATAAAGCAATTAAAGAGATACGTTGTAATTGCAAAGCTTCCGATTCTCTATTTATAAGAAACGGGAGATATTTTGGCACAAGTGAAAGTCTTCTTAATGTAAAATTCTTAACCCTACTCTAAAATACACGCTATTAACTCAAAGTAAATTCAATTCTATAAAAGTACAAATGTAGAATGGAAAAAGTTAGTAGGGTTGATAGTGAAAACAAACAAGGAGTTGTTAGAGAGGGTTGAGGAGGAGAGGGCTTTAACTGACGTGATTTAGCATCGTCAGAAGAAATGGGTGGGTCAAATATTGAGGGGAGAGGGATTTGTTAAGGTTTTAATTGAGGGTAGGATTCAGGGGGAAAAAACAGAGGTGAAGACAGAGACAGAAGATATTGGATGACATAAGGGGTGAGGTTAATTGTAAGGAAGTGAAGGATATGGCGCTTAATAGGGATTATTAAGTTAACAAGTATAAAGAACACACAAATGTATTCTTTCTTTTTTGTTAAACCACTTACTTTTTTTATGTTTTTTGTATGTATCAGCACCAGCCATCCGTGTACTTTAGTTTGATGGTAACCCCGAAACAGGTTTTACCTATGGGATACCTAATTCCATCACAATGTTGAATATTTTTTTTTTATTTTGTTTGTATTCTTTTAAGATGGAATAAATTTACTTATTATTATTATTATTATTTTTGTTTGTGCATGAACCTACCTGAAAGGTAGAAAACTCATGAATGAAGAACGAAGAGTACAAATGACTTATATTTAATTGATTTATTTATAGGAAGTATTTCTCCGAGTATCTTAGTAAGGATTAGTATTAGAACCGCACTGATGAAATCGGTTTTCCTGGGTGAGATAACCTATCCTATATGCAAAAAATAAAAAAAAAAAACATCCAAGCAGGTCCTTATTATACAGATAGGTTAGTTTCAGAACCGAGCAAGTAAAATTTCTTATTCATCGCTAACTCTCCGGATATAACTACATATGTATATAGGGGATACAAATGCTAACCATGTTCCAGCCCGTTGAGGGTCGAGCTAGTGCAACAGGCAGTGGGATTTCTTGCGACCTTTACTTCTGCAAGCGCTCTACAGAGAACTTTGTATAACGCCTTCTAAGAATCTTAGAAATTTAAGATTCCTCTGCTACTGGGTGAACCATCACTCAAACCAACTAGAAACCGAAGAGCCACATCTTACAACGCGGGAGCGCCTACCAGCCCGAAAGAAGTGGTTATGGAAACCTCATCCATCATCCCATCATGAGCACCTCCACCTCTTCAAGACGGTCGCGTTCTCCATCGAGAACGCTATTACTATTAAACACAATTTAAAACACTATAATATTGAGTTTTTTACTTATATATACCTAATCAAAAAAGCCAGGATTTTGTTATAAGAAACCTTCCCTCTAGCACGGACCACGACGCCATAAAAGAAGCCCTGATCGAAAAGGGACTTCCAGTAATCAACTTCCTACAACTGCAGGAATCTTTCTCGGGTTTCTCGGGTTGAAGTGACTTCATCCCCTGAAGATGGCTGCGGTGATTGTAGACGAAACGTCGGACCTGTTCCAAGAAACTACCCGGATGGAAACCCGAGAAAGATTCCTGCATCATCTACACCGGGAAAGCACCAAATCCTTCCTTCCTACAACTGTTTACCACCAAACCTACCATAGCCGAGAGACACGCCGGTATAACCTCGGGAAACAAAAGACCCTGCCCGGTATTTAAAATAACCACCGAACATCTACATGAGCCTAATCGAATTAAAAACATAACCAGCCTACTACATCTCAGAGTCCAGATATCCGACTTTATTCGGCCAAAAATACCGACGCAATGCATGAGATGCCAACGTATCGGACATACAACAAATTTTTGTCATCTATCTTACAATTGCGTCAAATGCGGACCCAACACAAGATTGCAAAAAATCAAAAGAAGACGGCCTGCAATGCTTCAATTGTAAACAAAAACATCCGGCCAATTATCGAGGCTGCCAAGCTTTCATCACGGCCAAACAGGCACTTTTAAACCGCAATAAACTCGCGCCGAGTTCTAATCTCCACACCTCCACTCAAAACTCCGCACCATTAGCAGCTCCGTCCTACAGCCAAGTTTTCTCTGCCCGCACCACCCCTCCACTTCTAATTCCAATCAGCCCCTCCTTCCGCAGGAAATAACCACTCCAAGTAATGACTTAAATGAAACCCAACACATAATACAGTGAACCATAAATATTATCACCGAAGTCAAAAATCTCCCTACGCTACAGGAAAAAAATTATTTATTTTGACCCAAATTTTGCAAATTCATGGGATAGAAAATTATTTCATGGAACTTCCAAGCCATAAAGAATAAGTTGGGCGAACTCCTAGACTTACTCCAATCCTGGGATATTGATATACTACTACAGGAAACACAATTAAAAATCCAACAAAAGCTCTTCACTCCCGAATACCATCTAGTAATTGGAACGATAGAAACACCCAAGGAGGAGGAGTAGCCATTCTTGTAAAAAAACAACATCCCCCACAACATCCTACCTCGAAAAGAATTAATATAATAGAACATGTCGGAATCAGTATCAAATGCCATTCCATTAGCATAAACATCTATAGCATATACATCCCGCCAAAAAAAATACTCAACAGACTCACTTCGACAGGAACTTGTTCATATCCTTTCTCTCCCTGGCAATAATATCTTTACAGGAGACTGGAACTCTAAACATGAACTGTGGGGATCAAACTCCCAAAACCAAAATGGACAACTTTTAGCCAACCTCATTCCAGAACTCAACTCCGACAACCAATTAATTATCACCCACTCTCCCACCCAACCAACTCATACTCATTGGAACAAATCGTCTGATATCCTTGACTTTTTGCATCACCAATCACATTCATCAAGCACTTTTCCCCACAGTATTATATGAATGCAATTCCGATTACTACCCAATATATTTCCAAATCGACTCCACAGCTAATCCCATTCCTCCGACATTACACGCAACCACCAACTGGAATAAATTTTACGAATACATCCACAACCATATCCCGTCCATTCACCTTCTGCAGGAACACTCCCCCGAGCACATTGATATGCAAGTTAAGCTTATAACCGATATAATTACTAAAGCCAAAATAATTCCTCTAGATCATATAACAAACATCATCCAAAACTTAAACTACCCCAGTCCACATTAAATCGCATCAAACTCCGCAACAAGTACAGAAGACAATATCGCACCTATAGGCAACCCCTCGATAGATACCTGTATCTAGAATACAAGAAGCTCGTACGAAAAGACATTCAGAGCTTACGTAACAAAATCAGGCTGGATAAAATAAATTCGTCCACATTTTAAAACAGAGAATTATGGAAAATCTCTAAGGCACTCTCAGCTCCGACCTCCCCCTCCATTCCGCTACTTCAAAATGATATCCTCTATGATGATCCCGCCAACAAAGCCAATATATTCGCCGATTACCTCGCCGAAATAATGAAATCCCCACCCACAAATGCTATAGACATCCCAATCATCAACCAATACAAGGTAATAGACCATAACCCCCCATCCGAACCTAAACTTACCAACCCTTCGGAAATCTTAAATCACATCAAAAAACTTAAATCACGAAAGATACCCGGTCAGGATAATATCACAAATTATTTGCTCAAACAACTCTCTTCCATTCCCTACTTTCTGCTTTTACTCTCTGACCTTTTCAACGCATGTCTCCTGACCTCTTATTTCCCCACCTCCTGGAAAAAAGGACTTGTCATCTTGTTTCCGAAACCTCAAAAAGACCCTGCTCTAGCTCAAAACTATCGACCAATCTCCATCCTACCCACCCTATCAAAATTATTTGAAATCTCCATTCTAGCACGACTGAAATCCTTCCTTTTAGAGCACCAAATTATTATCAACAAACAGATGGGCTTCAGAGATAGACGCTCAACGAATCATCAACTGCTCCACCTAATTGACTCCATTGCAACAGACATAAACTTTGGGAAAAAACAGCCCACAGAGTATTTTTAGATGTTGAGAAAGCTTTCGATAAAGTATGGCACGAAGGCCTCATATTTAAGTTAATTAACATTAACCTATCTAGTCAAAATTATAAAAAAATGTTTAAACAACCGACAAATTCAAGAAAAAATACAAAGTAACCTCTCTCGCTCTAAAACTTTAACAGCTGGCCTACCGCAAGGCTCCACCCTTAGCCCATTACTTTTTAATTGCTATATAAACGAAATTCCCACTTCTCCCAGAATACAGAACCTGCTCTTCGCCGACGATACGGCCTTTCTAACCCAGTCCATTTATCCCGACACCTCATGCAATAGATTGAACTCTCGCCTGAGAAAAAAAACACGAATGGTGCACCAAGTGGGAAATCACAGTTAACCCCACTAAAAGCTCCTATATGTTTTTCAACATCTTCGCACCAAACGCACCACTTTACCTATAACTATGAATAATATTCCCATACCAATAGCAAAGAAACACAAATTCCTAGGGGTGACCCTCACCCCAACACTCAATTGGACCACATACATTAACCAAGCAATAGTGAAAGCTACTTATAGACAAAATTTATTGCTACCTCTCTTCTCTCTTCCAAAAAAAAACTCCCTTTCAGCAGACACTAAACTTAGGATAATCCATTCTTACATCATCCCAATACTATTATATGCTTGTCCCATCATATTCAACTCAACCAAAAGTAATCTAAAAAAATCTGATGTGGCCAGCACATGACTTTCTCCATATATATAAGATGTAAATATTTATCTACCGCAATAATTTCGAACTCTATATTCCATCTAAACTTGGAATTTGAGTTATTAATATTATATATTATCTTTGATGCCAAAAACATGATAAATAATTTTTACGGGACATGATCGATGAAAAACGATGAAATTGGCCTTTCGCCCATAGAGCCCAGAGCGCCCACAAAGTACATAATCAGCAACTTCCGGTTTATCAGTATTTCATGAATAACTCCTACACAATCAGTGATACAAAAATATATTTCAACCAAAAGTTATAGTACATTACATTTTCTAAAACTTTTACAAATAATAGTATATACCTAAATACCATATTTATGGAGATATTTTGAAAACCGGAAATGAGCTTTGAAGAATTAAGCTCAACTTCCGGTTAACTGATTCACTCCAAAAACTAATCTCCTCTAACGACACAAACCAAAATACTATATATGAAATTTGGTGTTGATCCGACAAATAGTTCTCATGTTAGAGCGCCCACAATGTACATAATCATCTTCTTCCGGTTTATCAGTATTTCACGAATAACTCCTAATCAACCGGTTATACAAAAATATGTTAAATACAAAAGTTATAGTAAATTGTATTATCTAAAACTTTTATAAGGAATACAATATACCAATATATCATATTTATGGATATATTTTGAAAACCAGAAATGAGCTTTACACAACGTACATAATCAGCAACTTCCGGTTTATCAGTATTTCATGGATAACTCCTAAACAATCAGTGATGCAAAAATATGTTTCATACAAAAGTTATAGTAAAATAAATTTTCTACAACATTTATAAATAATAGTATATACCTAAATATCATATTAATGGAGATATTTTGAAAACCGGAAATGAGCTTTGAAGAATGAAGCTCCACTTCCGGTCAGCCGATTTACTCCAAAAACTAATCAACTCTAACGACTGTAATAAAAGTACTATGTATGAAATTTGATGTTGATCCGACAAATAGTTTTCATGTTAGAGCGCCCACAAAGTACATAATCATCTTCTTCCGGTTTATCAGTATTTCACGAATAACTCCTAATGAACCGGTGATACAAAAATATGTTAAATACAAAAGTTATAGTAAATTATACTATCTAAAACTTTTATAAGTAGTACAATAGACGTATATATCATATTTATGGAGATATTTTGAAAACCGGAAATGAGCTTTAATGAATAAAGCTCGACTTCCGGTTAACGGATTTACTCCAAAAACTAATCAACTCTGACAGCACACACAACAGTACTATATATGAAGTTCACGCACGCACGCACGCACGCACGCACGCACGCACGCACGCACGCACGCACGCACACACACACACACACATCATTCAGAAAATGGTCAAAACGTGTTCTAGGGACCCCAAAACGTGTATTTCCGTTGAAATCTCGAAGTCGAATTTTTTCATGAAAACAATACTTTCTCTATACTTCGTATATGGAGAAAGTAAAAACTATAAACCACATACAATAGATTAAATAGAATATTCACCAATACTAATGGATTGATTAGGTTACAAGAAATAAAAAGAATCCACAAACTAACAACATTAAAGGATAAGGCAATTAAAATAGTCCAAAACTTTCACAAAAAAACTCTCCCTAGTAAATAACCCTCTAGTTCATAGGATATGGTGCTCTGCCCCGAGGAAAAGACGGAAAAAAGACCGAATAAAAACACAATTAACTTCCTGGACCAATAATTAATCCAGGTTATAAAAAACAAAAAGTAATTGGAATATACACAAGCCTGTGAAAAAAAATGAAACAACTAATATAAGGGGGCATCACCAGAAAATAAATTTTAATCTAGATTTAAGTTACACTTTAGATGCCATAATATATTTACTAGGCCAATTTCTAGACTTTACGAGACAACAAATACCAAAACCACTTTCGTCACTCGATTTGATTGTGAGAAACCGAATGTAAAGGGCGACACCAAATGAGGCGCCACTGCGGTGGTAACGGTACTTAGACTCATAGACACCCGAAACAGTTTAACGCCCGCTGAGGGACGAGATCGAGCAACAGGCAGTGGGATTTCTTGCGACCTTTACTCCTGCAAGCGCTCTACAGAGATCTCTAAATAACGCCTTATAAGAATCTTAGTAATTTAAGATTCGCCTGCAACCGAGTGAACATTAACTCAAATCAATTACAAGTCGAGGAGCCACATCTCACAGCGCGGGAGCGCCTACCGGCCCGGAGGGGATTGATGCTAACCCCATCCATCATCCCATCATGAGCACCTCCACGTCTTCAAGACGGTCGCGTTCTCCTTCGAGAACACGCCCAAAACAACAACAGACAGTAGCCAATAGAAATAGACACGCCGTGCCTTTGAATACCAGCTCCGTCCACGCATCAGAGACCACACCAATCCCAATTCCTGCAACTAGCGGACAAAAAAAGCCTTCACGCAACGCCTCAATCAGGACCGCTCCTCCAACTCCCGGACGAGGGAGAAACAACTCTTCTGAGGAGTCCTACAGCTCCTCAGACATGGAAGAAGATGTCATCCCATCCTTTATCGAGGAGAAGACCGCAACCATGGACGACCCGGAACAGACAGCAGCCAGCCTCTTAACTGGACTAACGAAATTGAAGAACCGCATCCCCCCTCACCGCTGGAATGCTATCATCCAGCATCATACGGTAAGTGGCGCCTTCACCTCGGTGTCGCCCTCTCCAGCCCCAACCGAAAATGTCAGCGGAAGTGGTTTCAAAACGGTATCCCACAAACGTAAATACCCGAGTCATTCTAATTCACCTCCGGACCCGATACCCCTCAAAAATCGATTTGATCCCATCCATAATGACTATATCCCCCGCCCGCCAGCTGAACCATCCGCGCCTACCACCCCAAAACCTAAACCGAAAATACCCTCTGTCAAAATAATGTATGATCGCAACTGGTCGAAAACATTAAATGGCATTATCAAGGCCACCGCCATGCCGCCAGTCTGCCAAATGGCTGGCAGTAATGTAATCCTAGTAAAAAACCAAACAATCGAAGACTATACTAAGTGCTTGCACTACTTAAAGCATAATAACATTGAGTTTTTTACGTATCAAATACCTAACCAAAAGAACCAGGATTATGTTGTAAGAAACCTCCCCGCTAACACGGACCCTGACGCCATAAAAGAAGCCCTGATTGAAAAGGGACTTCCTGTAATTAACGTCTTACAATTGTTTACCACTAAACCCACCATAGCCGAAAAACTAGCCGGTTCAACCTCGGGAAACAAAAGACCCTGCCCAGTATTTAAAATAACCACCGAACATCTAGAGGAGCCTAATAGAATCAAAAGCATAACCAGCCTATTACAACTAAGAGTCCAGATATCCGACTTCATTCGGCCAAAGATACCGACGCAATGCATGAGATGTCAGCGGATCGGGCTCACAAAAAATTTTTGCCATCTATCTTACAACTGTGTCAAATGCGGAGGACCCCATCCAACTCAAGATTGCAAAAAATCAAAAGAAGACGACGCGCAATGCTTCAATTGTAAACAAAAACATCCGGCCAATTACCGAGGTTGCCAAGCTTTCATCGCGGCAAAGCAGGCCCTTTTAAACCGCAATAAACTCGCGCCGAGGCCTAATCTCCCCACCTCCACTCAAAACTTCCCACCCCTACCGGCTCCGTCATACAGCCAAGTTCTCTCTGCCCGCACGACCCCTCCCCCCTCCACCTCTAATCCCAATCAGCCTCTCCTTACACAGGAAACAACCACTTCATGTAATGACTTAAATGAAACCCAAGACCTAATACATTGGACCATAAATATTATCACTAAAATCAAAAATCTCCCCACGATACAACAAAAAAAATTATTTATTTTGACCCAAATTTTGCAAATTCATGGGATATAAAATTCTTTCATGGAACTGCCAAGCCATAAAAAATAAACTGGGCGAACTTCTAGACTTCCTCCAATCCTGGGATATTGATATATGCCTGCTACAGGAAACACAATTAAAAATCCAACAAAAGCTCTTCACTCCTGAATACCATCTAATTAGGAACGATAGAAATACCCAAGGAGGAGGAGTAGCCATACTTGTAAAAAACAACATCCCCCACAACATCCTACCCAGAAAAAAAATAAATATAATAGAACATGTCGGAATAAGTATCAAATGCCAGTCCAATAACATAAACATCTATAGCATATACGTCCCGCCAAAAAGAAAATACTCATCAGATTCACTTCGACAGGAACTCGTTTATATCCTTTCTCTCCCCGGCAATAATATCTTTTCGGGAGACTGGAACTCTAAACACGAACTGTGGGGATCAATGTCCCAAAACCAAAATGGACAACTCTTAGCCAACCTCATTCCAGAACTCAACTCTGACAACCAATTCATTATCACCCACTCTCCCACCCAACCAACTCATACTCATTGGAACAAATCGTCTGATATCCTTGACTTTTGCATCACTAACCACATCCATCAAGCACTTTTCCCCACAGTATTATATGAATTCAATTCCGATCACTACCCAATATATTTTCAAATCGACTCCACAACTAATCCCCTTCCCCCTACATTACACACAACCACCAACTGGAATAAATTTTACGAATACATCCACAACCATATCTCGTCCATTCACCTTCTACAGGAACACTCCCCCGAGCACATTGATATGCAAGTTAAGCTTATAACAGATTTAATTATTATAGCCAAAAATAATTCCTCTAGATCATATAACAAACCTCAGCCTAAACTTAAACTACCCCAGTCCACACTAAATCATATCAAACTCCGCAACAAGTACAGAAGACAATATCGCACCTATAGGCAACCCCTCGACAGATACCTGTATCTAGAATACAAGAAGCTAGTACGAAAAGACATGCAGAGCTTACGTAACAAAATCTGGCTGGATAAAATAAGTTCGTCCACATTTGAAAACAGAGAATTATGGAAAATCTCTAAGGCACTCTCAGCTCCGACCTCCCCCTCCATTCCGCTACTTCAAAATGATATCCTCTATGATGATCCCGCCAACAAAGCAAATATATTCGCCGATTACCTTGCCGACATAATGAAATCTCCACCCACAAATGCTATTGACATCCCTATCATCAACCAATACAAAGTAATAGACCATAC
Organism: Sympetrum striolatum; assembly: GCA_947579665.1. Classification (NCBI taxonomy): domain Eukaryota; kingdom Metazoa; phylum Arthropoda; class Insecta; order Odonata; family Libellulidae; genus Sympetrum; species Sympetrum striolatum. Next base: position 20,878,653 of record OX388352.1, on the reverse strand, counting down.
CCCCCCATCCGAACCTAAACTTACCAACCCTCCGGAAATCTTAAATCACATCAAGAAACTCAAATCACGAAAGGCCCCCGGCCACGATAATATCACAAATTATATGCTAAAACAACTCTCATCCATCCCCTACTTTCTGCTTTTACTTTCTGACCTTTTTAACGCATGTCTTCTGACCTCTTATTTCCCCTCCTCCTGGAAAAAAGGACTTGTCATCTTGTTCCCTAAACCTCAAAAAGACCCTACTCTAGCCCAAAACTATCGACCAATTTCCCTCCTACCCACCCTATCAAAATTATTTGAAATCTCCATCCTAGCACGACTGAAATCATTCCTTTCAGAGCACCAAATTATTATTAACGAACAAATGGGCTTCAGAGATCGACACTCAACGAATCACCAACTGCTCCACCTAATTGACTCCATTGCAACAGGCATAAACTTTGGGAAAAAAACAGCCCACACAGTATTTCTAGATGTTGAGAAAGCTTTTGACAAAGTATGGCACGAAGGCCTCATATGCAAGTTAATTAACATTAACCTCCCAACCTATCTAGTCAAAATTATAAAAAAATTTTTAAACAATCGACAAATTCAAGTAAAAATACATAGTACCCTCTCTAGTACTAAAACTTTAACAGCTGGCCTACCGCAAGGCTCCACCCTTAGCCCATTACTCTTTAATTGTTATATAAACGACATTCCCACCTCTCCCAGAATACAGAACCTGCTCTTCGCCGATGATACAGCCTTTCTAACGCAGTCCATTTACCCTGACACCTCATGCAATAGATTGAACTCCCACCTGCGAAAATACCACGAATGGTGCACCAAGTGGAAAATCACAGTCAACCCCACTAAAAGCTCCTACATGTTTTTCAACATCTTCCGCACCAAACGCACCACTATACCTATAACTATGAATAATACTCCCATACCAATAGCAAAGAAACACAAATTCCTAGGGGTGACCCTCACCCCAACACTCAATTGGACCACACATATTAACCAAGCCATAGCTAAAGCTACTTATAGACAAAATTTACTGCTACCTCTCTTCTCCAAAAAAAACTCCCTTTCAGCAGACACTAAACTTAGGATAATCCATTCTTACATCATCCCAATACTATTATATGCTTGTCCCATCATATTCAACACAACCAAAAGTAATCTAAAAAAACTGGAAACCACATACAATAGATTAATTAGAATAGCCACCAATACTAATAGATTGGTTAGGTTACAAGAAATAAAAAGAACCCACAAACTAACTACATTAAAGGATAAGGCAATTAAAATAGTCCAAAAATTTCACAAAAAACTCTCCCTAGTAAATAACCCTCTAGTTCATAGGATATGGTGCTCTGCCCCGAGGAAAAGACGGAAAAAAGACAGAATAAAAAACACAATTAACATCCTGGACCTATAACTAAGCCAAGATATAAAAAATATAAAAATAAAAAAAATAATAAAATTAAAAAAAAATAATAATAAATTTTTAAAAAATAATAAAAAAAATAAAAAATGGAATGTACACCAGCCTGCAAAAAATATGAAACGAGGGGGCATCACCAGAAAATAAATTTTAATCTAAATTTAAGTTAACTTTAGATACTAAAAATATTTTTACTAGGCCAATTTCTAGACTTCATGAGACAAAAAATACCAAAACCACTTCCGTTACTCGATTTGATTGTGAGAAACCGAATGTAAAGGGCGACACCTACTGAGACGCCACTGCGGTGGTAACGGTACTTAGACGCATAGGACAACCCCATAGGAAACAGTTTAACCATGTTCCACAAATGTCATTGACTTTGAACTTTTACGACGCACTAGCCTGCTGCGCAGTGGCGTTCGAAAGAACGTATCCAATTAGACGTATCTCATATGTGGTCTCAAAACCGATGTAATCATAGGTAGAGGAAGAATAAATGGTAGCATGAAACAGTATTAAAAAATTCCTAGAGATATCCGATCATTTTCCGTGAGGAAAAAACAGGTAGCTGTATAGAGGCTAAATCCTTTCAGCGGAGCACGAATGTGCATCGAAGGTGTCTCGTGAACGATCACAATCTCCTCTCGACCATTTGGCCCAATTTTACGAACTAATAGATTTTCGTACGAAAAAAGATTCGCACTCTTGAGAAGATTCTACTCAGAGGCAGATTCTGTTCTCCCGGACAGCGCATTCGTCTTTGGTGGCAGCGATAGTGGAAGCCCCCACGTGCGAATAGAGAAGCACTTAATACTAACAATATATCAGTGCGATCTTCAATCAGATCCCTTTATTGAAAAATGCTGTTTAGAAATTGAATAGCCCTCCTTTACACAGCGAATTCTTTTATACACTGGTTAAAAAGGAACGCTCAACCTGATTCATCATATCCCAGTCTCGGGCAGAAGTTTCTTAATTATGCATGACCACAATTTAAATTAAGGCGATCATATGCCCCAAAATCTACTGAGTTGGGAATTTCAATGCGGAACTATTTGTTAGCAGCCCCAGATCTGGATTTCCTTTGCTTTCCGACCTTTTCTTATCTCTACCGCACAAATATTTAATTGGAGTTAGCGGCGCCCTAAACTATGCGTTTGTTAATTGGGTAAATGTTTTCATTAATATATAATTTTAACATTAGTTAACATTAATATGTAATTTTGGAACGTGAATCCACAACGGAATCCAATAAAACAATAAAATATCTTGGATGAAAGAGCTCGAAATGGGAAAAAATAAGAAATCATTGGTAATGTACGTTGTACGAAAAGTGTCCAACGAATCAAACGCCAAGCACGGAAAAAAATATTACAATTCCCAATGAAACCCTCATTTCGGGATAAGATGTCACACATTAATATCTCGTATAATGAATCTCAACTCTGAACCATCTTATCCACGCTATTTTGCGGCACTCTGGTTGGAAAGCATTTCTCTAAAATAAAACCAAAATGTTAACACTCATAATTTTGTTAAATACAGGTTAATTTTATGGCTCTCATAAATCGAATTTTTTCACATTTAGATAAGCTTTTCTTGACTTTTCATGTCCGCAACTTCTTATTTTGAAAGTTACAATCCTCTTTTCATCTCATGGGCCATCGTCGATATTAGAGCGATTTCTTTACCGCTTTGCTATTCGGACTTGGAAGACACCTTTTTCGTTCGGTGAAGCGACGGTAACGTGGGGGAAAGAATTCGGTGGAAGGTCTGCTTGTGGGCTGACGTTTGCAGAACCAGAGGTCGCTAAGCCACTCCTCTCGGAGATACGAAGGCATAGACCATGTGTTCATCGGTGTGGCATTGCGTCATAATGCGAACCTAATTTGACGGAGAAAAAGTGCTCCATAGGACAGAAGACATCCACGCTAGTTTTAAGGGATTATTCCTTTTATCCACTTGAACAGCAATCGCTATTTTTGAAGTTATACTTCTTTGCGCTCGTTGTAACGGGATGGGGTGTCGGTCGAAAAACCGCGTAACGCGTGAGATTTTTTGCGTTAGATTTTTTGAAAAATAATTTCTCAGCCGGGGATCGAACCAGGGACTCTAGCGTGGTAGGTAAGCGTCTTAACCATTCACCCACTGAGCCACTGCGTTGCAGAGAGACTTGTAACCCCACGCTGAATCCCCCTCCAACGTGTTTCTGCTTTAATATGCAAAAAATATTACCTGAGATTGCAAAATGCAAAGGCTGGGTTTTGAAATTGAAAATTATTAATCGATCAAGTTTTGTCATTTTTTTGGATGAAAAACTGGTTAAAATTAGGGACAATTCTTATATCAGATTTCGTTTGGGATACTAGGCATTTTTTGAAAAATGGTCTGAAGACAAGCGATTTGAACCACTATCAACATCCAATGTGAACTTTTTTTTCGGGATATTTTGTATCCCAAAATGACACTTTTCTGACAAGCATCCATATACTCAATTTTTGTCCTAAAGTACGTATTGTTTTTTTATTATTTTTTCAGAAAACGAAAATAATGCATAAACGAGACTTGCAAAAATTAACAGAATCGTCGTCGGAATCCGACTCTGAACTAGCCATTGATGAAAAAAAAATGTTAGCGCGGGAGGAGTAGCAATTTACCACAACCAAAATGACCATAGTAATATGGTCACTTCTCACATGGATGATCATTCAAGGGCATCAGAATCTCTTGCTCTAGCACAGTCTATTGGAGAAATTTGTGTCAGTAAATGCGTTCCACAAACTGGTCGAGAATTTGTAGTTGTGGCGGTATACAAGTCCCCTGGTAAAACTGTGAGCCAAATCATAAAGTTTATACACCAAAACTTATTAATTTATACTAAAGAAGGTTCCGAACTGCTCGAGAAAAATTTTCATGAAATCCCAATGATAATGAGCGGTGATTTCAACATCAATTTTGCCGATGACAAAAAAGAGCCATTGATAAATTTCCTTAAAGAAAAGCTAGACTTGGTAATGTCGAATGATAAGAAACAAAGTACGACCAAATACGGGACGACCATCGATGCTGTATTTAGTAGATATCTTGAAAGGTTTGAATCTAGAATATTTGTTAGTTACTTTAGTTATCATAAACCGATTGTGTCTTTCTTGGAATACAGTACGATTTCTAATGGGGAACCTGAAAATAGTCAAGATGAAAGAATGATTGTAGAAGAGATTATTGATAATGATGATGTATAAGTAGGTAATATAATAATGAAGGCACTCATAATAATATATTGAAGAGAAATAAATTGGATAACAGAGGAAAAGGTCTTATATTTCATTTACACATCCTGTCCGTGTGTGTGTGTGTGTGTGTGTGTGGATGGGCGTGTGCGAATGGCCAAAGAAGTATAACTTCCACCGTCTGATCCGACGTAGACCCAACTTTTAGTTATTTTCCTCTCGGACCATTGCATTCGCAATTTTCAATCCAGCGGAACAATAAGATTTCCATTAGAAGCATGCATACATGCCGTGGAGATATTTTAGGATTGAGAAGGCCATGTACTTAGTAGAGGTTGAGAGAATTGAATTACTGGCTAATTAAGAAAGAACTGTGGACAAATGATCGAATAAGCGTCACTAATGAATTCATTCATTTCTACTAAAGTGAAATATCGATATAATTTGCGATAATTAACTGGAGTGTTCGAAATAACTTATTTTATTAGAAGTATCTCATCCGTGGTTGTAATGTGAAGATCATCATAGATGGAGGTAGTTGGCTAATTGGTAATATAAAAGACGATGAAAATTGTCCTAGGGATTTTAAGATTAATTCCCGAGAGGAACAAATGAGGCGTAAGTAAAATCAGGAGAGAAAACAGTTGAAATGAATCATATATAGATGGATCTGCACGTCCCTTCAAAATACTCGAGAGACAATCACAAAAGGATTCAACAGAGCGCTTCCATAAGAGGATTCAGTCGGTGCGTACGGCTTTGATGAACGTGGTCCTGTGTTCGATTTCCAGCCCCCGCTCGATAGGACTTCTGCTTTCGAGGCACATCTAAAAATACTACTATAACCAATACATCAGTTCAATCCGCTGTCCTTTTACCGAAAAATGAGGTTGAACAGCGCGGGAAAAGAGAGAAGGAGGGAAGTAGGAGAGAAAAAGTTGAAGGTCTTGTGTAACGATCCTCTTTGCGAATATATTCGGATGGATTTTAAACGCTCCCTTCACGGCATCTTTCCCTTCATGACTCCTTTTGGCCATGGTCTCTTTCTTGCTTAGGAAAACCTTCATGCGAAACCTGATGAAATTGTGTGAAATTATTACTTCTCCCATATGATGATGCACGTTTTCAATAACGCCTAAAAGAACTTACTTACTTAAAAGAGAAAATGTATTCTTGATTTCATCTGGCGCAAATAACCTAGCGGTTGACTAGTCAAAAATTTTATTACCACTACTACTTAATTTCATTCTCACAAGGCAAGTAAATCTCCACGAATCATTAACACGACCAAGAATTTTGAACGGAATTGGATCCAATACATGAAACTTCTTTTATTGCTTGGAGACAAAGATTGTACAATACAATGTCGATTTCGGGGGCAAGAAACGAAAAAGATTAAAAATCTTCGGTTTAAGTCGGTTAAAAATCACGTTGTCAGTTTAAAAAAAAAAATACCAGCAGATTGTGAAGAGACCCTCATTGGAGAGAATAATGATATCTCTTTAAATTGTCGGATACGATGGGTTGCTATTCCTCTAATTAGTCTCCTGTGCAGAGTCATTCGATTTCGTAAAGGAGACAATTCCTGCCGGATAAAAATTAAGGATTAGTAAAGACAGATTAAGAAAATGCACGGTCATACAATCTTTTTGTTATAACTATACGAAGTTTCAACTCCCGCACTAAAAGATAAACTGTTTTTGTCCCAATGTCCAGCTTTTTCGATTTTGGCCCGTGGTGCAGCGGGAACAATGAATGCCTTCGTCGCTGAGAGCTTAAACTATCGCGGCCGACAACGCGTAAGGCGCTATCCACGTAAAACCTTTTTTACGTTATTAAAAACTTCGGTCTTGCAAAGAATATAAATTCACAATTTTCTCGGAAATTCTACCGGTGGATGTTTTTTCGTGGGCGGATTGGACGAAAAGTAGCAGGCCACTGCTTTTTTCAATACATTTTGCAACAAATTCTTTACTTTTATGTTGAAAATTTCTCTCAAATACTCTCACTTGCTTAAGTATTAAAACTAACGAAAAGGGAAAGGCATGAAGCTAATTTTGGAGCTACGAATCCCATGTTTCCTTAATAAGAGAATTAATATCACAGGTTCCGAATGAAACAAAACATAATGCCGCATTTCTGAAATGTAACATTATTTCTGATTTTTGCAATTACGTAGTAAATAAACAAAAAATATCTCAATACTAAAACCATTTCAAACAATTTTGACCAAATTCATAATTATACGCAAATTTAGCAACGTACACGGGCCGGTTGATTTTATATGGCCTAATGATATGAATGACAATAGAATATGAGGATTGAAATCGGAAGTATTTTATCCAAGGCTAATAACATACAAAATTGGACGTAGAATCCTCTGACTCTTATCATACAGCGATGAAGAAAGCAGTCGTAACTCAATTCAAATGAATCCGCAGTCGACACACACACCATGGATATACAATTCTTTGAAAATTAATTCCCCGATCATTAATTTAATTAGTTAATACAACATTATGGGCCGTTCTGATACTGCCAGGAACATTGAGAAAATGCTAGATGCTAAAAACGAATCGTTTCATGAATTCATTTTTTCCACAAAAAGCAATCGATTAGAAAAATAAAGTCAAGGTGCATGTACCCCCTGCCACACGTCGAAAGGCGGCTTGCGGGGTTCTTACATTAACATAGACAATATCCTCTTGAAGCTTGAATCAAACGTTGTAAACCGCAAATTCGAGAATGGCTTGAGACACAATTTCGCCCGAAATGCGTCATTAAAAATTCGATCGAGCTTTTCTATATTTTCAAGTTAAAATTACGGAATCACGACTTTGCCGCTCGCTTGCAAGTGAGTGATTGCTCAGACATGTTAAGAGAACGAAGCATTGGCAAAAGGGTGGTCGCATTCATGTACCAGGAGTCAAATGGTTTCGTACGAAGGTTTTCCTGAGCAAAAAGAAGACCATGTGGTCAAAAGGAGAATTCGTGCTAGGAAATGGGGGACAACGTGAGGTAGGTGGGTAATTTGCCATCAATCGCTCGGCTGTGCGTTAAAAATCTAATTAAATTAGTACCACAAAGCGGCGATGGTGACACAGGGGAAGAAAACATGAGATGAACTTTTAAAATGATTAAAACAAATTCGCTAAGAGTATTTATTACGCATAGCCTTCTTCAACGTTTCTCCCCCAACCCTCCCTCCCCTCCATCCACCGATGCTTGAATATAAGTCCTGCAAATTAGACGCCCGCTGCCATTCCTCTTCAGTGCTCGTCCCGAGAGACTCGAGCGGCAAAATATACTCGACAGTCGAAGTCTCCGACGACGGTAGCGCAGTCTCCACAAATGGCAGTTTTTCCAGTCATCGAGATTATCGACTTCTCCGATCGAATACAGCATTTGCTATTCGTCTACATTACTGCAAAGTTGAGAAATCTCTGGGAGACCGATCACATCCACCGTCTTGAACCGAAGGCGAAGGAGGCATTTCGCGTAGCGGATGGTATTGGGGCAACTGGGGCCTGTAATGGGTCTACTATGCCTTCAAGTCTCCAAAAGGCGCAGCTTCCTCAACAACCGATCGAAGTCACTTCCTCCAACGTCCAAGAAGGGAAGTAGACGTACCGACTAATAGCACAGGTGAAATGGCGGAGAAGATTTATTCGTTCGGCGTAGTTCCTCCCCAACGCCGCCACGAGTTCCGCGGTCGACGGATCTTCAGTAGCTGACCCTAATGCATTTTGCTACGCACTCCGACTAACAGAATTTCTACTTTAATATCTCCTGATACCTACAGCGGAGCCAATGAATGCCTTGCGGAAGTATTGGCTCAGAATTTCGTAGCAGAGGCAACGAGCGAAAGACATCGAGAGAAGCGTTCGGAAAAATGCAGCCTTTTCGGAGCGCTCGACGAAGTGGTCCGGTGAAGAAGATCTGGAATTAGTGTTGTGCGTGGGTTTTGTGAAATGGTCATTCTAGTGAATTAGTGAAAGTGACTGCAAGAGGATGTTCTGTACGCCGATGGAAAGCAGAGCTCTACCGCCGCAGGAGGAATCCCTCAGCTAAAGGTAAGGATTCTTCGTCTTTCAGCTCAGGTGGCAGGTTTTTTTAGGAACGGGCCCATCCAACGGGCATTAGAGAACAGGTCTACGATAATGTCTTGGGGGGGAGAGGGGAAATTAATGTAATAGGTATTACACACACTCCTACACACCGGCTCTTTAGCCATTAAAGAATTAAACTTAATTAGTCTTCTAAATGTCTCTCTTCTATCTTTTCCGTGGCTGTGGTTTTCATGCTACAGCCACACTGTGGTTTTATAGGGCTTGCTAAATGGAACTGTTGTCGCGAATGTCCCCGAAATATCTTGTTCCAGTTCCACTTGGCTGGCGAACCCTCCACTGTAAAAAAAGGGAAACGAGTCGAGCACAGTACGCCTTTGCGTGATTTGGAAACCTGTGCAGATTATTTCTATGTAGAAAACTTAATTATTTTAAATTATTTTGCTGAAAGATTTTTGCCTGAGAATTTTTAAACTCGTTCGGATTTGGTTTTTATGCGGTTTCGCTGCCTAAGAGATGGATTCACGTCAATTTTCGAACTAATTTTTAGATATTAGAGCATCTAGATGAGGTTGAATAATTTGCCTTTTATTTTACAGTAACAACGACACAATTGCAACCCATGATTCCTGGAATCCAGGAGCGAGGCAAATCTTCGCAGAGGACGTCATCCTGCAGCGCCGTCGTTTCCAGCTATCCTTCCAGAGAAACTAACTTTACCGAGAGAGCCGAGTGTTTGCATTTTGGAAAATTTAGCCAGGAAAAGTTAAAAGTGAGTGAGCTATTGAGGCCTAAGATCTCGTCCGTCGATGCGTTCTTTGCTTTGAATTAAATAGTAGCATTATTCAGATTTTTCCAATGTTGTCGAATTTCCAGAACGCTTGACAATTACTTTTATTGCAAATAAAGATTTAAACTAATTTTTGGCTTATCCGACTCAGTGATCGTAAATCAAAGCGTTCTCACTATCTCACTTTACCTATTCCGGAAATTGCTTGTCAGGCTAACACGAGAATGTGTAAACAATTTTAGGCGTGGTATACTACGGCTCTTATTTTACGGGAAGTTTCAGATTCGAACGGCCATAGTTAAGCCTGTTCAAAGCTATCGATGATAATAAAATATTTAATATTCGTATAACATTTCTTAATCAAGAGTAAAGACAGTTTTGCTATTGTAGCGATGAAAATGTATAGTGGATATTGAAAGAAAGTGAAAAACCACCCATTATATATTTTCTAACTGCCATCAGAGCCGTTTTTAGGCATACGCGGTCGCGTAGGGCCTCGTCAACTTAGGGGCCCCGCCGCCAAGCCACAAAAATGTCGTAAAATATTCCAATAATTAAAAGCATAATTAAGCATATTGTAAAATCACTTTTTTGAGGTATAAAATAATCTTTTTAATGGGATTTGAAAATCAACTTTTTACAATGAATGTAATATGTATTCTATTAAATTACTATAGAGGGGGCAGCCTGGGCATAAGACTGGGGTCTATAGGGCCCCACATTAATGTTGCGTAGGGCCCCCAAAATTATAAGAAATGGCCTCACTGCCATTACTCTTTACCGATCCAATTCAATTTATCTTTTTTCCTCATTAGTTCATCATATTATGAACACCCAAAAATATTTATTTTACAACCAACAAAACTTTGTAAAATATTAATAGAAAAGTAATCTCCGAATTTGGTCGTATAGCTAAGTTTATGTAGTCAAAACTTTGTCTCCCGTGACGAAAAACTTGTTGCAGTAGAAGTTTTGATGTTGAAATTGGTAAAATTTCCGATGATGACTGTTTGGAAATAATTTTTGTTTTTATTAAAAACTTGCCCTATTTCGAAGAAATTTTCTGGGAAGACATATCAAATATTGCGGCTTATTTAGCAATTTAAAGAAAGGAAGTACCTCTTGTAGTTGCTGAGATAATTCGATGATAGTGAACAAGGTACAGAAATGGCCTCCGCAGACCATGTTTTTTATGATAGTTCAGGCGTTTGGACGCCAGATATAGCGGCGATCGACGAGTTTCACATCTCGGATTAAGCGTAATATTCCATAATTAAGCAGTGTTTTTGTCGCAAATGTTGCGTTTTTTTTTTAAAAAGATAGTCACCCTCACGTCAGGATAGCAAGCTATAGTTGGTTTGCAAGCTAAGTACGCTTCCAAGGTCTTTTAACAGAAATAGAAAATGGGTGTCTGTTAGAGTTGAAATAAGTCTAAATCGCCCTACCGGGGAAGTGAGGGAACATAAAAAATGGCGGAAAATCAGGAGATATTGAATTATTTCCAAACAGTCATCATCGGAAATTTTACCTTGAAATTGTTACAGCTGCTTTTGGGATTATATCTTGAATAGAACTTTAGTATTAAACGTAATTTGTGACAAATATGCAGTTACTGCAAATCCGCAGTCGTTTTGTTTTAACAAGGTTGCCAGCTTCTGCTAGGAGGCGCTAGAAACGAGTTATCTGTTGGAACATCAGAGAAATTGAAGTGCTTACTCGGAGTTTCAGAAAAGTGTTCATTGAAGTTGCGGCGAATTGCTGAAAATATATACTATGGTCCGTTTTTGATGGATCGAGACTTTCATTTCTTACGGAGATAAGTAGTAGAAATAACCCCTACAGTTTAAAAGAGTTAACTTTTCTTCGCTATTGTCTTCACTATTAACAATTGCTATTGGATCGTCGCCAGAAAGCTTTTAAGGAAGGAGTCTCCATCATAATTATGAAATATTTTGTTCCAATGCTGGAATGAAAAGTTTTCATACCTGTTTAACTTTCTCTTTGGTTTCATCACATTAAACTATGCATTTCTAAATATAGCACTTACATAGTTATCAGAGGCATCGTCGTCTGTGTATTTTTAGCTGAAGTTTGCATTTATATTTTATAAATTACTTTAATTTTAATTAATTGCTTTGATATTTTATAGATTTATAAGGAGCTTCAAATTCATTTGAGGAGAGTGAGCCTTGCTTGCAGTTTATGATGATGTTGAACCAGTAAGAATTTTTGTTTTCAACTGAATCTCTATTCTTTAACATCTGTACTCCGTATATCTGTTCTAATCATCCATATAGAATTAAGGAGAAATTTTATGTAATGTAATATGAATTATTTACAAAATAAAATTCTATTGATTGGATTTTTTTTGTTCTCTATGATACAGTATCCTGATCCCTGCATATGTTTTTTGTGATAGTTCAAATGTCTCAACTAAATTCTCTGAAAAGTTGAATTTTAGGGCCAAATCTTTTGATTGCTATTTCTGAATAAATTTGTAAAATTCAGATACTTTGAAATTATGGAAATTAGCTAAGTTGGATTAATCTCAATGTGGTGAGTCAGACTTTGACGGAGAGGCCCATCGTCTGCAAATAGTTTTATTTTTTTACAATCTCATGCCATTTCTTAAGTTTGAAATGATTGACTTATATTTAACCTTCAGTACTTTTAGATGCCATGAAAACAAAATCAAATTAATATGATTAATCATCGCATGAATTTATTCTTCCACATTATTCTAGTATTTTTAGCAAATATAATGGTGGTGCACATATTGCCCTTTAAATTCTCATCTTACGCATCTTATGATTGGTAATGATTTGAATTTAGCAAAGTTAAGTCCCATGAAAATTATACAGAATATCTATATTCTCTAACCATGACACAATTCTATGCTTTGATAGAGCCTAGAGTATTCCCTCTTGAAGAATAAGTAGTTTTGAGATATATCACATTAAATATCATTATACAAGCTCATCAATAACTTCTATAGATACTAACTCCGAGTTCTATCTTTTGCATATGAATATAAGATCCCTGAAAAAACATGGATGAAATATAAATGATTTTAGGTGAAATGATGAAATCTAACAATATTTTGGTCTTTACATTGACAGAAGTGAACATACATGAAAATGAATGTAATAGTCTACATATAGGTGGCTACAAGCAATATAAGAACTTAAGAAGTAAGAAAAGAGGCGTGGGTGTAATGATATATGTTAAAGAAAGTGTATATTTTGTAGAAGTATCCTCAAACTTTGATCATTTTGAGGGAATAATTGGTACACTGGAAATATCAAGCACTCAATATCATTTACTAACCTGTTATAGACCCCCAAATACAAGCAAAATACATTTTATTCATGAACTTGATAATATAGTAAGAAGCATAGCAGACAGTAACATAATAATTATGAGAGACATGAACATAAACTTAAATAATAATAAGGATAAAATGGTGGAAATGTATAGAATTATGCTCACAGCATATGGTTTTCATGAAATAATTAGAGATAACACTAGAGAAGAAATTAAAGAACAGACATTAGTGGAAGCATGCCTAGATCATATCTATGTAAAATCAGTCCATCATAGGCTAGAGGGAATGATACTACACACAATAATATCTGATCATTACCTGACAGGTATTAAGATCTACAATAATATTAGGGTAAATGTAGACAGTATAAAAATTAAAGAGGGCACTGGGAAAATTGATGAAGTTAAATTAAAAAATAAAATAAATGGGTATGATTGGAATTATGTAATCTCAGAAAAAAATCCAGAAATAATCTATAGCAAATTATGTCAAGCAATGGAGGCTATTTATGATACCTCAACAAGAAAGCAAATTAAATCAAAAAGAGCTGTAAACAAGGAACGGGTTACAGATGGAATCACGAAGATAATAAAGGAGAGAAATGGTGCATTCAGAAAGGCCAAGAACTGTCCAACAAATGAAGAATAGAGAACGAATTATGTAGAACTAAGAAACAAAGTAACAGCAAAAATTAAAAAGGCAAAAAATAGTCATTACAAGAACCTTTTCGAAAACATAAAAGATGTTAGAACTCTTTGGAAAGAAATAAATAAACTAACAGGACGAGGAAAAAATGGACCTAAGGATGATGATATAATCAGACATCTTGATAAAGAAGGAAATGTTCTACAAGTATGCAATAAATTTGGTAAAATATTTACAGAAGAGGTAATTACCCAGACAGCACAGCGTCGTGTGTATCTCTATTTCCTACGTTGTGGATACGTATCCACATGTAACCACAACGTATACCATATCCTTGGTATCCTTTGTGGATTAAATTGAGAAGCTAAAACATATGTGAGATTGCCTCAGCAGTTCATTTACTATTTGATTGAAATTCATCCTAATAATAATTATTCAATCTTCAAACTGATGTTTCATGTTCCCTGTCCACTGAAGACTCTGCTGTAATTTAATGAATAGGAAAAAATTAAACTTCATTAATGCCATGTGCAAGATAGATTATTACAGAACCTCTTGGTTTTTAATGGGTTTTTTGGAGGATGTGAAATGTGTATGGTAATTATTGATATTTCAAAATTGTGAAATCCTTGAGATGTTTTGCAAAAGCTACCATTGATATTAAAGTATAAAAATATCCAGTCAAGTCTAAGTTATGGTTTATTTTGCTAATTGAAGTGACTGAAGTGGTACTGTGTGGACATTTTCGCCATGTGGTTGATAGAAAATATAGAATATTATTAAAACATTGCTGTATCACTTAAAATTTAATATATTTCACATGATACACTCATGGCATGGGTGTGTTTCATGCACACTCAAAAATTATAATTATTGCTGGACAAGTAAGTATAAGTGGAGTTTAATATGGTTCAGTGACACTTTCTCTTAATCCTACCATGATACAGGATTCTTTATGCTATCTTTACCTAACAATCTCAATAGTCTTTAAATAATTAACTTTTTATTATTGAATCTTTTTATGGAGAAAAGCATCTATTTCTCATTCTACAATAATAGTTATTCATATATATCAGTTTCAGATAACTAAATATATTGCTAAATGAGTGGAAAGAATAAACATTTGGATACACTCTGAAGAACTAAAACAGGCTCACCAATTACTTCAAAAGATTTCAGATTTGACATCTTTCTCTATTTTCTTATACATGGCTAACAGTATTGATTTAATGATGCTAAGGGACACTGAGAATATCCAATAGGATTTAGTTATTTGAATTTAGATTGAATTTTGAAATAATTTTCAATCCTTATCTTTCTTTTCTATTAAGTTAATGTCAAATATCTCTTGATGATAAAGGAAAAAATCAATGCTTGTGAGTTTGATCATGTTAAAATATTCTTAAGTTAAAAATTGTGGCAATTTTAACGATAATCCCATGCCAACGTGACATTCATGGCGTGAGTGGATGGATAGGCTTGACTTGGTGACTTGGGTGATGAAGGGTGAGGCCTTCAACTCTTGATGGTTTTTTATACCAAATGGTGGAAGAATACAAAATCTCTGTGAACAGTTTGAATGTCGACGTGATCATACTCCGCACTCACCTCTGAAAGGCGTGCCAGCCAGCTCTCAAATTCTGTGTTCCGCTGCACTGTGTGACCGTGAGCTCAAAGGCAAGTCTAGAGGAGGAGATTGAGAGAAACTTTCGGCTTTCGGCTGATTGGACATTCGAAGAAAGCACATGGAAGGCGAGGGTTGTTGAGTGAGAGAGAGTTTCGCGACGTCTTGTAAATTCGGAGTCTTCCTGAATTGACGTTTGCATTCAGTGATTTTTGTACTAATTGTCAATGAGCAGTTCAATTTAAGTGATATTTTGTTGTATGATATTGTTTGAGACCTTAATACTATTACTTATTATATTTATTGTTGAGACTTATTTTCTGATTGATTTCCCGATGTCGTTATCCCGAGCTGGTTGCTGTGCATAGTAGTTATTGAGTCACCAAATGTTTTTCAGTTTCTTTCCAAGTTCTGAGATACAAGGTGGGACAAATTGGCAGCAGAGCGTGGTTATTCACAACTCTATTCTTGCAAATTTGCTTTTATCAACATCTTATGGATTGTGTTCGTGAGTATTCCCTCTTGATTCTTCGACACATTTAGTTATCTTGTATCTTTGCTATGCTGACGTTCTTGATTTTTCCAATTGCGGTCCAATTGTAAGTATTGTTTTGTTTTAATGCCACAAAATTATCATTACCTTTTTAATTTTCCTATGCTCTGACGATGTAGTTAGACAGTCCAACTTATTTTTAATATTACCACAAGTCCTATTCTCTCTGAGATCACTAAAACTCCAATAGTTCTATCATTTAGACACGTTCATTTGAATTCTTTGAACCTCTTCATTAGATAACTCTTTGAATATTTACTAAAGATAATATTACTTGTATAATATTTCAACTAAATTCTCTGAAAATTTGAATTTTAGGGCGAAATCTTTTGATTGCTATTTCTGAAATAATTTGTGAAATTCAGTTACGGTATTTGACGGCATATAAGACACAACTTTTTACCTAAATTATGTCTCAAAAAATTTCCCTGCGTCTTATATGTGAAGGTTCAACCTCCACAGGTTAACTTTCAAAACTGAAAGCTATTTTTTGCCCAGATTGTCTATACTACCTATTTCATAATTGCGTTCAATGATTGTGTTAATATTTGACATTTACGAAACGTGACAACTAAAAGAAACTACATTTTAAGTTATTGTGGTACTGCGCTTTCGCACGACTATTAAAACTTTTTTTCCTTTTGAGTGGCCAACTTGATGAGGGTGCGTCTTATATGCCATCAAATACAGTAAGTCCCCATGAAATTATACAGTATATCTGTATTCTGTAACCATGACACAATTTTATGTTTTGATAGAGCTTGTGAATAATGAGTGTACAAATATTCTGTATTCTCTTCTTATAGTATTTGATATGATTAAATGGCAATTTACCACAATTCTTTGTGTTGTCGTCATATTGAAATTTTGTGGGTCCTTCTTCATTTGTTTTTTTTGTGTCTTTGAAATGTTGGTAGCGGTGGTAGCGTTAGTAGTCATGTCCTGACTTCCGTTCACATTTTTGGATTCTGTTATTGCGTCATGCTAGACTGTCTAAACGTGTTTGTACAGTATACTTTTTTCTTTATAATGCTTTGAAGAAGAATAAATCTTGATTTGAGTTCAACACTTTGAATGCTCAACTATGATAGAGCATGAAATGGATCGAACAAGGGAAGAATGTTTCAGATTCTTAATCTGATTTATAATATAATAGATTTTTTATCTTCCTCTTAGAATTGGAGTAGCATTGGGCTGAGGATAACTGAGTGAAAGATGAGAATAGAATCTGAGGTGTATTCCCTCTTGAAGAATAAGTAATATTGAGATATATCACATTAAATATTACTAAGAAAATGTTACCTTGATGAAATGTAATTACAAAGTAAATTCTCTTGTTAGAATGCAAATCTTTATGTGCAACAAAGTCTCCACAATTATTGTCTGTGCAAATAATGACTCCTTTTGATCAGAGTTAGGGAAATCCAGTTTTAAAATTAGCTCAGATCATTTCAAACTCTCATTTCAAAAAGTTAGCTGAGATCAACTCAAAGCTCAAAACCAGCTAAATTCCAAACAAATTTAAGTTAATACAAATGCTATAAATTCTATTATTACGTTTTTGTTAGAGTATATGTATGAGAAAGCTATGGAAAAAGTTGATCTCAAATTATGTTTAAATGTAGAATGCTTAGAGAAGATATAATATTAAGGTTTGAAATTGAAATTTTCTTTTTGTGTGTTCAATAAATAATGAAATTTTACAATCAACAAATTCATATTTCAAATAATTTCACAAATTTTCAAAATTAATTGCTTTTCAAAATTAATATGTCAGTTTTTTCCTTTTTGTAGATAATATTAATATCTATTGCCACACTTAACAACCTCTCTGCAGCACCACTTGAAGGTAGCAAAGGGTTAAATGTTATGAAATCTCTCTTCATTTCATCAAATGAAAATTAAGCAGTAGCATTTGTTGGTTCCAACAACCAGGGTTCCACAATTGTATCCTTGTTTTCAAGGGAATCAAGTCTGAAGTCCCTGTTCAATGTCACTGAATTTTGAATCAAATCTTTTAATGAGTGTTTTTCTACATATTTGCACAGCTTTCTGTCTACCATAATTAATCACCTTTCTAGAAGACTCTTTCTCAACCTCTGAAATGGCTGCAGGGAATCAATAAGCCAATTAACAATAAAGTATTTAAGTTTTTTACTCGAATATTGGAAAGTCCTAAAATCTGTTATTTCACGTGCTTTAGTTTCTTGGTCGCAGAGTCTTCACAGGCTGAAAACTGGACCCCTTTTAAGTTAAATTTTTTCCATCTTCTTTTTCAGTCTCCAGTCACTTCTCCTGGGTGCTTGGACTGAAATAAAATGGAAATGTTACAGTATAATCTAAAAACTAAGTTAGGTTAAGTATTCTTTCTTAATTTCACACTGATATGTTATCTTGCAAGGTGGCTAAGTAGAATATATAATTTTTTATTTATGATAAATTACACCAATTTAATCTCTTCACAAGGCTCCCGGATAGTCATGTGGACAGCACGTTTGCCTTTGGTGAAAGCGGTCCCGGGTTCGATTCCCGGTAGGAGCCAATGTGCAAAATGACCTAAGCTGTCGAAGCACTTTTAACAATACTACTACTAATCTCTCCACAAATTCCCTTACTGCTGATGAAATTCCCTCACTTTTCCCGTACGAAACAAGTTACAACTATTTCTGGCTTTCCAAAAGTACAATTTACTTTATGCAACAAAGCTCCCAGATAAGTTCACATGTTCTAATTTAAAATAGGTATTATATACCGGTTAGGGTAACTCACTCGCAATGGTCAATGATTCTTCGTTCAGCTCTACCATGGACACGACTGATCAACGGACATCTCATACTTAGCACACACTGGAGACTTTCTGCCTGCTGACAGTTTTATCGTGCACACTGGAGACTTTTTACCTGCAGACAGTATCATAACAGTATACATTTATGGAGTGACAATAATATCATATTTATAATGTTTGGTAAGAATAGTGTCGGAGCAGAGGGACTTGGAAAACCCAAAACTGGGATTCAGCATTTTGATCTGAATTAACCGCACAAAATTTGTAAGCTAAACATAAGAATTCTGAAAAATTCTAGGGAATTCTTGAAGTGAGAAGAAAATGAACGCCACTTTAAACTCTAATACTCAGTTTCTTAAAAATGAGTGCACTCAAGTGCAAAACTCATAAAAATTGTGCGTGCTCATGAGTGTACGCTCAAATGAGCATCCTCGGCCCCAGCTCTACTTTTGATATTTAAGTAACCATGAAAAGAAGAAAATTGCCAAAATAAAGTTCATTGTATTAGTTAATTTTAGTATAATTTGAGACACCAAATATTGGCAGTGTGGTTTTCAGACATGACAATGTAAATCTCCACTCACAGTAGAAGATATTAAACAAGATATCCTTGGAAATATTTAATAACATAGCAAATATAAGTACCTCTGTAAGTGACTGTAAATTTGATCTAAGTGGCTACAAATTTACATTAATATGTGCAACAGTTTTACTGTTTGTTCATTGTCTAATAAATGCAACAACTTTAAATTTCATAAATTTCCTCATAGTATTTTTCAAGGTACTTTTAGTAGTCTTTAGAAAGTTGAGACATAGAGCTGTGTTAATAATTAGGAAAAAAAATTCAAACTGAGAGTTAAAAATGTTATTCTGCAATTATATAGATTGACCACATTCCCAGTATTAATAAAGTTATTTGTTGTTCTGACTGAGCCATGTTAACTTGAGGCATGAAAAATGGTTATTTGTAATTTAGTTGTTACTTATACTTTTGTCTAATCTCTTATAGTGCAAAAAATTTTCTTTTTGTACATCATCTATTACTTTTACATAGTAGTTCAGATTTAACTCTCTGATTATTTACTTTTTCATAATGTTTTATTATTTTTTTCACTTTTTTGTTTCTCTCTTCATCTCTATTTGTAGTGCTCATTTTAACATGAATAGCTCTGAGCTGCTAACTGAAATTATTTTTGTATAATATTGTGCTTGAAATATCTGTTCTATTGACAATCCATTGACAGACTTCAGTCAGATAGAATGTATCTTTGAATGAACTACCCTATATGCCGGCATATAAATCAGCTTTTGAAGCCTAAAAACATATCTCAAAAAACAAGGGTTGACTCATACGCCCAACATAAAATTTAACCCTTTACCACCAAGGAGTAAATAAGTGAAATTGCCTGCTTAATACCGTATTTGTCCGAATATAAGCCCCCCTTTTTTGAAAAAATATCGGCCATAAAAGTAATGGGGGGGGGCTATTTTCGGGCACTACGATAGTTAACACCGACGTTTATTGAATATTTGCCTCCCAAAAAGAGAAGAAAATTGCGAAATAATACGTAAACATACTCTACAGTAATAAATACATTGATTCTGCCAAAAATGTTTTGAAATGTTGGTAAAATTTTACCATATGTTGGTAAAATTGCCGAAGAGGACTGTTTAATTTTACCGAAAAGTTATTGCCATTTCATTATTTTCTCTTCAGAATAATTAGTTTGAAATTCCTTATATATCACGGTAAAGAACAGAAGCGGCCATAAAACTGCCGTGCTTTTACCCTTGCAGAAGACAAAAGATTCAGTTTTTTTTTCGTTTTTCCTTCAAAATGGACATATGAAAGTTTTGCGGTGAGTGTTTTGCAAATATGCCCAAGCAGTGGCGCAGCGAGGGGGGAAGTTTAGGGGTTCAAACCCCCCCCCAAGAGTCAAGTCCTATGACTAACAGTGTGGTTTTTTCTGCTGAAGAGTATAAAACCCAATCATTTGCTTGATAAATTCAGCGAAAGCTTTGCATGCCAGTAAATATGGCTCCGATTACAGCTGAGTTGATGTTTTCGGTAGCAGAGCAGGCCTAGAGCCGACATCGATATCAATGGGACGCTACGAGTGTTTCGCAAACAATGTTTAACGCATGCACTTCATAACCATATCCTTTTGTTAGATGACTCACGCCATAAGATAAGATACCCATGAGAAGAATTCGAAAGTGCTGATTCGTTTACTCCTCGCAAAAACACAAGGGAATATTCGAGAAGTAATTCGAAACTTACACCCTGAAAACAGAGATTAAGATAACGTTTGAGAGGCAAACAGGTTGATAAAACGCTCAGTTAGATCTGTTGCATGTAACTGTTTTGAGGGTGTGAATGCATAGCTAGTGTGCATGTGAGAAATTCACAGGGAACAGTTCGAAGGAGAGTTTAGTTTGGATTTCATAAGATACAGATGGACATACGAAAATTTTTTTCACAGTCCGCTAATAGCTCGAGGCCTCTATCGGGAAAACGTAAGTTAATTTCTATGCAGTTTTTTGTAA
Source organism: Sympetrum striolatum (assembly GCA_947579665.1). Classification (NCBI taxonomy): domain Eukaryota; kingdom Metazoa; phylum Arthropoda; class Insecta; order Odonata; family Libellulidae; genus Sympetrum; species Sympetrum striolatum. The sequence continues at coordinate 20,857,649 of OX388352.1, read as the reverse complement.
AATGACCATTATTAGTTGCATAAATTAGGATTGTATTATTTTAGTGCTGTTATCGGAGGGCACATCTCAAGATGAGTTTAGCGACAATTCCAAAGGAACTGGTTCCTTTGTTAAGCATTCTGGACAATTATAAGTCTGTACAGTAGACTCTTCATTACTCGGGATGATATAAAATATAACGATCCTTATTTTATAATTACCCGTTAATTTGCTGTATAGTTACACGAAAATAATTCAATAACCGGGTTTCCGTAGAAATTTGTAAAAATATTGGAGCAATACAAGATATCAGTAAAAATTAATTTTCGATGATATTACGTATTAGTTATATACCATTTTGGAAGTAAATCAGTCAGCTGAAAGGTATTGTGCGCGTAAGTTACGCACATATTTATCGGAACTGTGACTTGATGACTTGAAATAAATTTGAGAAACGGTTCAAACTGTGACTTAAATTCTTCAGCTTCCTTTTCGATGCAGCCAATTTTTTCTCTTGTGATAGAATCCCACGAATCTCATATCTGGTTATGCAATGCCCATTCAAAATTTCAATTCGTGGAAACTTTTGTTTCCTTGGAATACTCAGAGCGTAAGACTGGGTTTTGTATCATCTCTCTGCTGGTTAAACCACCTATTACTTGGTCTAAATAATTGTAAGTTGATGTCTTCATTTTTTCCACCTTGGTATATAACTTGATTTCTGCAAATTCAATTATAATATCAACTATAATCAAGAGTCTACAGAATATTTTAATGCAGCCTAATGTTTACTCTCCGGTATGTGACGCATTCAATTGAAAACTTGGCTAATACATAAATAACGAAATCAGGCTTAATTGTAAGCCTACCAGAAAATTTCATCTGTTATACATGATTTTTTGTTTCTTAGAAGAGGAGGTAATTTTAAAAGCAACAGATGAAGTCATTCCTGAGAAAGCTGCTGATGATAGAGTCTAATAACGAAAGATGTTCAAATAAGGATGGGTGCACAATGTGGTGATTTATTGAGACGTTTTATATCGCTTGTCAAATAACCGTAACTATTTTTTCCTTTTCACGCTTGGCAACCTCTTGGAAGAAATAACTCTCAAAGACTCGGGAAGTATATATCTACAGCATCAAAATACTTAAGCATCGAAAAAAAATAATTTTTAATAGAAATTGGACGTAACCAAACTAGAAATCCAAACAAAACTTATGATAAGTTTCCAATACTTTGCTTATGTAAACTACTACCTTGGAAAGTTTAATGAGTTGGCCATATAAGCGTTAAACTCCTCTAGTTTTCAATACATTTAGTTTTTGAAAGATTTGACATATTCGTAGTAAGAAGCGGGCATGAATAAACTAGCCCCTGTAATTTAGGCATTTTTCATTTTATCAGGCAGCTTGCCCCCCCCCAGCCCAGTGGCTGTTGACGCACAGTGGTCCGAAATCGAAAAAAGCCGGACAAAAGTCCAAAATTGCTTTTTTGAGATACAGACTTGAAACTCTGCATATATACAGCCAATTGATTGCTGATCATGGAACGGTAAGTCATTTTCCATAAATTGTATGCGTTACTTAGATACGGATGGTCAAACATGACTAAATTTCCAGAAGCACGCCCGATTTTAGTTTTCTTCGGAAATCTTATAAGTTAAGCTAATATTGGACTTGTGGAAGGAATTCATTGGAATAAAAAACATTATATTCGATCAAAATGGTACTTTATCTATGCTATCCATCAGTTTCAAGGATATTAGTCAATATTTGTGTGGTGTTCCATCACAAAATGGCGGACGCTTTTTTCAGACAAATTTTGGCATAAAGTAGTCGATATCTTTTGTTTAAAAAATAGATGCAGCGGGAAATTACACTTAAGTATTGGGTAAAGACAGTTTAAGAATATTCAGCAGAGATAATTTATGAACGTTACCGACCACGAAAATAAACGCGAATTTTCGATCGCGCTGCAAGATCCTGGTCCGCGCTGCTGGGCCTGGAAGTACGGCGGCTTCGTTGGATTGTTTTAGTTTTTTGGGCCTTAACTATTTAAAATCGCCGTTTTTAAGCTAAGTATGCAGTCACTATCACTGTCACTGTTCAGAAATTCCATATCGAAGATATGAAGAGGATATTTGATCGTGCGAATGAGTCAATGGATGCGGAAAATACGCTTTGGTTTGGATACTTTACGGATTTTTGCCGCAAGTTAGAAACATCCTTCAACTTTTGAGACAGATAGTCAGCTCGAATGTACGGTAACGGGTTCGAGCATTGCAGAAAAGGCACCATCTGATTGTTTTTCTACCGCTTACCCTTTCCACCCTCGCCGATGAAGGCCACGCTAATAGGGGCTTTTGATACAAAAGTGTGTTTTACCAGAAAAGGAACATATCAAAAGTAGATGCTAATTTTTTTCCAAAATTGAGACTCAAAAGTTGGGGGGGGGGGGCTTATATTCGCACGGGGGCAATATTCGGACATTTACGGTACTTGTTTTACACAAACTCTCACAACTAACCATAATTATTTCTTACTGAAACTTTATTTTTGGCAAGTGAAGTTAACCTAGATATCATATAAAACAAATGCCATCACGAAATACAATTGTGGTCAAAAATAAAAATGTTAAGCCCTGCAAACTAATTATCGGCAAATTAAACAAGGAAATTGCAATTTCATCCAGTTCGAAGATGATCCACATGATGATACAGTAGCTGACGAAGCATTAATGTTTATACGAGATGATGAATTTTTAGGGTTTTAAAATTACCACATGCGAGTTATGACATGTTTTCATAATAAGAGAGTTGAATTAAATAAAACAATTTCATATCTTTAAAATAAAATTGACGCATATTTATTCTTCTCAAATTATATTAATTTCTTCACATGTACTTTTATATTACAAAAATTTTATACATATATATTTTGATGTTTTCTTTTTACAAATGAAAATCAATAAGCACATCATGGTCTGTCTTTGTTTATATAATTGTTATGATTCTACTTAGCATTAGGAGTTAATGGCAGTTGTTTCAACAGTGTAGTGATTTTACATTACCACATTATGATACCATTATTTATATAGTAAATTTTAATACCATTGTGTTTGTTTTTATAACGCATATTTATTTCAGTAGCCTGAGTGACACCAACGATGAAAACAGTATACTTAAAACAGTCTTACTTCCCATAAAATAGAGCTGGGGGAAGTGGTGTTGCCTTATTTTTTGGATAGACTTATATGGTGAAAACAGGCTAAAACCTGAAATTCACCTCAAAATTTTAGTGGTCAACTCATATGCCAGATCAACTTATACACTGGCATATACGGTAGTTAATAAATAAAAAAATATTTGAATTGACAAAATTGAGTCCCCATGAACCAAGTCTACTTAAAATATTTGTCCATGCTATCAGGCTTAACTAATTTTCTCTTGTATTTCCAGTTCGATTCCAATTCCAAAATTCTTACCAAATCTTTCCATAGATCATACTGCTGATGAACCCAAAATAAATTAGCTGCAAGGTAGTGATACTTAAAGGAATCACATTCAATAAAACCAACAAAATATGGAAAGCAGTACAGTCTTAGCATTTTAAAATAATATTGGCTGGGTTGCGTTTTGTACAGGACAGAGAATTGTATTAATGACCTCATCAAGAATTTAATTCACTTCAATTGGATTTAGTGTATGGTACTGACACTACTAACTCTACATAAATCTAGGTGGCAAAATAATAGGGAAACACCACTGACAGCAATATTAATGAATAAGAGTCATAAATATACCTTGAGCTGTCAAAAATTGAGAAAGGAGTCTTGACGCGCATTTCGCTACTTAATGTAGTATCTTCAGAAGACAGAGAATGACTACATTCTCATTCATTCTCTGTCTTCTGTAGATGCTACATTTAGTAGCGAAACGCACATCAAGACTCCTTTCTCAATTTTTGACAGCTCAAGGTATATTTATGACCCTTATTTATTAGGTAGCAAAAGTTATAACTCAATCACAGATTCCAAAACTTACCACAAATTCAAATTTAGGCAAAATTCTTGAGTGAAGTTAAGTAGTATATGATGAAAAATACTAATGCAAGGATAAACAGTTTGAATAAAAATCTGCATGGATGCCATGCTACAATTTTCATAATGTCGAAATGGGAAACAAGGCAAATCTGATCTTTGAATTGATGAAGTTTCTACAATATTGATAAGTTAATATTGCCGCAAGGTATTTTGGACTTGTTCCTTTTCTCTTTCTTTGGACTGTTCTTTTCTATGAGCACATACTTTAATTCTATCAACATGCAACATCTTCATTTTCAGATAATGTATAAGCATTTCATATTTGAAAAGAATACCCAGACAGCACAGATTTCCCTTTACAAAATATAAAAGCCTTGTACTGGTAAAATTTGTGCTCCTACAAAGGAATTACCATTTTAATACAATGGTAAAAGAACCACTCACCCACTTTTGTAACCTTACATTTGTATTACCATTGTAACAGGTCTAGGTTTCGTGTGTAAGTCAAATTGCAATCTCTGTGTACGTTTCACTCATTACTCATTTCACTCATTATGTTCACGTTTTGCTCATGAGCTCCGTCATTATCGACATACGGTAGGTGGGGTTGTGTGGGGGCGGAGAAGGTCCTTTGACCGAAAGTACGTGGTAGGGTGAGGGCCGCTGCTGTCCCTGCTGGCTGCCTCCGGGGTGCAGGAGCTGTTGCTGTTGTTTGTGTTGGTGCGGGAAACTGTGCGGGAAACTGAACGCAGGAAAGAGTCCTGCACTTGTGTTGCGTCTATGAGAGAACGCATGTGTCGCAGGAGATGTGAAGGCTTATGATCTCCAAGTTCTTCTGCTGTGAGAAGTTGCCGAACCCGCTGCTCCTCGGAGAGAGAGACGCGCTGTATCAACTGATATTTAAGTGTCTGGTAACGCGGTTGGAGGGTTTATTATGCGGTCACTTATTTCACTGGCGAAGCGATGGTCAAGGCTTCCTACGACCTAATTGTACATAGGTCCGAGGTGATGTTGGCCAAGGAAAATTGTGCTTCGACCTGGGCGAACCATACTGCAGGTTGAGCTGGCCAGAAAGGGGGAAGTTAAGGTGTGACGCGATAGATGGCAGCAGGGCTGATGCCGGCGGAATCGGAGAGCGGGGATTCCTTCTGCGATGGTTGCGGAGGTAACGACACTTGCTGTTCTTGTTGTAGTTGCGGAGCCTGCTGGTGTTGCAGCTGGAGGGCTGCTAGTTGTTGGGTATGTTGCTCTTGCTGGGCAAGGAGCTGGTGTTGTAGTTCCGCGAGTTGCGACTGAAGTTTGGCGAGTTGCTCCGCGTTTCCCATGGTTGCTTTAGACCATAGGTTCCCAACCTTTTTTGAGTCAGGGCCCACTTTTTCAGTCAATAATTTGATAGCGCCCCCTTAGGTTTACTACATTGTACATGCAATATATTGAAAAACAAGAACAAATTTTTAATTTTCTTTAATCTTAAGATAATGAAATATGGAAGTATTGTTGAAGATTGAAATATGTTATTAATAATTAATATAATATTATTAATGAGACAGCTGAGCTTGATGCGATGAAACTAATGTATTAATATTTGGTGTAATTTTTGTCATTAATAACCTTAAGTCACCGCGTTCCACTATTGAAAACCTGTTTCTTTTCTTAGTTAATAGATTGGTCACCATGCTAAACCCTCTTTCTGCTAAATATGAGGACGGAAAAGCAATGAAAAATTTCTTTACTGCAGCCCATAAGGCTGGGTATAATATTGGAATTTGATGTTGAAGCCGAAATTCTTGATACCCATATTTAATTTAAATTTCAACTCTTCATTTGTTGACAATTCGATAAAATCCTCCTGAATTTTGATTTGAATGATCAAAGGGAAGGGAATGATTTGAATTTGATCAAATTTGATCAAATTCAAATAATTTCCTTGCAGTTTGTTTCATTAAATTTGTTGTATAAATCTGTCAAATAAGCAATATCGCTCTTACATTTCAATAAATTCACTCCTAATAAATCATCTTTACTTTCAAAAAACTTAGTAACTGCTTCAAAGAGTTAAAAAAAATCGTTTTAGACAAGTTCCTTTTGACAGCCAACGAACTAACGAAAATTCCTTTTTATTCAAAATAGTGTTCCAAAACGCCAAAAACAGATTTTCCTTTAGTGTCCATTTCTAACGTTCTTGCGAATAATAAGTTTTGACAAATCCTTTCATATTTTATGAATCGAACGTACACCAGAAGTAAAGACTCGTTTTTTGGCAAAGTAGATTCAACAAGCTGTAATGAAAACTCGGTAGTCTTCAAAAACTCAGCTAGAGAACTCTCCACATCCTCGGACATTTCGTCTATTCGCCTCTGCACTGTATTATTGCTCAACGGAATTTTTTTAATTATATCAGACGGTGGCTTATGCAGCACGGTACGTAGAACTTCACTCAAAGCTGGAATTATCAATTCTTCACCAATTGTGTGTGGTTTTCCCGATTTAGCAATGAGTAAGGAAATATTATATGACGCACGTAATCCATCATTTTCTTCTTTTGATGCGGCCGAAAACATATCACCCAAAGTAGGACGTCTCGAATGTTGATCTCTGAGTATTTGAAAGTAAGATATATTTTTATATTTTTTCTCAGGATGTATTTCGCTCAAGTGCTCTTCATATCGCGAAGGTTTCATAGCTTCATTGGAAAACACCTCATTACCAATGAGGCACTTTAGTAATGTCTTGTTTGTGGGTGATTGAATGAAACCATATTTTAAATATTCGACATTGTATTGCCTACATTTTTTCTTTGGTTTCGACATGGATCTATATGTAGAAACAACACAATAATATGATTGATAGATACGTACGGAAACATTGTAATTATTAAGAAAATATGTTTCGGAGATAAAAATTTCCGTATTTACTTATGTAAAAATCAACGTAAGGTGAATAATTAATTTGGCAACAATTTGCGTCAGAGCGCGTCAGAGCAGAAATCATAAAAAGTTTTGTTATTATTATTTTCTATTCTCTGTGTCAGTCATTGTTAAACTTCATTAACCAAACTACGAGTAAAAGCCGATGATGTTATCAGTGTTAACCAAATTCGATACAGTGAAGGTGTTAAGGGTCGAAGTTAATCCTTCGACCTGAAGACGCTGACAGGATAGTCAGCGAAACTTAAGTTACCGAGCCATCCTACGCGGACGGACACCCGAAAAATGCAGAGAGCATGTACAATGTAATGTCTGCTCCGTCCCTACGCCTTGTTGCTTTTAAGTCTGGTTCTAATCCTCATGGTTAATAAACAGATCATTTAAGAACTCCCCCACCTTCTTATTTTCACTTCCAGTTCATTGCCCTGTACTTATTTTCATTCCATTTAATCATTACCACATTTTACTCTCCTTCCGTCATATTCCTACATTCATTTTTCCTATAATTTTCAATTACAAATAACGAACTATCCAAAATTGGGAATCTGAAAGCGCTTCACAGCCAAGAACGAAAATTAATTTACAGCGTCATTAAGTGTATGTGGAAGGAGGCCGATGAAGAAATTCAATAAAAGTTTATAAAAGCTTTTGATAGGGTGGTGTCATCAACAGAAAAAATCCTTGGGACTACTATGAATATTCCAAAGTAGAGAGATGATTTAAAACAATCGCTCGGGGAGATGTGTGTTTTTTAATCGGGTTGAGTTTCATTCTCCTTTTGCCAAATAACCTTTATGCAGAATTTTAACGGCAGTTACAATGTCCGTATTTCCATTGTAAACGCACTATTAGCAGCCCTCCAAACATCGTTTCCGCCCCTCTCCTCCGTACTTTCCATTCCGTCAGTATTCCACGGATTAGGTCAACCCCATTCGTGACGCATCCTTCTGTCACAAGCTTTTGCGAGAGCTGAGAAAGCATTTATAACAATGTTTCTGACACCAGGCACCAAAAGGCAGTAGCGTCATAAGTTAAAGAATCGAAACAAAGATGTCAGTAATGCCGTCAGTGGCTATTAAATACGCCAAATGCTCAAAGGGGCGGCGGCTGGACCTCAACGCCCCCTCAATATGACTTGGGCACTGAACGCCCCCCTCAGACTTCTCAGCGCCCCCGTTGGGAACCACTGCTATAGACTAAGCGGGTAAAAAATTATGAAATTAACATTAATAAAAAATACGTCAGTTTTTGTAAATAACATGTTTTAAGAATTACAATAATAAAGAAAACTGATAAAATAAAGAAATGTACCGATAAAAGCAGAGATAAACTGCAAATATGAACAATAATAAGGTAGGAGTCAAAATGACTCCATTTGGAAGCTCTAAGAGGGGTGACAAGTCCGGTATTCCTAGTGCTAAACAGAGAGTTATGCGTTTGCAGTATAAATATCTAAAGAGATATTTTGAGCATAGATTTGCTTCATGTAATACGTTGAAACTCTTTGGGATCACGAATTAGTTTATAAACTATAAGAAAGCAGGGTGACCAATATCTTCGGCTGTAAAGACAAGGTACAGAATAAAATGTGTAAAATAAGGCCATTTTCGATAAATGCCTGATAAATTGTTAGGTTTTTCATGAAGATCTGATCGCTACCTTGACTTTACAGCCAAAGATGTTGGTCACCCTGCTTCCTATTGTTTATAAACTAGTTCGGGATCCCAAAGAATTTCAACGAATCACATGAAACAAATCAGAGCTCAAAATATCTCTTTGGTTATTTATACTGCAAACACACAACTCTCTGTTTAGAGATCCGTTTCGACGGTTGGCAGCCCTGTTTCATAAAGTGTTTCATCAAATGAATTCTAATTATTCAAGAAAGGTAACTGAATTTAAATTTGAGATATAAGTTTGATATTTATCTGAGAAAATAATTGGAAGAACATTTTATAATGATAAAACTTATATGTTGGTAACCCTGCTGAAAGTGGTTTTATGCATTTGTAAATGTTATAAAACAATTTTGCGTGGACGAAAACCCCAGGATGGAATTTTTCACGACATAATTCGAAAAATTCTTCCGCTATCGTATTCGCTGGAGGTTTTTCCCGAAGCGCGAACGAGTGGTTTTATATGCTTTCCGTCAGATGGCATAGCAATCTTGGCGTAAAGCGACTGACTTTTATCAACAATTCGGACCTTCTACCACTTATTTCGAAAATATGAGTTTCATTGGTCTAGTATGAGTAAGAAAAATATTGCAGAGTATAAAACTCTGCAGATTTAGGACATCGGTCCGAGTCTTGTTTAATTAATTAAAATTTAAACAAATTATGAGGTAAACATCTTATCAGCACTTGCATAAAAGTCACATTATGTAGTTCTGTAAAATATACGTCTTTGTGACTTAAACAAGTATTTAATTACGAATTTTAAAAGTACGCCTTCAAAACCGCCGCCGTCCTTCTAGGTAGGTCGAAACTCCCGTCCTCCAAGTGTTAATCGATGTATCCCCATATCAATATTCTAAATTTCCCAAACGTAAACTTTGTTTGAAATACTTAGTTAATCCCTTCGGAGTTTTAAAATTTTTAATGACCAGGTAATAATGGTTAAATTACTTTCTCAATTATCCCTGTAATACACGAAGAAATATGGAATAGTGAGGGAAGTCTCCGAAGAGGAAAACTGTTAATACCTTTATGTTCAATGAGGAAAACTCTTAAAACCCACTGAGAAAGTCCAACTATAAACTGTGACGCCAACTAATGATCGAATCCACCTAAGTGGAAAACAAATTCTCATCATGCTCTATTCGCGGTTTTTCATGCCTAAACAGAAATTGGGTACTCCTGGAAACTTCGACTCCGTACGGTCCCATTCTGCGTGTTTGCAATATTGCCAAAATGTTAAACTAGTACGTAGAAAGGAGGAGTTACGTATTATGAGCTATACATTGGTCACGGCAACGCTGTCATCGAACCGTTTCTTCCTTTCAGGGGAATTATTACTGAACTGACACGGAGCGAAAAACAAGAGTCATGGTTAGAAATTTAGTAAAAGAGAGTAAAATATCTATTTTCCAGGATACCAGACAAATTCATCGAGTACTCCTGAAGAATTCCCTGAGTTTTTCAGGTTGGCGGACACTCTGCAATGTTTAAAACCCTTTTGGCATTGTTTATGACTCATCCACATTGCTATTTCTGGCAGTAGGCTTAGTTTCATTTGGAAAACTAAATTAGAAATAATTGTCCGACGAAATTGTGCCTGCAAGCGGTAATAGAAATACGTGCATTCTTATAGAAATATTTCCGAAACGTTTAAAGAAGAATATACGACATTTTTGGCATAAAAATAAATGTAATGTGGTGCGAAGAATGGGAATTAGATATTAACGTAGGTAAATGCTCCGTAGTTACTTTCTTCGAAAAGAAAAAATTGCGTCCAAATCACCCGTTCAAAATAAATGGAATGAATATAAAAGTAGTAGATTCAGTTGAATATCTCGGGATCAACATTACTAATAACTTAAATTGGAGCACGCATATTCGAAAGATCTGCGGCAAAGCAAGTAAAAGGCTTGGCTTTGTAAAGCGTATTGTCGGTAAATGCGATGAAAAGGTGAGAGAGCGATGTTATTTTACCTTGGTCAGACCCATTCTGGAATATGCGGCAAGTATGTGGGATCCGGCGGATGAAACGTGTACTCGAGAAAAAGCAGCGTAAAGCGGTTCGTTTTGTTAAGAAATGCTACGATAAAAAAGCAAGCGTTACAAAAATGTTCTCAGACGTAGGTTGGGAATCCTTGAAAGAAAGGAGATTGGAAACTAGGCTGAGATTGCTTAATAAATTCAGGGAAACTACATTAGCCGATGATACAATAGGAATCATGCAACCCCTCGGTCGATCCGATCATGAGCGAAAGTTAAGAGAAATAGATGCAAGGACGAATCGTTTTAAAAATTCATTCTTTCCGCGAACGATACGCGACAATAACCGATTAAGGAAGTAGTTTAGATTCCACTGGTGTTTACACACCCTGCCACACGCCGAAAGGTGGCTTGTAGGGTAATGTAGATGTAATAGACCACTGACCCTCTTATAGAATTCGAAATTTCTACAACAACGGTATAATTACGAAATTATTTTTTAATTGTGCATGCTTTTCTTAAGGAGCATTACTAACAAATGATAAACAATTATATATAAATCTATACACCGAGATTATTATACAGAAGCGCGTCTGCAACCCGTCATAGACCAGAATATTTAGAGGCGCATGTCCACTTACCACAGCACTCTTGGAATTCGATCGAAGAGTAGCATAGTATCCGAAATGCGTTAGCTGCAACTGAAGCGGGCATTTAATGATTACTTAACCTCCTTAACGTCTTCGAATGGCAATTTCTACGTCGCATTATCTTGAATCGTTATTTCTTATTTATCTCATTTTAATTATTCAACTACCTGCTATTCACTTGGCGTTCTTTTTCGGTATCTAAGAATATAACGCTAGTATCTAAATATCTTATACTCGAATTAACAATGTTTTTTTTTAAGTATGCAATTCACTAAGAACATTTAATTATATTTTATGGCAGTCTCATTTATCAAGAATTGCTTCCCAAAAATTTCAATTTGTATTCTTCTCTGGGTGATAATGTTACTTGCCCCTCATATTCAATATATGCTTTAAAGTTATCATCAGACCTTCATTACAAAGGCAAATCCCATCTCACTCCCGACTTTCCACAATTATCTTATTATGACACCATTATATATGACTTCCATTCAATCCATGACAAAACCCTTTACAGGTTTTCAAAACAACACAATATCTTTCTTATACAGGTTATTACAACATACCTTTGATCAGATGCTCACGAGCGGGATTCGGTCATGTAAAAACTCCTTGATATAAAGGCGAAATTCGTTTTCATGTTATAAGAGAATCGCCTTTTCACCTATGATTCTTAATAAAACGACTAGGCTGATTTTATTCCAATTTTGCACTAGCCTCCTATCTTTCCAGTCCAACGCAATTTTCCTTTTTATTCCCACCAGTTTTGGCAATTGACTATCGCAAATCTTTTCAAAATCGACAAAACATTCCCGTATATACTCAAATAATAGGATTCCTTCGGCAAGTACCCGCATTACCTCTATCGTACCTCTTATTCCCTTCCCCATCTGAAAATCGAGAGTTTTTTCTCAGATTTTCCCTTTAATTTAATTAATTCTTAAATCCGAACATTAAGGCCCATTAGAAACCCTTTTGCCGCGTGAAATATTAATTTAATTGAACGATAATCCCGACGTTCATCTTGTATTTGAAATCGGATAGGCATACAAAAATCCTCTGATCAATCTCATCGTAATTTTTCTACATTAATCTAGGAAACATTTCTGTTCCTTGTCCTCCAGATTCTTATGGAAATAACTGGAATATCACAATTGCAAGCTAAGATATCACAGTTACGATATCGTTCTGTTCCAATCCTTGCTTCAATTCTTAATCTACGCTGGTATCAGCAGCTAATTAAGCTGGACGTACCTGCTACTGATTGTAATATAACCAAGTAACGGCCCACACCATCGATTTTACCCTGGTATGTTTCGTGTATATTTCCCCGACAATTGCTCAAAGGATTCTTTCCTTCATCACCTTGTAGATTGTGGATTGCAGTCTTTTGGATGATATTTATCATAAGAGTACTGAAAACACAAAAATTATCTGCAGTGAGAACATTTTGTGAAAGCCGGTTTCTTGCACTGACAGGCTCTAACGATTCGTTTTCTCCAGTAAAGCAAAATCATTCACTTCTAAAAAGAATTCCCTATTAACAGTCCGGCGAAAGTTAATAGATAACGCAAATAATATGTCATTCCTCCCCCTACCCTCATCCCCTCCCTCTGCCCTCATCCCCTTCATTTATTTATTATTATCATTACAAAAATATCACAATTGGACTAATCGTCCGATGGCAACACATATCAAATATATTATACATACATACACATATCCTATCTGTACATAATTTTAATACAAAAATGTATCAAATAAAATACTTCTTTTCCCTCATTATACAAGTTTTTTCAGGGTTCCCAGTAGGTCTTCACGGCCTCCGTAGCTGTCCCAGGGACAAGTCCCCGCCATACATCACCTTACGAGGCAATCCCATGCTCCACCTGTACTCGTCAACGTAAAGCTCACTCGTCCTTAATATTTTTACCCGATCTTTTTACAAACTCCCTATGAAGTTTTGGAAAGGGCTCCAAGACTCCTGCAGGCAAATCATTCCAATCTGTAATAGAAAGATTTAGAAAGGACATTTTACAAACGTTTGTTCGCTGTTTTATTAATTTAAATTTATGTCTAAGGTCTTTTCTGCCACACATTTTGCCATAGTGACTATGTTTGATAATTCCTCAAACGAATTAACTCCTGTGTATACTTAAAAAAACGTAGCTGTAGCCTTTTCTTTGATCTCCGCTCCTCTAAACTTTCCCAACGTAGTTCTCCTAGCATCTGAGTAACGCTAATATTGCATATAAGACGAATCTTGCCGTCTTTCTCTGTACCTTTTCTATTTTTCGCTTTAAACCTACCTCATGTGGGTCCCATAGGCATTCCCCACATTCCAAGATTGGAGCAAATGATTCGTACGCAGCCTCCTTAACATTCTTATTTGATTTCCTAAGCGTACGCACTAGGAAGTTTAATACTTTGTTGACTTTCAAAATTATTTGCTACGTTTTTTCCATTTACATCTGAATGTTAATCAACGTTATGAAAAAAATTGAAAATAAAAATCTCCATTTAATGTTCGATAATCTGAGGGAAAGGTGGTAGGAAATTAAATAACGATAAACAAAAAAAAATGAATTGAAATGAAATAAATTCATTTGATTAACATTGGTTTTGAAGATAACAAACAAATAAAAAATTGAAATCATAATAAAAAACAATGAAAATATATAAATTAAAATCATAAATTGAAAACATTTAAAAATATATTTATCAAAAAAGAACATTAATAGTAATAAAAACATGAAATGGTGTGTAATGGTAAAAATATGAAATAAAATATAAAAATAAGAAATAAACGAAATTTCTTTCCCAGTCAATTGCTTCCCCTTTCTACATAATAGGTCTTACTCCATCTTTCATTACTTTAACGACGTAATTCCGGTGTCTGGTACAGGCAGGCACACGGATCACTAGTTTGTTCTATAGCGGAATCGTCAATCGGAGGAGGTTTTGAGAATTTATTCCTTGTTAACGAATTTAGGAAACGGCGGCTTTACTCCTCTGTTGTTATTTTCATTGTTTCAAAATGAGTTTCTGATGTAAAAAATCAAGAAAGACATACATTCAGAAATTTATATGAATCTATAAACAAGCGAACCTCCTCCATTCGCACACTATTTCAAATTATACTTTCTTGACAGACGATTGGGATCTTAAATATAATTTCTTTAGCCATCCGTGATTATGGAGATACCCGATACTTCAATTCATAAATCACTGCAGAACCTTATCTTTGCTCCCATCCTTCTGTCCCCTCATCAAGCTTTGAGAAGCTGAGGACGTTACCAAACCCAACTCACCAATCTTTCGCTGGCTGCAGATGCTTCGAGGTACTTCGTGGAGGTCCATTTCTTTACTGGTCCACTGGTCTTTAGGCAGTTGTTGATGCTGCAGTAGAGACTGAATGTCTAGCTAATTGTTCTGTGTGCCCGGATACAGGTTTGAAGATTTATCTCAAACTTAAGCAAACCATCCTACTAATCTTGGGGGTTAATATATTCTTAGAAAATGATTCGATGAAAAACTTAGCGATTCCATCAAAATGAACGTTGGTAATTGTCAGTGGAAGCCAGTGACGTGCAACAGCCGAGATTGTTCCTGCAAGGAAATTGCGGATGTCAAAGAATTTCCGTCATCTACATCCAGTTTACGGCTTCTAACATACTTGTTCAAGGAAAGACATTTAAAATTGGAATAATAATTTTTTAATAATATAATGAGCAAATTGCAAATTGCTGTTGTTTTTGAGGAAAGATAGAGCACGTAGCCCTAAATTTAACATTCCTACTTGTTTACCCGATGTACATTGTTTCACAGTTCCCACAAACCAAATTATACATACCAGAGTTTGAGTCTGGGGGTGAAACATCTTTACTGTTAGAGAAAATATTTCCAATGTGTTTTGGGATATAAAGGGCAAGCTTCAGTTTGAACTTAAGGAGAACAATTCTATTACTTAATGGACGTAAGGATGGTTACTAAAATCACCGTGGTTTGAATAAAGATAAAGGCAATGGGGGGAATGGAAAAGATTAGAGAGAGCGCCATTTTCCGATTCTTATTATTTAGGAAGGAATCGATCATTTTAGATGAGAATCCGTTTTCCACTGCAATTTGTTTAATTATGTTTAATTCGTTTAAAAATTGATGCTGTTTCGATGGGAAGTTAAGGTGAACTAGATGGCAAACAGAAAATTCAATATTGCTATTATTCATAGAGAGGGCGAGGTCCAAATAAATTAAGCAACTATTTTGTTTGTGTTCGATGACGAATCTGAAGGAGGAATGGAATGAGCTGAAGAACATTTACTGAGTTCCAAATGCAAAATATATCATCAGCAGCACATCTTACCCGTGTTCCAATATTCTTCAATCACCCGGTTTCAAGCTGACCCATAAACATTTCTGCAAGGAGTGGGAAAGAGGAGAACCTTTCACTAGGCCAAAAGGTTGGGTAGAAAAACTATAATTAAACAAGAAGTGATTCTGGGCCAAACAAACTTCGATCAATTTCAAGCAAAGAGTTCATTTTCCATGTAATTACCGCACAGCAAATCCTTCACCTGCGAAAAAAAAACATTTCCTGCGGAAATCAAAATACTTCGGGTAATTTATTCATCATGAATACAAACCTCTACCCTTCCTGCAGCAGTACTTTACCAAGTGGGATATCAATTGGCTGATTTATGTCCTGCAAATATAGAATTTGATAAATAAAGGACGGTTTTCCGGGTAAACGGTAGATTTGCTAATCCCAAAAGGAGGGTGATTCTTGAATGTTGCATTGGGAACTATGTCTCAGTCAAATTTCAATCAGAACTGAGGTTAAGCTACCGTGTGAGCAAATTGAAGCAGGTTCCGCTTATCATTTCAGTAATAAAATCCCTCTGGAGATGAATATCGTGAGGTATTCGATTAGAGGAAAGATCCCTTAATGATATGCACTATTCCGGACTCAAACTCCAAAAGTAAATGTACGATATTATTTTCACATTCCAGCCCAAATGCCATACCAACCATTACGGGTACCTCTAAAATGTATCGCCCAATACATAAGATCATCGCCCATTTCAAGACATCATGTGGCGCCATGTTCACAAGCTTGCCGTGAGACAGTATCTACGTAAAAACCCCTAAATATAACCATTATTTGTATCCTTAATTGTACCGTAAATTTTAACCTTAATTAATCATTAAGCAAACCCCTTATGCACCCTTAAATCTAACCATAATTGTACCCTAAATAAAACCCATAATTGCCTTAATAAAACCCTTAATTTTAAATCTCTACGTAGCCTTAGAAAACCCTTACTTTTACCCTTAATTTTACCGCAAATTTTACTCTGAAACGAAATGGCCAATAAATCACATAAAAAAACCCTTAATGTATTCTTAAATATACCCCTAATTATACCTTAATAAAACACAAAATTATATCCTTTGCGCACTTAATGAACCCTTTATAAAACCCTTATTGGAACCATCAATTGTATCTTTAAATTTACCCTAAATGAAAGACAGTAACACTCGTTGAATAAAACCCTTAATATTATACTTATTAAACTCTTAAGGTTCCCTTTATAAAACCCATATTTGTACCCTTTTATATAACCTTTATTTTTATCCTTAATTGAACTCTCAATGGAACCCTTAGTAAGCTCTCTTACGAAGCTTATGCGTCGCATAAAAGAGATACTCACTCATCGGAAATTTCGTATTTCAGTCAGAGCTTGGATTGACACAACCATCGCTCCGTCATGGGTATCTATCCTCATCTACTCAAGACTTCTGTTGCGAACAGAGTTGTGGAAATTTAGACATTCTGCCCCTTCCTTCGTGGAATAATGTTCCTATTGACATAAAACCAGCCGATCCTGGATCGAGGGGGGTGCTGCTCCCCTACGAAATATTGAATGGTCGATTCCTAATGGGACCGACTTTCTTCACAGTCACCGAAATTAATTGGCCTTCAGGACAATATTGTCCCCATGTTAGCTCAATCATACCGGAGAAGAAATCGCCCCTAGTGACTACTACAGGAATGGTCAAATGATTCAGAGCCCAAAGTAATGCATCGAGACCCTTTCTTCATTCATTCGTGTTACTAATGGTGTAAACATCAGGCTCAGCAATTTTGAATCTGAGTTCCAAGGCTCACGGTTTGTCTTCCGCCGGATTGTTTTTTTTTTGCAACCCCATACTTTGCTTTTCGGATTTAGATAACCAAACGAAGCGGATTCAGCGATTTTTTTGCAATTTTGAAGAAGTCCATCTTTGACAGGATGTTACATGGTGAATGCAATGCTTTGAAATTGAATATGCTATGCTCACCGCAGTTCTTAACGAAAACCACTGTAACTTGGCAAGCTTGGGAATTTTAGCTTATTTATTATTATTTCCAGTTAAATTTCAAAGCACAAATATGAATGTGAAGATTAGCTACTCGGTTTGAACCTTTAAAAACGTGTAGCAATGAGCAATACCCGCTCCTCGAACAAAAGCTTAAGTTAATCAGTGGCATGAGATTAGAAGTAGTAAGCATCTACAGATATTTAGGTGTCCTCATCAGCAGGCCCGTACGCCCGGGGGGAGGTTTTTGGGGGTTCGAACCCCCCCATGAGGATCCTTCATTCAAAAAGTTCTACGAATGATGAATTGAAGATAGGATAAAGTGAAATTATTTTATTTAATGTTTCATTTCGTAAACTTTTTCTTCCAAAATTTAGTGCCTCTTTCAACTTTCATGTTAACCTCTGTCAGGACTCCTTTTGTCTCGGTGAGTCACACTTTCGCGCTAATCAGAAATCGAGTTTCACGAACAAAAGGGCATAAAAGCCCACGCTACCAGCTCGCACCTGACTGAAAAACCCCTCCAACGAGCAAATCCTGCGCACGGCCCTGCTCATCAGAAGTGATTTTTCGTTTAAAATGCACATACATGACGTAGTTGGGTCTGCTATGGGGTTGTGTAACCGCATCCTCCGAGGTAATTCCATCGAGAGTAAAAGAGGTAGCTTGTTTTTCTCTTGGAGCACGTACAACAAGATTTAGCTGTTAGTTACGTTAAAAGAGACTCCAGGTTTGATAGCAGTGATTTCGAAATGATCAGAGCACCCGATTGGGAAACTCACAAGACTGCAAGAACTGATAGACAAAAATTACTCGAGAAATTTTAAAGCAGTGATTAACACAACGAAATACGCGATGCTGTGGTTCCCCCTCTCTTCGAACGTGATTCTCGCAGGCAATGAGATTTTTCGAGATTATAGCGAAAAATATATGGCCTATATTGGTCTCTCTTTCGGGGTAATCTGAAAATTAAGCTAGTTTGGTGTTTCACACTCTCTGCGGAGCATTAATGCAAATGTAGAAACCCTCCCATGAGCTCAGAATCGTTCTTCCTCATACAATCGCGAATCGCTTTCTCAGATTTAAGATCAATAACGGAAACAAAGGCTACGTATATTTTGGTTATCAAATGCTTGCTGAATCGGAGCTCGATTTTAGAATTCCATTTGCGTTCCACTCCATATTTTTTATCCATTTAATGGTGAGGATTTCGATGTTTCCTAAACATGATTATGAATACTTGCTTCCGTTACGGTGTTGCCAGTGAGCAAGGGCGCTTGATTTACATTTTCTCCCTCCGGTCTATCTGCTTTGGTGCGGTTTCCGGTGGCATTGCAATTTGTTCCCCTGGACTTTCTCGATTTCCACGGGGTTATCAGCAATTCGCGGAGAAAAAATCTTGTTGGTTTTAAATGGCGGTGAAGTTATTTTCCTCTAATACGAAACCTCTTTCCGGTGCGCGAAATTTGTCAGGATTGAGACGAAGTCACGCTTTCTCTTTCAAAATATATTATTATCAAGAGCGATTTCAGACAACCGCGGTCTCCGGATGGTTGCCTTTTCAATTCGCATGTTTCGCTTGTACACTCCATGGAGAGAATCCAAGGTGTCACCGGATGCACTTAGCCTGGCATGCCTTATCTACATTTCCGTAGTGCTGGCAGCGGTGACATTGGTTGGGGGAGGGGGTTCAGATTTGTCTGTCATTATTTTAAAACCACAAAGTTTTCGAATCATAAAAATTTCATGGGTGGGTCAAATTCAATCCACTTTGCTATTTTGGATTTAGTCGGACGAGTGGTTTTGAGTTGGGAGACTTTGGTCTTGATTAGGGGCCTCTAGAAATTCGATGTTGCTGACCAAAATTGTTAGGTTCCCTGACGATAAAATTAGCGTTTTAACGTACATTAATTTTGTCGTAAACTGAAATCTCGTTCACAATTAGAAAGTCCTTAGCAAAACTACAGTTTAAATTAATATTTCCCCTACCATTTATGCTATGGGGGGCATGCGTTGCAGAGTTATCCAAACAGAGGAACCCAATTTGCAACATTTTATAAATAGGGATTTTCTGAACTTTGCTGCAATCAGCAAATCATGATCAGATAATCAGCATTATCACAACTTGCTCGACGAGCGGGAGAGACGGAGGGGAAAGCGGAGAGAGTCCCGGGTTGCCACTGGTGATGTCGCCGAGGGAGCATTTCCCGTGTGGCACGGGGTTCATCTGAAGATCGCGCTGCTCCGTCCCACGCGGAGCGGCGAAATTCCCAATAGCTGCCAGGCACCACAGGACATCAATCGCTCGCACCGGGGCGGTTCATCTGCCTCAAATCGACATTCTGTCGGCCTGGGGTCGATCTGAAAGATCTCCCTGCGACGCCCGTTGAGGCGAAACGTACTAAATGGCAGCCGCACCTCGTTTGAGACGTTGATGATCACCGGGGCCGTAGGCGGGAGTCCAACTGTGTGAAACTCATCATGCGCCAGTCCGCTGCGTTTATCTGGGTTAAGATGGTCGCTCGGCATCAACCTCTGACCACCCGAGGAACTCCCTCGCACTAATCCCATTCCACATCCAAGTGTGGCAGTTAGTTAATTTATTTTACAGCAGATTCATAGCTCTCTCCTCACCCTTTTCTACTTAGTTATTGAAGATCGGGTCCTTTTTATATACATCGCTACTTTGTGGTTTGGTAAGCCTATTTCATTCTTGGTGATTTGTTTCGCCAAAACTATGACTGAACAGAGTGAAAAATTTGAACTGGAAGGAACTTTGGGCTATTTAACGTTACCACTCGTCTTATGATTTGAAGGGAAGGAATGTCACCACTAACAACATTACGGAAAATTTCGATCTCGGTTTCCCGAGTTACAAGGCCCCCCTTTGAGCTACACGGGTTGCCGCTATTACTTTTCTCTTTATCAGCGACATTTTTCATTTGGTTGTTCAAAAATTCAAAAAGCGTTATGGAATTATACCGGCACTTCAAGATCAAGGCCGTCTAACCCTAGGGCTACGATCGTCTCTTTGGTTCTGTACATTTGTAATGTTAGCGTGACTTATGACCCAAAAATCGCATTCGGTTGACATTGACGGGTCTCCGATTGCGATTAATGGCAATTAAAAAGAGACGAAACTAATGCTTCGTTTACTAACGATCCACCACCTGCAAAAACGATGTGTATTGCCACAAAACAGACAGTAGACAAAAATAAAAGCGCGTAAGGCACAAAACAGAAGTGGAATTTGATTTGGAATCCGAAAAAAGAACTCGATGTGAGGACGTAGCTAGAGACAGCATAGTTTAAAGAGGGAGATAGGCACTTGAAAGGAAACGTTTCTCTTTGAATAATCGATGGAGTGGGTACATCTGGATTCAAAGGAATCTTCAAACAGTTAATAAGAAAACAATTTGCTCCCCAAAACTACTCCATCTTAACCAACCAACAAGTGAATATGAGAAAGTCTCCGAAGGACACAGCCGACTTGGCTACGAACCTTAAACAGCAATCACTCAAACAGGCTTAAGGTAAGAAATAATGTTAATTGATTTGGTTGCCGTTAACAACTTACGCATATTATATTTAACTAGTAAACTCCCCCGTCATGTAATGCAGGTCTTGATTTTAATTTTAATTAATATGAAACATTCAAGAATAGATATCTTAATATATAAACTTATCAATACCTTAATTGTTTTAATAAATACTAATCAGGAAGGAATTTTACCTAAAATATTTGCGAGATTCCGAAAAATTACATTTCGATTCCATTGAACATTTTTTCAGTTCGTGAGAATAACACAAACGCACTGCTTTAAAATTTCTGCTATAAAATCTAGTTTGAGTTAAGATTCTGTCTCTCAAAAATCTTCCCCTTTCTCGACGTAATATTTCTTTGTCATCTTGATCACTACAAAAGAAGGTATAAACGTACTTTTGTAAACCGGTTTGATGAACTCCAAAATGTCCGTAATTTTGTTCCTACTATTTAAATATCATAGTTTGCATTCGCGGAAATCTCAGTTAGATGCCTCCTCTTCATGAATTCTGACATTAGTTCCAACCATTAATTCTGCATGGACTTAAAATCCTCGTGTATTCTTGTGGGAAAATGAATGTATCGGATTCAACAATCATCCTGGTCGTCAGGGGGACTAGTTGTTTACTACGGCGAAATTTTACAAAATCTTCGTTTATTTTGTCATAGTTCTCGTAATTTCGATTCAAAAAGTGTATTTACGACAACGATAAGATTCTTTATTTAATTTATCTCCGTTTCATACTTTTCTTGACTTCTTGGGACCATTATTTCCAGTTTAATTCTGTAAAAATAACAAAGCCTGCAAGTTACAAAAACGAACTTTACGTGCATTCCATATGGAAACGTATAGTGGGGTCCAGAGTTCGAACCCGCATAGAGACGAGAACAGTTTTCGAGGGGCTTTTAGTTTATTTGAATTATTAAATATTTAAGGAAAACAAAAAATTTACGAGAGGAGCTGAATAAGCTATACAGTGAAATTGAACGAATTAATCGATACGAATTCCTCAGCAATCAATCGTATCCTCTCTAAATTCTTGTCACGTTCTGAGTGTATTAGATTAGACACTCCGCACCTCGAAATGTATCTTTGAAAACACGTAATGGGTTGCGTTGTGATAGCGCGGTATCGTGAGCAGACCACACATTTTACCATATCGGAACGGAACTGCTCTCGACGAAATGATCTGCCCGATATGTAAGTGCCTCAACCGATGTAAGTCCCACGTGATAGGAAAATGCTTTTCATCAGGTAAAATGACCTGTTTGGAAGCACATTGAGGCATTAATGCAAACGACCACAGACTCTGGTAAGGATGTACGAATCTATATTGGAGGCGAGACGGAAAATTTGTGGGCCTGAGGTCTCCTTATAATGAATCTATTAAATCAGAAAAATGAGCCATTTGAACCAGTTATATAATGCATGTCAGCGCGACAATCCATTTCTTCGAAGTAGCGCTATCGTCTGCAAGCAGCTACTTATCTTAACATACTGGCAGTAAGACGAACGAACGAGAAAAGGCCTCGATACATTCTTCTCGGCTCTCAATCAATCGGACCACTCCTTCAGCAGTCACCTGCAATTCCTCTCCGGTGTGGCTGAGCCATCACGGAGACCATATTGTCCCGAAGACCAACTTTCGGTGAGTATGAAGAAAGTAGAGCCCTTTAAAAATCGACCATTCGATAATTCGATGGGGAATGCACCCCCCTCGATCCAGGATACGCTGGTTTTATATCAGTAGGAACGTCACGAAGAAAGGGCTAGAATGTCTAAAATTTCCAGAACCGTGCATGCAACAAAAGTCTCAAGTAGATGAAAAGAAATACTCACCCATGACGGAGCGACTGCGCGACTGCGCACGAAATTTCCGATTAATGAATAACTCTCATACGCGACGCAGAAGCTTCGTATTCAGTTGGTCCCCCCTCTACGCTGAAATAGAATCATGGTCCCTTATGATGAGTTGATCCGGGCGAACCTCTTGGGTCATAAGGCACTGGACGGTACATTTCAGAGATATCCGTATTGGCTGCTGCAGCATTATTTCTTCCATCTAACCTATCGTCATTAATTATAGAATAATTATAGTAAAGAGAATCGTATGAGAAAAAAATAGAATAATTGTGGAAGTAAAAGAAGCTACGAGATTCTTAGGAAAAAGGAATTGTCCACAGCAGGAAAACGCTCACAAAGATGGGGGATGTGAAAAACCTGCGCAAATCTATCGATAAGAATAATTAAACGATGAGAAAAGAATAAATAACATAATATAGAAATACACTGCCAGTAAGCACGCGCATGCGATAAATAAACAAGAATAGTCAGTTAATTTAAATAAATGATGTCAATAAAATGACATAAAACAAAAAATAAGAGATGAAGAAAAAATGCACGAATTGGCATCAATATTGTACAATAATAACCATAAAACTAAAATCGATACCATGCATTCAGTAAATATTAGTCAATATTGCATAAAAAATAACATTAAGGAACCTCTACATTGGAATAAGCATGATGAGACAAGCGTAAGCTACTTCAATGGACACGTGACAACTCTTTCTTAATAGAGTGAGCGTAATTAGGTTTTAGATCTCCATTAAGACCCAAATTCGACCACCGTGACTCGGAGCGGAGGAAATTGTTAAAAATTATGGGTTCCCGAACTATTTTTCCTGATGGACCCCCTAGGCTGCATAATGCGGGAATTTTCTGTTAAATTGCTGTATCTGGTTTCCATATGGTTAAATCATCCTTCGAAATGGAATCTTTGGCTTCCAAATACTCCAAAACGATCTCAAAAATTAGAAAAATCTTGGGCCACATTTCTTTCTCCTTGTCATGGACTACTTTGTGAACCAAACGTTTTTAACGAGCCATCTCTCCCATCTCGCGGATTAGTCTCACCGAACGAGCATCGTCAGGATCTTATCCTCGATTACGCAAGAACTTTGCAATTCAAACTCAAGGAGTCTAAAGTTACCAGGTGCGATGAAACTTGAGCGGCGTGATGTTTACATGTTTGAGCAGGGGACGCCGTTCAATTCGGCGCATGTGCAGCGAGGTTTTCGGAATATTTGGCGAAGTGCGTCTGCTAAAATTCTTTTACTTTTGAATATTCTAACATAATCTAATATTTCCGACTAGAAATCAGCCCAACACATAATTCAAGGCTGCAAATTTCATGCGAATGAATTGTTTCCGGAAAAATAAATCTATATAAAATAATTATATGACGTGTAATTGGGTTGAAAACCCTGTCAGTGATAAATGAATGAATTGATTGTTATAAAATTCAGCGGAATTTTCATAATCCGGATCCGCTTATTGACAAACCATATTCCAAAAGACGACGGCAGAGACCTCGTTATCTGGGGCATAAATTCGTGAAGTGGACGAAGAAGCAAAGCACATGCATGTACACTTGCACTTGGCCTATTTAGGGGTGCGTGAGATTGTTTAAACCCCGTCGAATTGCACGAGCATTATTTTTAAACTTTGGCAGACGAAATTATAGTTAACATCGATCAACAGTCAATAAACAACGTCGTGGACGGCCGTTGGCGTAAAGAACAAAAGCCACAGCTGTAAAAAGTAAAACCATTTCGGCAGAATTATAATCGGTGCACGACGTCACCGTAGGAGTAACTTGCACACGCACCTAAAAAGGGGCAAGCTTATACATACACAAAGATGCTGCGAAATAATCATCACCAATTGCAGTCATTACACATCACTGAATCAGTTTTTTTCAGCTGAACCGATAGCTGAAAGAAATTTAGCTGAAACCGATAACTTAAGGCAAATAGAAGACTTATCGGAACCGATGTCCTCCAAATCCCGATAGCTGATTTTCCACCGTCGCCTTTGGATTCCCTCGTTTCTCCAGAATATCCTCTTCCACACGACTGCAACACGAATCCATCACAAGTCAGAAGCAAAGATCTTTCCATACGGAGACAATCTAATAGATGAGTAAATGAACGGAAAATATATTTTAGACTACTATTGTGTTGCCTATTAAATTATAATTATTTCTGTTAAAATGCATTCGGTTAATCTGATTTTGTGCTTCCTCCCTAATCAATTTTAGGAGCCCGTACAACTATCGATTTCTCCAAATTCTTGGTTAATAGACCGACTGACAAACGGGATTACTAAAAGTAAAGAAATTATTCTGAAAAATTAACCTTTCAACCTCATAAAATTAGCATAAAAAGTAAAAGAGCAACCGCTGCACACCATAACAAAACTAACATACAAAACATACACAACACTTTTAATCGAACGAATCGATGATTAAATAACCAAACACCGCAAACCATTACACAGGCAAACCGGAGGTAACAACAAGCATAATTACACCTATTCAAGCCTAAAATAATTCATCTGCAATTATTCTCTCTGTATTTACCTCACTTAATTTACCCCTGAATCTACTATTTATTTATTTATTTATTATTCAAGACTACAAATTGGCACAAGGCCAGGTGGTAGTCATATCGTGGGAGGGAAGAAATTACATAATCTGCTTGGTATTCATCCTAGTCAGGAGGAAAATCCCAACAAATCGTCTTCTCGACCCCTACCAATCTGGCTTCCGCCGATCACATAACACAGCTACAGCCTTGATAAAGATTACTGACGATGTTCATCGTGCCATGGATCGCAGAGAAGTAACTATTCTTACCTTACTGGACTTCAGCAAGGCCTTGGATTCCATAGATAAAGATATACTAATCAGCAAGCTTCGTTTGATGCGTTTTTCCTCTACGTCTCTTCAGTGTTTCTCCTCCTACCTAAGTAATAGGACGCAAAAGGTAATTTATGATAATTCCTCCTCCGAATGGCTTACAAACCACAGAGGTGTACCGCAAGGATCCACGCTTGGACCACTACTATTCACTATCTACATTAATGATATCGCAGCTAACCTATTCAATTGTAATTACCATCTATACGCAGACGATTTACAACTGTACATTCATTCACCAGCTTCTCATCTCAACTACGCCATAAACCAGATGAACATAGATATTTCATCGATAAACGATTGGTGCATCAATAATCAACTGGTAATTAATCCATCTAAAAGTCAATCTATCATAATTGGGCATCCTAAACTCACATCTACCTTAAATAAAAATTCTTTACTTCCCCTTAAGATTGTCAATGAAAATATCCCTTTCTGCCAAAGTGTTACGAATCTAGGTCTTATAATCAACGAATCTCTCACTTGGGGTGATCGAACCACTAAAATACGAAAAAATGTAAACAGGACTCTTCATTCTCTATCGCGACTAAAAGCTCTTCTTCCTCATTCTCTTAGAAAAAATCTCGTATCCTCACTCATTTTCCCACATTTCGATTACTGCGATATCGTCTTCCATGATTTATCCCACGAACTTGAGACGAAACTGCAGAGAGCCCAGAACTCCTGCATCCAATTCATTTGAGACCTCAGGAAAAGCGATCATGTAACCGAATCGTACGAGCAATTATCCTGGCTTAAGCTTGATGCTAGAAGGAAACTTCATCTCTTATCCTGTCTTTACTCAATTAAAACTAACAGTACACCACAATATCTTTCCTCACAATTCATCCCTATGAATAATATTCACGATCGCTACACAAGGGGAAATCAAAATCTTCAAATCCCAAAACATAATATCGGAATTTATAATAAATCTTTTCATGTGACCACCTGCAGACTTTGGAACGTACTCCCGCCTGAAATTCAAAATGCTCCCTCCTTACCATCATTCAAGAAGCTTTGTATCAAATATCTCTCACAGGGATAACTTATATTTGTTGTATAACTTTCTATATGTATCTATATACTCTTTAATGATTTAATATTTCATATACTAGTAATTTTCCTTATATTGTATGACTTTCTGTATATACCTTTGTATAACTTCCTGTATATACCTTTGCATTATTTAGTGATTTCATTCTGTAAATATTAGTAATTTAATAATTTAGTTATTTAAAAATTATTTGTAAATTCATAACCATTCACAGTGTATGTATGCATATGTACAAGGGTTAAATGGAAGATGGGACTTATTAGTCCCAATTTCGCCCAATTAAGTCGTTAATAAATAAATAAATAAATAAATAACGGAATTTAAGAATACGAACCTCTAGCGAGAGCCATGCTCGCTGTCAGACATCGGCGTGAAATTTGAACTAAACGTAGACCGGTGGAGTGCCATATCGGTTTCCTCAGCTGCGGACCTCATCGAGGGTGCAAAACGACGAAAGTAACAGGACAAGGAGGCTCGTGATTGGAGGCGAATCATTTTTTAAGGAATTTCACAAGCAGTCTATCATCGGACGTGTTCATCACTGGACTACGAGGAGTTATGTGCTCACCAGTCTTTTGCTAGAAGAAGGATGTTCTAATATTTAAGTGGTGCCGTGCTTTGGTGCAATAAGAGGATAAAATAAGGGAATTATCTCAAATATTTATTCCCGAGCTAACAACAATGGATTGATATTCCTTCCATTATATGTATTCCTCACCGATATTCCATCCATTTCTTCGTTCCCGGTGATTGTGCTTCTGTGCCTAAGTGGCTCGCTCTCTTCTCTTCGTAGGTCTTATTCCTTGAAGTAGTGAGTGTAAATGCGAACATTTTCTATAATTTGCAGTGCTACCCTTTTAAAAGTGAATAAAATCGTGTTAAGTGCAAGATAAATACTGACCCCTTACAGTGGCGGAGGGATAGCGGATATTAACCAAGCCGTTTAAAAGGTAAGCAGATATTTTTCACATACATGTTTCATTCATTTCATTTCATGATTACCTTGTTGTCTGAGGTGCTTCAAATTCTGGTCGTGGCGCTTAGTTGGCGCTATAGAAGTTTCATGGTAAGCGCTGATATTCTCAAGTTTAACTGCATCGTAATTTACGATTTGTAATTAATTCCTAGTAAATGGATCCAAATAAATTAAAAATATAATATATTGCTTCAATAAGAATAAAAATGAATACTCAAGGGCTGTATTTTATAACTTACGCGAGTTATTATCACTTGTAGTCAGGATCCGAAATGCTACTTTAGTGCGACTGTCATGGCGGATCTTCTAAACAAGTTACATCAAACGGAAGAAGGCTGTTACAAAAATATATTATCATAACTTCATCAATACTTAATAAAACTTATTCAAAACATTAATATGGCAATACTATAACTTACCGTAATAATTTTAGTATAATATCTTTTAGATATTTTCAAAAAATCAGTAAAATTTGTTGTTGCGTAATCTAAGATGTAGATTCACGTCAACATGGCGGCTTCGTCTGTCATAAAAAGATTGATGTGGGTGGGATTTGCGGTGGGTGGCGGGTAGTTCATTTTTATTGGCTTAAACAATTCAAATCATCCAATGAACTAGCTCTTATCAAAGCGAACAGCCAATCATATTTATCGTTGCTAAGAATGATTTTTATGCAATGGCATCCATGATAACGTTTAAGAAATGAAAATTAAATATAATTCCGTTTTGTATTTTTCATTAATGTTTAATCATGTATGGTGAAATGTTTCTCCATAATTAATACCATCTTTTCAATGTAAAATTTAATTTTTAGGTGTTTCCCTTGACCTTGAACATTCATGAAGTTATTTTGATATTTTAATTTTCTAAGTACTTCTAATTAAATGGTCACGTTGAAATAAACACATTCCTCCATCTTGGTTTTTTTATATGAGATAGTCCTTCAATAATTAAAACAAAAGCATAATTTCATGATTTATCTAGCTTTAGCTGTGATACTTTTAATTTAATCTACATAAATATTGTATTATATGGGTTGTTTTCAATAGAAGTAAAGCACATGATTAAAAGGAATATTACGTTATGAAATTCAATCTGCAATCTCACTATGGTATTAAATTTTAATGAATTCACTATTCAGTTAAGATAGAGTACCTGAAAGTTATATTTAAACAAACTGTCCGAAACATCTACCTACCTTTCGTTGTATTGATTATTGATTTTATCGCATAATATGTTACAATAGGTTAATAATCTTATGTAAACATATGCTGCTGCGCATTTGTCTTACATTGTAGTCTTAATTAAATCAATTGAATATATTTTAAGTTATCCTCTCTCTGGCATCAAGTCACAAATACTTTATTCAGCTCAAATAAACTATCTGCCGTTTGGTAGATGCAAGTTGATCAAAATTGTTCGTGCAGAAACTTTGGCATCCTAAAATGTTGATACTATCCTATTAGGTCATATTTAAAATATTTTCAAAAAGCTGCATTTTAATTCAATAACTCTTGAGATCAAAAATTTATAATTGAGTGTTTCTTGTTTGCTTCACTTTATTTATCATAATTTTTTCACCATTATATAGGTATGTCTGAAATGCCATTTTGGATTATATAATGGGAAATCATTGCTCTGCCTCTGTGTTTATTTATAGGCCATAAAATTCAAAAACTATTCATTTATTATTTAAACTTTCATGTTTAGATTTTATTCTCGATTAAAATCTATTTTTTGTATTGATTTAATTGGCTGTACTTCTTTTGATACTCAATAATACCATATGAGAAGCGAGGCTTTAAGCAAAAAATAGTTTAGATTGGTTCCATATCTGTCAGTGACAGGAAAAATACATTTGAATCAGATCTCAATATTTTGATATGAGTTTTAAAATAAATATATCTGATTATAACTCACTCTTGCCATGTACCATGAGTCTAGTATTCTTTGACATGGTTAAATAATTATCAATTAGCAATAATGTGGATTATGTCCGTTCTATGATGCAGTAAAACTTAAGATATTATCAATACTGTCATTCCATCCCATTTTTGGTAATTTAGTTCCCTTTCCGATAATGCAGACTCGCCTCAAACAATCACAATGATATCGACTGTATAAAAAATAACTTTTGTAGTTATATAGTTTACATAGCTTTTAATTTTCATTATTTGGGTTTACCTAGAGTACTAATTGACAAAGATTGGAGTTAAAAAACAATGAAAGTCGGGAGATAGAAATACAAAGCCAAATAAAACAATATTATTTACATATTTCAAAATATAGTAATGTATAAAAACTTGAAGAAGAAGTTAATAAGGGTGTTTCCGTTGAAATTTATACAATATTTTAATCTATTCTTTCGTCTTTCATTATCAATTCATTTTTAGTTCAGATAGTATTAGTAGTGTAGTAGTAGGTAGTAGTAGGTAGTGATTATTTCATCATGATATAAGTGCTTGAGATTGAAAAACTATGGAATCTCAGTGGTGTATTACAATCGAAATCGTAACTAGAAAGAATTGGGAAAGTTGAAACTTCTTTTTCTACCCTTCACTTTGATTTTAATTTCTTTCCACCAATTTCAGATAAAACATGATAAATGCGATAACACTTCAATCTAGCATTACTAGTAGCTTAACAATTTGTTTATAATGATTTTGAAGATGATTGATTAGTCCTTTATTGTACTAAATACTTCAAAAAATAAGTAATAAAAGTTGGTTGGTTGATGTTTTTTTGTACCTCTTAATTACAGCAACTTTTCATTTTGGTTGAAAATGTGGGTCATAAATCATTTATGTGTTTAAATCGTTCAATTGTTTAATCTTATGTAATACGAACGGATAAAATTATTTGTGCTACATTTTTGATTATTTTACCAGAAATATTAATTTATTATCGATTTCATGATTATATTTAAAATACTACTAGTGAGTAAGGTGATTACGAATTAAATTTCTGTAAAAAGTTTCAATTTTATTTGCAGTATCTCTAAACATTTTTCTTATTTTTACAGGAAGTGTGACGTTGGAGATTTCTGCTCAGCGAAGGACGAGGAAAGGTGCAGTTATCAACGAAAGGTAAAATTAGAAAATAGTTCCCGGAGAATAGGGTCCGAGTTGGGTTAGGGGTCCCGAGGGCTAGGTGTTGCAGGAAGTAAGCAAACTACTTCCCATTCTTTTATTTTAAAACATTTTCACAAAGATTTAATGTTCTTTACGTTATTTAACGCAGGATTTTCAAGAGTTATTTTGTATTAAATATATTTAATGTTAAATACCACATATTTCGCAATCCTATCTAGGTTGTAATATCAGGTCTTATGTTAGTATACTTCTAATGAAAAAATATTCTGTTTTTGAATTCTCGAAATATAGCAACTCTTGATTAAATCTAGTTTAAATGTCTGGATTATAGCGCTGAAAATAGAATGCCAAGAAAGAATAAGCTGTTATTTTATGAGTTAGTTGATAATTTTAAAAGACTTAATGGGCGCCCATGGAAGTAGGAACCAGGCATTAGTAATAATAATGATTTCCTTGGATTTAGTATTAGTAAGAACCTACGCTCTACTTCCAAGCACTGAGTCAATCTTTGAGATTTTGAGTTCAATGCACGCAACCGCGAAGAGAAAATTAGGATAAACCTGCAATATTCAGCGTCTTCTTAGTGCTCTACTTTCAAGGATTTTCATGTTTACATTATTCTGCCTCCAGCTCGATCTTTATGCACTTCTGTCGCTTCATGGGTCTACAACCGGGGAAATACAATATTTCTGTGAGCAAACAGCAACGCATACAGAATGTAAGAAAGACCTTATGACTTATTGCGGCAGACTTTTTCTCCTTCACGTCTTCTCAAAATTCAAGCAAGTGTATTTTCATCGCTTACATACTTCGCCATTCCTGGCCTCTGGAAGACCGCTGTGATGGTGTGGTGGCATCTTAGATGTCCCGCGTGTGCGTAGGAGTGGTGCTATCCTCGATGGATCCTCCACAACACACCTTACCGTAGTAGCACCAGAAAGTGAAGGGGAGAACGTTCTGTCGCGGTAGCTTAATTGGCTAAAGCATAGGTTCCCAACCTTTTTCGAGTCAGCGCCCACTTTTTCAGTTAAGAATTTGATAGCGCCCCCCTTAGGTTAATTACATTTTACATGCTGTATATTGAAAAACAAGAGCAATTTTTTTAGTTTTCTTTAATCTTAAGATAATGAAATATTGAAGTATTGTTTACAGAACGATTAAACTATGTTATTAATAATTAATATAATATTGTTAATGAGACAGCTGAGCTCGATACGATGAAACTAATTTATCAATATTTGGTGCCATTTTTGTCATTAATAACCTTAAGTCACCGCGTTCCACTATTGACAACCTGTTTCTTTTCTTAGTTAATAGATTGGTCACCGTGATAAACCTTCGTTCTGCTAAATATGAGGACGGAAAAGCAATGAAAAATGTATTTACTGCAGCCCATAAGGCTGGATATAATATTGGAATTTGATGTTGAAGCCAAAATTCTTGAAACCCATTTTTACTTTCTCCATATACGAAGTATAGAGAAAGTATTGTTTTCATGAAAAAATTCGACTTCGAGATTTTAACGGAAATACATGTTTTGGGGTCCCTAGAACACGTTTTGACCATTTTCGGAATGATGTCTGTGTGTATGTGTGTGTGTGTGTGTGTGATAGTGGGCGCTCTAACGTGAAAACTATTAGTCGTATCAATACCGAACTTCATATATAGTACTGTGGTGTGTGCTGTCAGAGTTGATTAGTTTTTGGAGAAAATCGGTCAACCGGAAGTCGAGCTTTATTCATCAAAGCTCATTTCCGGTTTTCAGGTTTTCAAAATATCTCCATAAATATGATATATGCGTATATTGTATACCTTATAAAAGTTTTAGATAATGTTATTTACTATAACTTTTGTATTTATTATATTTTTGTATCACCTGTTGATTAGGAGTTATTCGTGAAATACCGATAAACCGGAAGAAGATGATTATGTACTTTGTGGGCGCTCTAACATGAAAACTATTTGTTGGATCAACACCAAATTTCATATATAGTACTTTTATTACAGTCGTTAGAGTTGATTAGTTTTTGGAGTAAATCGGTCTACCGGAAGTGGAGCTTCATTCTTCAAAGCTCATTTCCGGTTTTCAAAATATCTCCATAAATATGATATTTAGGTATATACTATTATTTATAAATGTTTTAGAAAATGTAAATTACTATAACTTTTGTATGAAACATATTTTTGTATCACTGATTGTTTAGATGCTATTCATGAAATACTGATAAACCGGAAGTTGCTGATTATGTACTTAGTGGGTGCTCTGGGCTCTATGGGCGAAAGGCCAAATTCGTCGTTTTTTATCGAGCATGTCCCGAAAAACATTATTTATAATGTTTGTGACGTAAAAGATAATATATATAAATAAATCACTCATCTTCCAAGTTAAGATGGAATATAGAGTTCGAAATTACTGTCGTAGATAAATATTTACATCTTATATATGGAGAAAGTCATGTGCTGGCCGCATCAGATTTTTACTTTCTCCATATACGAAGTATAGAGAAAGTATTGTTTTCATGAAAAAATTCGACTTCGAGATTTCAACGGAAATACACGTTTTGGGGTCCCTAGAACACGTTTTGACCATTTTCTGAATGATGTCTGTGTGTATGTGTGTGTGTGTGTGTGTGTGTGTGTGTGTGTGTGTGTGAGTGTGTGTGTGTGTATGTGTGTGTGTGATAATGGGCGTTCTAACTCGAAAACTAAAAGTCGTATCAATACCAAACTTCATATATAGTACTGTTGTGTGTGCTGTCAGAGTTGATTAGTTTTTGGAGTAAATCCGTTAACCGGAAGTCGAGCTTTATTCATTAAAGCTCATTTCCGGTTTTCAAAATATCTCCATAAATATGATATATACGTCTATTTTATTACTTATAAAAGTTTTAGATAGTATAATTTACTATAACTTTTGTATTTAACATATTTTTGTATCACCGGTTCATTAGGAGTTATTCGTGAAATACTGATAAACCGGAAGAAGATGATTATGTACTTTGTGGGCGCTCTAACATGAAAACAATTTGGCGGATCAACACCAAATTTCATACATAGTACTTTTATTACAGTCGTTAGAGTTGATTAGTTTTTGGAGTAAATCGGCTGACCGGAAGTCAAGCTTCATTCTTCAAAGCTCATTTCCGGTTTTCAAAATATCTCCATTAATATGATATTTAGGTATATACTATTATTTATAAATGTTGTAGAAAATGTATTTTAATATAACTTTTGTATGAAACATATTTTTGCATCACTGATTGTTTAGGAGTTATCCATGAAATACTGATAAACCGGAAGTTGCTGATTATGTACGTTGTGTAAAGCTCATTTCTGGTTTTCAAAATATATCCATAAATATGATATATTGGTATATTGTATTCCTTATAAAAGTTTTAGATAATATAATTTACTATAACTTTTGTATTTAACATATTTTTGTATAACCGGTTGATTAGGAGTTATTCGTGAAATACTGATAAACCGGAAGAAGATGATTATGTACTTTGTGGGCGCTTTAACATGAAAACTATTTGTCGGATCAACACCAAATTTCATTAATAGTATTTTGGTTTGTGTCGTTAGAGTTGATTAGTTTTTGGAGTAAATCGGTTAACCGGAAATTGAGCTTAATTCTTCAAAGCTCATTTCCGGTTTTCAAAATATCTCCATAAATATGGTATTTAGGTATATACTATTATTTGTAAAAGTTTTAGAAAATGTAATGTACTATAGCTTTTGGTTGAAACATATTTTTGTATCACTGATTGTTTAGGGGTTATTCATGAAATACTGATAAACCGGAAGTTGCTGATTATGTACTTTGTGGGCGCTCTGGGCTCTATGGGCGAAAGGCCAATTTCATCGTTTTTCATCGATCATGTCCCGTAAAAATTATTTATCATGTTTTTGGCATCAAAGATAATATATAATATTAATAACTCAAATTCCAAGTTTAGATGGAATATAGAGTTCGAAATTATTGCGGTAGATAAATATTTACATCTTATATATATGGAGAAAGTCATGTGCTGGCCACATCAGATTTTTTAATTTAAATTTCAACTCTTCATTTGTTGACAATTCAATAAACTCCTCCTGCAGTGATAATCCTTTGATTTCTAAGTTAGAGGATGGTTCTATGACCCAATCTGGAATAACCATATTGAGTAAATCCTCAAATATAATTGTAAAGTCTTCTTTTAGTGCTTCCAAATGCTGGCAGTAAGCGAGAATGTCGTTATCATTAGTTTTCATTGAAGAAAGATTTGGAAACTAATGAAATTGTGTTTTACCCAAATTTTTTTTGTACAAAGCAAGTTTTAACACAAACGCAGAGATAATTGCCTTGGCTTTGATCAAATTCAAATCATTTCCTTGCAGTTTGTTTCATTAAATTTGTTGTATAAATCTGTCAAATAAGCAATATCGCTGTTACATTTCAATAAATTCACTCTCAATAAATCATCTTTGCTTTCAAAAAACTTAGTAACTGCTTCAAAGAGTTCAAAAATCGTTTTAGACAAGTACCTTTTGACAGCCAACGAACTTCTTTGTGTAATAGTAACCGATTAAAGTTTTGCTCATGAGCTCCGTCATTATCGACATACGGTTGGTGGGGTTGTGTGGCGGCGGAGAAGGTCCTTTGACCGAAAGTACGTGGTAGGGTGAGGGCCGCTGCTGTCCCTGCTGGCTGCCTCCGGGGTGCAGGAGCTGTTGCTGTTGTTTGTGTTGGTGCGGGAAACTGTGCGGGAAACTGAACGCAGGAAAGAGTCCTGCACTTGTGTTGCGTCTATGAGAGAACGCATGTGTCGCAGGAGATGTGAAGGCTTATGATCTCCAAGTTCTTCTGCTGTGAGAAGTTGCCGAACCCGCTGCTCCTCGGAGAGAGAGACGCGCTGTATCAACTGAGATTTAAGTGTCTGGTAACGCGGTTGGAGGGTTTATTATGAGGTCACTTATTTCACTGGCGAAGCGATGGTCAAGGCTTCCTACGACTTAATTGTACATAGTTAGGTCCGAGGTGATGTTGGCCAAGGAAAATTGTGCTTCGATCTGGGCGAACCATACTGCAGGTTGAGCTGGCCAGAAAGGGGGAAGTTAAGGCGTGACGCGATAGGTGGCAGCAGGGCTGATGCCGGCGGAATCGGAGAGCGGGGATTCCTTCTGCGATGGTTGCGGAGGTAACGACACTTGCTGTTCTTGTTGTAGTTGCGGAGCCTGTTGGTGTTGCAGCTGTAGGGCTGCTAGTTGTTGGGTATGTTGCTCTTGCTGGGCAAGGTGCTGCTGTTGTAGTTCCGCGAGTTGCGACTGAAGTTTGGCGAGTTGCTCCGCGTTTCCCATGGTTGCTTTAGACGCAGCTAGCTTGACGAAGTGGTCTGTGGAATGCTTTGTGAGATGCGTAGAAAAGTCCGTGTAGCGAGGTTCCTGATGATGTCCGTAGAGGCCAGGAAGCCGGTGAGGAAAGTTGCCGAATTTGTCTTTTGTCAGGGGTCACCTATGTAGCCGACGATCAACGTACGAGTTTCATAATCGTTTTTATTATCTCTCCATGTCCCAAGTCTACAACAACAATACTTGTTATTCGTAACCAAAATAACAACAAACAATACAAAAAAACGCGG
Organism: Sympetrum striolatum; assembly: GCA_947579665.1. NCBI lineage: Eukaryota > Metazoa > Arthropoda > Insecta > Odonata > Libellulidae > Sympetrum > Sympetrum striolatum. Next base: position 20,820,976 of record OX388352.1, on the reverse strand, counting down.
CGGGCGCGGTGGCGATTCGCGGAGTATCGCCACAGTGTGTAAGTCAAATTGCAATCTCTGTGTACGTTTTCGTTTACATAATTCTAAAATAGGATCTCAAATTATTACTTTAATACTTTATCATTTCTATATTTAACATTTAAATGTAGCATTTCAACGTAACATTTCAATTTCAAAAATACTAAATCTTTCATCCAGACACTTTTTCTCCTCAAAATCAATGTGTGGGCAAATGTTACTCAACATGTGCTGTGGGAGCCCGAAAAGCTTAGACTGAATAATATAAATGGTGGTGTTGCTGAAAATTGCACCCTGGAAAGTGTAAGTAATTTTCATCTTTCTTACATCCTTAAGCAATGTAGTGTGTGTTTTAAAATCAGAAAGTAAGTAGATGTCATCATTCCAGGTAAATGTGCCAGATTACTATGTGGTAGTTTTTGCAACCATATCTTTTATGTTGTGACCATTTTAAATTTTACCTTGCACCATAACGCCTAAAGGGCCGTATCGTGATTTTTTCATTGCTTGGTCCACGACAACAGAGAAGGAGAAGATTGGAAACAGATGTGGAAGATGCAAAAAGTGTAGACTTAGAGATTCGTAGAAGTGAAATTGAAAATGATTTGACTGCGGAAGCAGGTACTGACATAAATAACTAAGAAAGTTTTTCGGGAGGCATAAATGTAGAGAATTATCGTAAAAGTGGATCAGATAGTGAATTTTCTTGTAGTGATGACAGTGATTACGATAAGGAAGACTCGTTCAATGTTGCTAGCTTTATATCTGAACTAATTGTATGGGCTAGAGACAGTAAAGTAAGCCATGAAAAAATAAGCGCTCTTCTAAAATGGCTAAGAACACACCCTAACTTTTCAGCTCTTCCGTCAGATGCACAGACGCAACTTAAAACACCATGGTTTACTGATATTGCAGTGATAGGTGATGGGGGAAAATATTATCATATCAGTGTAGCTGTATCAGTGTAGCAATGTTGTTGCATCTGATGGAGTTGCATAAAAAACTAGAGAATTCTGTCGAGTTGAGATTGCAGTTCAACTTCGATGGTTTGCCATTCTAAAAGTTCTGGCATGGTCAATTTTGATGACTTTGTTTGACTATCCTGAAATAGATCCTAGCGTTGTTGGAGTAAACCTGAAAGCTCTAAGACCTATTTGGAAGCATTCGTTACTGAAATGACATACCTTACAACTGATTTCCTCTCATAAGAAAAATAAAAAAAGCCATACATTCTTATGTTGCCGATTCTCCTGCAAGAAGTTTTGTTACAAATACAAATGCTCATAATGCATATTATGGTTGTTTTAAATGTAAAACAACAGGTGATTGGTATGATAACCGGGTTATTTTTAATGAGATGGATGCTGAGTTACGGAAAGATGACACATATGTCTATGTCTATGTAAGAACCCTGCAAACCGCCTTTCGGCGTGTGGCAGGGGGTGCAAGCACCTTGACTCTATTTTCCTAAACGGTTGCTTTCGCGTATACTTTTCGGAAAAAATGAATTTCTGAAACAATTCGTTCTAGCATCTATTTCCCTAATCTTTTTGGCAGTATCAGAACGGCCCATATAACAGGGGGGTCGCATTATATCGGTTACATCATCTGAGAACGTAATTTCTCTGAACTTATTTAATAAATTTATCCCTTGAATTTTTCTTCTATCTTCTAATGATTCCCATCCCGAGTCCTGTAACATCTGAGTGACGCTCGCGGTTTTATCGTAGCAATTTTTTACAAATCGTATCGCCTTTCGTGGTACTTTTTCTAAATCCCGAGTATGACATTTCTCGGCCGGGTCCCATACACTACATGCATACTCAAGGTGAGGCCTAACTAACGCTAAGTAACATCGCTCGCGAACTTTTTCTTCGCTCCTACCGACGATTCTTTTAAAGAAGCCGAGATTCTTAAGTGCTTTTCCACATACATTTTGGATGTGGGCACTCCATGATAGATTATTCGTGAGAGTTAATCCAAGATACTTTACCGATTCTACTGTCATTAGGTTTACCCCTCGGAGACTATAAGAATAATCATTTATTATAGATTTACTTTCGAAGAAGTTAACTACCGAACACTTTTCTACATTAAGCTCTAATTGCCAATCATCGCACCAGTTCATAATTCTATCTAAGTCGTTCGAAATGGTTAATCTATCCTCTGAACTATCTATTTCCCTTTAAATTACTGTGTCGTCTGCGAATATCCTAACATTGCTTTCAATGTGATTGTTGAGGTCGTTGACGTATACTAAAAATAACAACGGTCCAATTACACTGCCCTGAGGGACGCCCGAGGTCACCTTAACCAAGTTGGAACTAATGCCATCGAGTACTACTCGTTGCTCTCTTATCGGTGAGAAAGTCTTTTATCTAGTTCATAACTTCTGCATTGATACCCGCAACTTCTAATTTGTACAGCAATTTATGATGAGGTACCTTATCGAAAGCCTTCCGGAAATCTAAAAATATCAAATCGACTTGCTTATGTTTTTCAGCAGAGTTTAGAACATCGTGTACTAATAGCGCCAGCTGAGACTCGCAAGAACGAATCTTACGAAAACCGTGTTGATTCCTAATTATGAAATTGGACGTTTCAAGAAAACCCATTAAAGAGCTAGCTATTATATGTTCCATAATTTTACCGATCAGTGATGTTAAAGATATAGGCCTGTAATTAGCTGGATCGTCCTTAGAGCCACTTTTAAATATTGGCGTGACATTCGCAATTTTCCAATCCTTCGGGACCTTTCCTTCACTCAAACTCTTGTCAAATATAACTTTAAGAAAAGGTGCTACGCTCTCCGCAACTTCCTTGAACACTCGAGCCGGTATGTCTTCAGGACCCGGAGCTTTATTCGGTTTAATCTGTTGTAATAGTTTAATGATGCCGTCTTCTCTGAAGGTGATTTTCGAAATCGATTCAGGTTTATCAACATTCGGGAGATAATTTGATGTATCGTCAAACATGAAAACGCTTCGAAAAAAAATCATTCAAGATATTAGCTTTGCCTTTAGCATCGCTTACTATATTACCGCTAGTAAACTTTAAGGAACCAACAGTTTATATATGATTTAGGCTCTCCATTATCTACCATTCCAGGGGCAAATATATATTCTTTTTTCCCTCTAGACTGGACGCACCTCATCTGTCTGGGTGTTGTGAAAAAAATCTTCTTGCTTTAACACAATCTAAGAGATTCCACAGGGTTAAGCTATCATTCAAAGATATGTTCCATGTAAACGGTAGACTACAAATGTGTTTTGTGACAGATTACTAACTAAATAAATCCCTATATCTTTGGAATTATAAGGGTTGGAATAAACATTTTCCACTCTCAAGTTTTTGGCCAAGAATAGATACTGTGTTGTCTTTTGTTCCTATGAAATTAATAATAATGATATCACCATTCTTCATTACTATGCAGTTCTCTGGTGGATTGCAGGTTACTTTAAAGTGTTCTATGCTAACTGAAGAGTAGGATGGGGTCATAAAACCTATGGGAATAATTTTCTTGCTAACTATTTTGAAATTGCCAGATGTCTTAATATCACTAACTTCACTGAACTTTGATGCATACCTCTGCTCTTCAGTCGGTCTAATAATTTGCTGTAAAGGATGTTCAGATATTTTTATTTGTTTCTTAATCCCCGGCAATTAATTTACATACTTGAATGCATGAAACTTCACAAATATTAATCCAAACAAATCACAGGCAATTCTGATCGGGAACCCAATATTATTATCCTCTGTCAATAGAATCAGCCTACCGGCGCTTGAATTAAATGGAACCGCAATCCAACTCAAAAAAACGGTAAAAAATCTTGGTCTCCACTTGAATGAGACCCTTACATGGTCTGATTATGTCGTGCAAATTTGTAAAAAAGTTAATTACTCGCTGTATTCACTTCGGCGCTCGGGAAATTTCCTTCCTCCCTCAGTGAAAATACAACTGGTAAACTCTTTAGTTATACCCCACTTCGACTACTGCGATATAGTCTATCATGATCTGTCCGGTGAACTAGCTATCAAATTACAGCGCTTACAAAACTCCGCGGTGAGATATATTTTCAACTTAAAAAAGTACGATCACATTTCGGATTATTACACGAAACTCTCACTACTAAAGCTTGATCTCCGGCGCAAACATCACTTTCTTTGTACCACGAACAAATTTTTATCTACTAAATCTCCCAATTATATTCACTCTTTATTTTTGTCTTTGGATTGCATTCATGACCGCAATACAAGAGGTCGCAAACAACTATTGATTCCTCAACATAGAACCGAGATCTTTCACAATTCATTTACAGTTACAGCTATTAACCTCTGGAACGCACTTCCCCAAGTAATACAAAACTCATCCACCATTTTTACCTTTAAGCGTAAATGTCACAATCATCTCATAACTATCCAAAGCAGAACTTAAATGCACCTAAATTCACAACTCCATCACCCCAACCTTGTTACACAATTGCTTGGTTCTGATCCGCTGCCTCATATCATGAATATATGTACACAATTAACGATTAGTTAACTTAGATTATGTTTTAGTATTTTCCAAATTGCAAGCCGCAGATGTTTTAATCCTTTTGATTTTCGCACTTCTTTTTATTTTTTAATTTAATTTATTATATGTTTTGTTTATTTTCTCTTTTTGTCTTTTAACACTTTCCTATAAACTATGTTATTGATTATTTTCAGTGTAATAGTTCTTTTAATGTATGTTTTTCTTAATGTAATTTCATTTTCTTCATTTCTTTGAGATTTATCTCCCATTGTTCAACGTTTATTTAAATTCATCTATTATTAATGCCAGTTTAGTGAAGTTGATTTATTTTATCTGATTGTTTGTAATGCAGTTATGTTTGTTCTCCTTTCTTTTTGTACATTTTTTATATTTTCACTGCCTGTCTATCATAACCCTTTTCTTTCTCCTTCATCAAAAATATAATTTTCTATTGTAGATTTCGCAGGTTTTTCACACTCCCCTTCCTGTGAGTGTTTTCCTGCAGTGGAAAATTTTTTCCTGAGCCTTCATTTTAGGTTTTTTTAAAAATCCACATACTAGTTTTCTTCGTGTACTTTTGCAAACTATCTCTTTCTTTCTGTTTCGCATATGACGATGGGTTAGGTGTAAGAAGAGACTTTCTAGTCTCAATCTCGCCCGAATAAAGTCCATTTATTATTATTATTATTATTATTAAAATTAGTAACTGATGCGATTTTTAAGATTTTATTAAGGATCTATGTTATCGGGAAAGCGTTAAAAAACCCTTTCCCGATAACATAGAACCTTAAAACTTGACATGTGAATAAAGATCTTAGATATATTTCATATGCGGTGTTTTATATTTCCCTGATCGTCCGTGGCTCGATCCCAGAGAGCCATTTACATTACCCTATGCATTTCAGATGGGGATAACGGAGTCTTAATTTTGGAATTTCCCGATATGATATCAACTTGAAAATTTTAATCAAATAAGTTATATTTCTATCTGGGCGTTATATGTATTCACATCTTCCAAAAGATTCTGGATTCGACAACAGGCGTCTCTACTATTTTAAAACGTACGTCGGGAATTTCTAATTATTTATGATCCGGTTTCGAAAATATTTGAAGCTACATCCCGGTAGGGTAGGAAATACAAAATCATAGGGGTCACGGGAAACACGCTCTTCTTTATTATATCTATAAAAGTGACACCTAATGTGAGTTTTTCGCTAGGGGGAAGCAAATTATTCTTATTTAAAATAAATTGCGTTGATTTTTAAGAATATTTTCTATTCCTTTTTTTTTCTTTAGAGGACCTTCTCGAATTGATGTCGACTTGAAATTTGTATTATCAATATGTTTGCAGAATGCAAGCAACTTTTACTCGTTCTTTATAGAGTAAAACCTCGTAAACACTAACCTTGAGGGACAGCGAAATCTAGAGTTCGGGTAAAAGAAACGTGCAAGCGAAATCGTGACGATTACATTAATATCGCCTAGCTTTTTCACATACACATAGAAAATTAAATATATCAATCACAACAAGTGACAAACAGTAGATATAAATTGATATCATGGTTTAACTCAATTTTCTTTAGGACTGGAAATCGAGAACATTTTACTGCAAAAGTATCGGGCGAAAGATATGATTACATTCATAGGATCTCTCTATATAGCCAAGCTGATCGTTTCCGGAACCCTGAGGGACAACCCTCTAGCACACCTAAATCGGACATGACTTCTATACGTTTGGGTGACTACAAAGGTCCAGAATAACGAGTAAAATCCCATTTCATCTCTTCACTCTCATCTGAAGGAAATTCTCTACTTCATTAACATCCTTCTCGCCAAAATAGCAAACGGTGAATTAATTATCGACTTCTACGTAGTGACCGACTTTTAATCCATTCTGGTATGAAAACAAAAATTAAGGGTAAATATTAAAGAAACTAATTCGCTTTCGATCTCCACTCTTATTTCGGTCGGCAGGAGTGTCTTTAACAGCTCCCACTCCTCAGGTACGCCGTCTGCGCTGGCTCATTCCTCAATAGAATTCGAATGAGTCCACACACGAAGCAATTTTTAATATTCCCTCTTCCCAGGAACCGAGCCTTCCCAAGCCGCAGCAGTCGTTCTGACCGCATCTAAGACTGTCCATCTCATCGTATTGCACAGCGCAAATCACAGCTGGCCCCAAACGAAGCGAATAAAGAATTCTATTTCATGAGGGAAATGGCATGATCTAGAGGCTGAAGCTCGTTGTACTTGCTGGAAAGAAGAACTTTCACATAGTTGAGCTGTGATTCTTCTAAGCTATGCGTGGCATCATCATCCATCGTGAGCATAAGCTGAGCGTGAGCTGATTTTGTACTTTCATACAGCAAATAAATTTCAAGAGCTACCTACTCCCAGAATGCGATTCCGTCGATTTGCACCTTCTTGTGATGAGAATGATCCCTGAGCAGTTCAGATTGGTCAATTTCCTTAAAACAGCGTTGGCTCCCGGATTTTCCTATCATCCACACTAAAAGCTTCTCTTATCCAATTGCTGGTGAGAACAACAGTGAAAACAACGAATAAAACTCCATATGACGCTATGTATCTATGCCAAGGCTGCAATTTTGGTTCATGTTACAGAGAAATTCGTGATGTGCGAGTATGCATTAACGAGGTTTTACTATAGGAGAAAAGTCTATAAATAGTAGATACCCAGAGAAGCCTCTATATAAAATAGATATTTTATAAAGTTTACATGATATTATTTATTCTGAGTATATCAATGTCTCAAAATGAATATGATTGGTGTCCAAATATAAAAATAATATGTGACAAAACAATCAATATAATGGATGCAGTGAAGTCATTGTAAAAGATTGATTCTCCATGCCAGAAATACTGAGACAACCTTCAGAAATGTATATTTCTTCATTTGTGCTGGCACATCACAGAGTAGTTTTCCAATTGAACTAGAATCAAGCATGTGATTGGCAATTAACAGTGAGTTTATGTAAATGAGGAGTCACCTTCCTTCAATTGTTTTTCATAATGGTAAAAGATTTCAATGGAAATGAAAGAGCTGAAGCTAACAAACACTTAAAATGCTCATTGGACTTAATTGCTGGATAATTTTTAATTCAGAGGAGTCAAGAAATATTCTCTCTTCCTATGACATGATCAAGTGCTACTTGGCCTTCCAATAGCCAAGTAAGTACACTTCTCTCTAGGGTAGAAATCTCAATTCCAGGAGGGCATCTTAATATGCCAACAATGACAGTTGTGATATATGTGATAAATTGATACTACCACAAGATTCCCATAGAAGTGGAAGGGATTATAAATTCCCTCTTCAGCTGAATAATAAAACATATCCTCCATTACAGCATTATCAAATGAAATAATATCATCATCTTAGTAGGATCTAAGAAAATTACAACAAGACTGTCCATTGGATGGCAAGCTTACATGGTATGAGCATCATTAAGAAACATTAAATGTGAGTCAACAGACAGGCTTTGGCGATAAAAAATCAAGCTATATCAAATAACAAATTAATCATTCTTAACCGAGAAATGACTTAGTGGAAACCAACCATAAACTATTAAGTAGAAAGAGAAAAAATATTGAATGTGCATAACTTTTTAGATATCCAGCCATAGAATAAAATGAGCCATACATTGAAAGAAAGAGTGATTTTGACTTAAAATAGACAACATTACTATCTTGATGATTATAAATCAATAAATAAAGTAATTTTATTTTTAAGTTAGCAAGTATTAATTTATCAATAGATTATACTTTGCATAATTTTCATTAAAATATAAAAATAAATGAATTCAAGTAACTGCTTTGAATTTATTTAAAAGAATTTTACTCATTAGCTTATCCAGCAACAATCACATACTTTTATAATAAAAATCAATTCTGGTGATTAGTGAAACTAAAAGGACACTTGTTAATTTTTAAGTCAGAGAAAAGTCTAATTATAATGACTAACTCAACCACAGAGTGTAACTCTAAGTAGGCAGCTTCAGATGAAATGCATGGAAACTGATAATATTTCTAATTAGTAAATTAGAATCACTACTCATTCCAAGGCTTCATAAAATGATTTTAATAATGAATTGGGGTCACAATGACTTTATCCGGTCATAAAAATGGTACTCATCCATTTCGCATAAAAAATATATTCTGATGAAAGATTTTGATGAAGATGAAAACTGATTCATCAACTCTCTTCACAAATGATTCTTAAACTCATACAAATACAAATTTTAATATATTTTTAATTTCAAGTATGAACCATCCATCTGATTCTTATGTTGTATCAATATGTATACTCCAGATTGCATTTATATTTGCATCGATCACTGAAAGTAGTAAGACTGACTTTAGTTATGTAAGATAGATTTCCTAATTACGCCCTTCAACATTTCATTTCTAATACCTTTTTTCCTTTCAGTTTGATCGATCCAGCCGTGGCAAATCTGAGAGTCTATGTGGCTTGGAGGAAGTTTTAAGTTGCATGACAAAAATGGAGTTCAATGATGAGCAACTGTTTCGCTTTAAGGGGATGTGTTGGACTGATTTTGTAAGCTACATTGACAATGACAGAGGAGGTAATAAGTCCAGTGATGAAGACTATAGTGAAAGCAGCAGCTCATCATCTAGTACTGCATCATCTCCTAAAAGTGCCAGAAAAAATACAAATGATGGTAGTATCACAGTAGAAGCTACAATAACACCTGTCTCATCAATGACTCCTCCTGCATCATCAACTCCTCCCTTTGTACCTAAGATGCCACCATCAAAGCCAATGATTCTTGCTAGAACAGGACCAAGAATCCGTATACCCCTGATGAGAACACAGAGTGAAAAATCGTTTGAGCGGAGAATGGCTGGAGCAATGTGGCATGGCTTGGACAAGGCTCTCCCAGAAAGGGTTTTACCATTAAGACCAAGTCCATTAGTGCAAACTCTCAGTGAAAAAAATCTGCTTGTATCAAAGGAAGCTCTAGCATCACCTGTATCAACAACTAGTCGAAATGAAAGTAAAAGGAGAGAGGCAATTTGGGATCTGTATCAAAGTGAATGTACCTTTTTGTATGATCACTTAATGGTCCTAAAAAATGTGAGTATTAATTCATATACTAAATAACTGTGATATTAAACTGCGAGTTGACTGCTGAGGCATGATATGGCATGCATATTTGGTATCATCTAAGAAATCAGATTTACTATTTAAATTTGTTCATCTGATGTAAGCTCATTTTATAATTGGAGAGGAAACAATAATGGAAATATTATTTAACTTCAATATTTATTATATAATATACCATTACAATTCTTCCTTGTATGAAGGTGTGGATGATACACAGTCATTCCTAAAAGAGGAGATCACATATAGTTTCTTCGTAGACCCATTTCTGCAGTGATGCATGATACCCCATCAGTGTTCTAGCAACATTGCTAAACTTCAAGGATGTGTCTATGTTGAATTCTTCTCTTTCCTTACCGCTTTCCAAAAATATGCGCTATTATTTATTAACATAGATATAAAAAATTAATAAAATCGTATGTGATACTTAATTTTTGAGCATCCATTGATTTCGTAGGTAACCTTTTTCTGGTCCATTTAGTCCACCCATTCCTTGTATTCTCAGTAAATTTCATTATCTAGGGACAAGGAATATATGTTCTCTCAACAGAGATGTACACTACTGCGTTTCCAAGGGTTCTCTCTACTGAGCCTGAAGCTCTTCATCCCACACTGTCTCTTTTAAGCCTAGGAAGTTTGATAGATGAATAACAGAATGACTGTATCGTATGATCTGAATCTCCTTAACAATTAAATTTCTTTCAATACAGCACAATCGATATCTCTGTTTGAAAAATATGGTGTATAAGGTATGGGCAAGTCCACTATGGCTCCATTGACCATTAATCTCTATTCTCATCTAAACTCATCAGTGGAAACATTTCCAGGAATTTCTTCATTTCCTCTGAGTTAGTGGAAAAAGAACACCGTTTTGCTTAGAATTTTGAAACGGTCATCACTGTTGTATAGGGATCAAGTTACTTTCCCGTAAAGATAATGAAATGAATTTTTAGCTGAGGAATATTATTGGACTTGAACAGGAAAATATATTTTTAAGTAATTTTTTACGCTTTTAGTTATTCAACAGTAAATTCCCATAACTGAAAATTTATCTTTGTTTCAATCACTCTTTTCAATATCAAATCTCCATAGAAATTGCTTTGGTCACACAGACAAGTAAACTCTATGAATATGAGTCCAATACTGTGATGTCTGCCTACAGTAAGCAGACTAAGGTCGGTTTGAATTGAAGAGTAATTGCCACTACAGATACAAAATTTTAGACAATATAGGCTTAAATAATCCGTAAACAAGGAGAAAATATCCTTTGCTAGCCTACTTGAAATGCAAAACGCTGAGGCTCTTGACAACACAAGTCAGAGGGCTATGTTGGGGCATCCAAGCTCTACTTTTGAAGAGGATTCAAAAGCAGGATTAAAATCAAATGTTAGCATATATAATCAGATAATACATATCTTAAAATATCTATATAGAGCAGGAGTACAGATTCTTGGTATATGCGTATCATTTTTATGCGAGGGAAGCAAAATGGTTAACAATTCGGCGATATAACATTATGCAGCTGCCTGCCCACAGGGACATATTTGTTCCAAATGTTAAAATTTTCAATAAGGCTAAGATGTTAATAATTAAGAATAATTCAATTAATTTCATATTTCTACAAATACTTCTTCATCTAAACACAAAATATGATTAATGTGGTACTGCTAACGTTCCTTGGAAAAATGTCCAAACTTTGGAAATTGAGAACATCAAAAACTACTTAAATATTTATTGTCTTTCATTATGTAAATATCAAAAAATTTAAAAAAAATTGATATCATAATAGAGTACAAACATAATGAATTATTCTAAGAAAAATATCATTAGAATAGGAAGAAAGATAAACTAACCAGAATTTTTTTAATTTATAGGGTAAATATGTACCTTGGACCTTAAAGGGTTAAGCATATGTTTTCGGAATACAAGCAACTTTTACTTGTATTATATGGCCATGCATGTGAACAGAAGTAATGAATGTTTCAAACACACAGTTTTTATCTTACAATCATAGGTTCGATGCCAGGGCAAGATTTGCATTCTTCCATTCATTTAAATGCAAATTCGGAATTTTGTTTCAAGGCAGCCCCGATAATCGACTTGGAATTTTAGAAACACTTATCACAAAGCAAATAGTTTAATCCCATTTCATCTTAAAGAAGTCCTGGGTTCGACACAAGGTCAAGCGGATAAAAATCGATCATAAAAAATTTTAAATTCCCAGCATACGTTTCAAATAGTAGAGACGGCTGGTGTCGAACCTTATATGACCTTTTGGAAGATGTGAACACATACAATGCCCTGGTAGATATAAAGCTTATTTTATTCCATTTTTGAAGTCGATATCATACCGAGAAGGTCCTAAAATAAGAGCGTGTTATGTCCATTTGAATTGCATAGAGGATTGTAAATGGCTCTCTGAGATCGAACCAAGGACCATCAAGGAAACTTTAAACTACATGTATGAAATGTATTTACGACTTATGTTCACTTGCCGGGTCTTATGATTCCATGTTATAGGCAAAGGATTTAAAATAAATCTTAGAAATCCCCCCCATGCATTCTTATGGAAGAAATCAGGTTTTTGTGGCATTCCGGAATCAAACCCATGATGCTGAGGTTCAAATTTTTATTTTTTCTGGTGGTTACATGCTATGGCTAGTAAAATAAGTACCTCGTAAAAATTTCAAGTAAGTGGCACTTGTGGTACATGGTTAGAATTTAGATCGCCTATATATAGGTATATCCGGAGAAACGTCAATAAATAATGGACATATGTATATAGACATTTCTACACACTATACTACACACCAGAGGCGCAGCGAGGGGGGGGGTTTAGGGATTCATCCCCCCCCCCCAAGACTCAAGTACTAGGACTAGCTCTGTGTTATTTTCTGCTGAGGAGTACAAAACCTCAATCATCACGCAAGTCTTAGAGATACACAGTCAGTCATGTGTTTGCGTGATAAATTCAGCAAAAGCTTTGCATATCCTTAAATATGGCTCTGATTTCAGCTAAGGTTATGTTTTCAGCAGCAGAGCAGATAGAGCCGACATTTATATCAACTGTGGGACGCTGTGATAAGAGGGTTTCGCGCTTAACATTCAATGCTTACCCTTCTAAGCATATCCTTTCATACCATAAGATAAGATTTCCATGAGAAAAATTCAAAAGTGCTAATTTGTTTACTTGTCGCAAAAATACAAGTGAAAATTCGAGAAGTAATTCAAAACTCAAACCCTGAAAATAGATATTAAGATTTCGTTTGAGAGACAAACAGATTGATAAAACGCTCGGTTAGATCTTCTGCATATGGCTGTTTTAAGGGTGTGAATTCAAAGCTAAGCTCGTGAGTAGTGCTTTTGAGAAATTCACAGTGAACAGTTTGAAGGAGAGATTAGTTTGGATTTCATAAGGATGGGCATCCAAAAATTCTTTTCACAGTCCGGTAATAGCTCAAGACCTATATCAGAAAAACGTGAGTTAATGGCTATGTGTTTTTGTGAAACGACCATTATTAGGTACATAAATTAGAATTGTCTTATTTTAGGGCTGTTTTGAGAGGGCACATCTCAAGATGAGTTTAGCGACAATTCCAAAGGTACTGGTTCCTTTATTAAGCATTCTGGACGATTAAAAGTCTATGCAGTAGACTCTTCGTTACTCGTGATGACAGATACTGATCCTCATTTTAAATGTATGCATAGATTTATCGGAACTGTGACTAGATGACTTGAAATGAAATTGATGAACTCTTAAAACTGTGACTTAAATTCTTCAGCTTCCTTCCCGATGCAGCCAAGTTTTTCTCTGGTGATGGAATCCCATGAATCTCATGTCTTATCCTGTCAACCACGTGGTCATGCAATGCTCCTTCAAAATTTCAATTCATGAAAAATTTTTGTTTTCTTTGTACGAAAGACTGGGTTTTTGTTAACTTGCAAGAAGGTTAGAATTATACCATGCATGTTTCCAAACTTAAAACTAAAACATATCACTTCATGTCTTAAAATTGCTTTTTTAACTTCATGGACATAAATTGCAAATATATAATTTCAGGTCTACATGGAACCTTTAAAAAAAAATCAGGTTGAAGGATTTGCTATGTTTGCTGAACCCGAGCTTCTTTTTGGAAATTTGGATGAGCTATGTTGTGTATGTAGTTATTGATGTAATTTTCGGATGATTTTGATGTCATTTAAAAATTTAACTATGTTTCTACATGGAAAATTGGTGAATAAAATTCCTTTTCTTTTCAAGGTAACTTACGCTTTCTGCAAAGAGTTCATTAATTTGATACTTCAGCATATAACAACTGGAGGAGAACTACCTACTACAGAAGTTCTAGTGAAGTTATTTCAAAAGGTATACATACCATAGAGGTAGTCATAAATACCAAGAGTGTCTTAAATGGATACAATAGAAAAATTATACTATGGTCTGTGATTCACAACTCATGCTCAATAATTAAACTATTTAGCTTATTACTTTCCTTATACTCACTCTTAGGCTAGTATATTCAATATACAAAGAGAAGAAGAAATCAAGTACATGTGGGCATTTTTATTTCCATGTTATGTTTCTTAATACTATGAAAAATCAATTAATTGTAAAAAAATAATATAACATTTATAATTAAAATTTTTCTTTCTTTGATTGATCAATACATGTCTATTCTCAAAGCTTATAATCAGGGACGGATCCAGGGGGGTGGTCCTGGGGGTCCGGACCCCCCCCCGAAATATCACTTGTGCCTATTTTTCGAAAATAAAACTCAAATAACGCAAATAAACACACAATTTAATAAGCAATCACTAGTGAAAAGATTCGAATTTGTCTAACACAATTCTAACGTCACGTTTTGTGAAAGCCGAAATGTCTTTTATTTTTAAATTTTTTGATCGGACCCCCCCCAAAATTTTTTTCTAGATCCGTTCCTGCTTATAATCCAATCTTTCTTAGTGATCCTGATGTCTATATTTTGTAGAGCTATTTCTCTGCCTTAAGAAGAGTTTCCTCACAATGTCATCATAGACCTTATTACAAAACCTTTCATTTAAAAAGAATTCTGATCAAAGTTCATAAATGATTCTAAAAAGTTTCAGGGAGATAGATATGCTGTCATAACAAAATAAGAGCTAGTAGATATGGTGTTAGTTGGTGCAATAGAAATGCATTGATTGGTTAGCAAACACAATCCATTAATAAATCCTCCTCCTGAAAAGTGTGTCAACCTGTCGTCATCTATTCCCCTTGTGTTTTCTATGATGCATTTGTTACTTGAACATGTGTTCATTGCATTAGCAAAAAGTTTTTCAAAAGCTTTTATGGTCTGAATTTCTTAACAGACAACAGTTCTTACCAATAATCACTATTTTTAAGTCAAGAAGGACAACATCTTTTGAATAATTTATTTTATGTCATTCACCCATTCAAAGTTGACCTTGCTATTTGATTGTTAAGTGTGTGTAATCTTAATGAGAAGATCAAGCCATTTGGAACCCAAAGAGTAATTAGCTCTAAATTCTGTACTACCTCCATAGTTTCATGTTCATAGTCCAATGATATGTTTTAAAACCTTTTTATATTTTCAGAGTTCAAAGGCTAATTCAGTATCTCAAGCATATCACTGCTATGCTTTGAATTACATCAATGCTTTGAACTATCTTGAAACACTGAGACGGCACATTGACTTTTGTGAGTTTGAAAAGGTAAGATGATACAGATTTATGAGGCTATTGCCATTAAACCTAAATTTATTTGTTCATTTCTTTATTCGTGACATTGTATATCAGCTACCATTCTAAATATTCATGGAACCCTATCTTAATTTTTGCAGAAAATAAATTTTGCCAAGAATGAATCATATTGATGTAATTAATTAATTAAAGAATTAATTAATTAATTACATCAATATAATTTTGCTGGATGATAAATACATGAAATTTCATTTTTAGCTGGATCCCACATGAAGTTAAACAAAATTTGTGCCCATTTTTTTTATTATCACATTTTTCTGATGAATTTAAATGAGCCCCTTGTGTAACTAAATGACAAGTGTGTAAAAAGGCTACAAGAATAGGATATATTGGAACCAGTGATATACGCTAAATATATCTCTCAAATTAAAAGGAAAGTCAAATTTTTATGATTTCCTAGAATGCCTACAATAGCCAAGAGCATAGAATTAGAAGGTTTCTGAGCTTGTTGTATAACACTGAGTCTTTTATACCAAATCAATATTTAGCAATAAATTGGCTATTTTTTGCTGTGGAAACCATCATGGAAATTCCCTTCTCACGCGTTTCTGTTCCACTATACCACTGAATGGAACACAAGATTAGTCAGCTTGTTCTGTTATTATATTGCTGGAATTGAGACAACTTAAGTCCTTATCTCAGTCAAGAATCAGAATAATGTAATCAATCCATTTAGATATGTAGCTGAGGACCATCAATACATAATAAACACTGGAACCTTGACCAAACATATATTTGAATGATATTAAGGAAAAACAACAAATGTTTTGAAGGTTATCTGTAGAAGTTAATGGCAAAAGTAACATATTTGTTAAAAAAGAGGGATACATTATTTCTTGTATACAAAATACCATTACCAATGTGGTAAGTGGTATTGCATAGGGTCATTTGCTAACTCTGAATTAAATGTTAATTTTACATAAAAAAGGCCCATTGGGTTAACCCTTTAAGGACCTATTGAAATGCTGTTTTTCCTCTAAATTCTGTTATTTGAGTCAACTAATCATACCAACTCAATTCATATCAAAATATATAGCCTAATTACGAAGATATGATATGAAACAAATATGTCTCTGTGGCTAGCCTAGTGAAAAATGCTTAATATACAATCACAAAACTACTCTAATTTCCTTTAAGAACAAATTATATTTTGACTGAAATACATAAATAATTGATAAATAATATCCAAATGAAATATTTGAAAATAAATTATTTAATATTAATAATAATACTTGTTTTTATGAACAAGACAAAAAAATACTGTTTTCCTATTGAATTCTCTTAATATAAATTGAAGATATTATTCAAATCAAAATATTTGAGTAATTAATACATATTACTTAAATAAAGCATTTAAAAAAGAATATACTAAATAGAGTAAAAGTCCGTTATAACGAGAGCTGACAAAATCTGAAAAGTACTCGTTATAACGCTTAGTCGTTATAGCCGATTTCTAACACTAAATATCCGTCTTCTTCAGCCTAATAGCAGCGAGTGCGGCAGAATGGAACTGTAGGGTTTTTAATCCTTACGCCAATGCTTCATAATGCGAATAAAAGTACGTTCGCTTACCATATTTACTTAAAAATGACGCGCACCCTTTTGGGTCTTTTTTCGGCTCAAAAATCGGGGTGCGCGTTAGAATCGACGACACACTAGATTCGAATACAAAACTTCTCGTTGGCATCTTCCGGCCGAATCCTCGGCTCACCGTTCCATAGATCTCGTCAAACATTCCATCAATCCTCTATCGATGTTTGGACTGTATACATGTTTTTATTCTGTATCGATGTTTGCACCATATAAGAAACTGTACGCCGATAGTTTTTAATTGAAAGGGAATTGGCTACCCCTAAAAAGTTTTTTAAATGAACGATTTCGAATTGGCATTTACGGAGGACATTTTGGCAGGACTTTCGGCATAGACTACTACCGGCGTTTTGTATACGGTGTATACGCGTATACATATTGGCATATATTAGTGTATGCCTGTATAGTACAGACGTATAAGGTGCAGTGAATAGCATGACCACATATTTTAAGGTGCGCATTATATTCGCGAGCAAATGAATGTCAGACGCTCGAATTTCGGGGTGCTCATTACTTACGATGGCGCGTTATTTTCGAGTTCACACATTATTTGATTGATTCATGCATCAGGGAGGGAGGGGAAGAGGTTACCCTGGGAATCCGAATCAGCACTGCTTTCATCTCCTATATTCCCACCGATCCTGGATCAGACGATTTAGTGCCAAGCCTCTTATGAAAACAAATCCCACGGATGGATGCCTATATGATGGGATGGGATGGGAAAATAACAAATTCCGGGGCTGACTAGAGAGGTCGTCGCCAAATATTAATGAGACGAGGTGATAAGATGTACAGAGGGATAAAGGGGAGAGTGAAACTAGTGAGAAGTTTCTAATCAAAGATCTCTGTAACATTATGGCCGAGGAAGGGTGACGCGAGATGTGGGAAACAAATTCATGAATCAGGTGACGATAATTTTTGCATTTAATATTTTTCTGCCGTTTGAAGAGATAACGCTCCTCAAATTAGCGTTGACTTGTCGAACTTCATCTCTCACGTCAATTGACGATTCCAAGATATACCTCCTGCAAAACAAATATAGAAACGTGGCACTCGTTATAACGATACTTCAGAAATGACCACTCGTTATAATGGACGTAACTTCCTATCCTTTTTGCAGTGAGACGGACAACAGCCAAAACATCACTCGCTATAACGCAACTCTCGTTATATGCCGTACTCGTTACAACGGACTTATACTATAGTATATTAAAATAAATTGATACTACAATCAAGTATAAACAATTTGAATTAATCTAAAAAACATATTAGGATAGGACAAAAGATAAACCAACCAGAATTTTTTTAATTCATGGGACATATTGGTCCTTAAAAGGTTAAACTTTCAGACACTTTTTTTATATTTTTGAGCAAGGAACACTCACTAAAAGCCTTGAGCTGATTCATGTTACACAAAGTGTATGTTTCTTTTGTGAGTTCGGACTCTTTTGTCTATTACAATTTTCCATTCCCTGTTAGTCAATGAAATTTTAACTACTTGTTGATAGTTCAATCATGCTTGTATGCTATACTTCTTTATTTATTTAGTGGTGTAACAGAGACTCTCGCTGCAAGAAATTACAGCTCACTGATTTATTAGTCGCACCAGTTCAACATATCATGAAAGTACCACTGATATTGAAAGATATTGAATCTCGTACTGAAGATCCTGTGGAACGCGAGCAAATTGCAGAAATCTTAGCAATGGAAGAGAACTCAATAAGTGAGTATAGCAGTACCTATTAATTTTTGTAGAATATATATTTCACAAATGAATGATCAATTAAGGAAGATGATTGGGTTATGTTTTGGGGTCCGTAGAACACGTTTTGAGCATTTTCGGAATGATGTCTGTGGGTATGTGTTTGTGGGCGAAGTAAAATTAAGCTTATGGTCCATGCATGAGCGAAACCTTGACGAGTAGAAGGGTAAGTTCCTATGGAGGAGGCAAACTTTCGAGCCAACAATTTGATTCGTGTAAAGTCAAATCAAGAAAATTCGGTCAGTAGTTCTGGTTTCCATTTCAACATTCAATTCTCTTTTCTAAGAGAATCCTTCTACCGAAAGGCTATGTTTTTAGCTGCTCAATCAGTGAAACAACAGCACAATCTTCGCCGGTGGCGTGTGAAAAACAAGGGTTTAGGTAACTGCAAGCAGTACAGTGCACTCTTTTGTATTTGCTATTACACACGATGTATCAGAATTTAAGTGTAAAGTAGAATGCTAGCTTCCAGTTGTTAACAACCGTAGGAAAATCATTTCGGAACCTACAAAGGAGAGCTGCCTAAACTGGCATCTTTCAGAGATGGATTCCCCCTGATGAAATGTCATTCCAGTAGTTCAAATAAATCGTAAAAGCTTACACTGTCGAAAAGTAAATCGGTAATTCAAGAAGGCTGAATCTTGAAAACTACTGCGCTTATGTAATTAATATTTTAAGAAAATCACAGTTAAGGTCTAATAATTTATTAATAAAAAACCAAAGTAATTTAAATATTGGAAGACTATGTAATCACCTGTGATGACCGAAAAAAGGCCAAAAATGTTGAAAAATATAAACTTATATAAAGTGCCATGACATTTAAGTCTTTCCGTTTTCCGATTTCAATAATATTTTGCACAATTTATTTTATAACCATATGGAACAACTTTATGGGGTGTATAAGAGTTTCAAACTTTTGAAAATAAGGACCACCCTAATATGCATATTTTATCATGACTGTAATCATGTATAAGTTGACCGTATTATACAAAATTTCAAAAATAAAATTTAGAGTTGACATTTCCACCATGGAAATTTTTATAGTACGTTAAAAATGTTAAAAACTTATGCAAAATCCAAAATTATGAACAAGAATGGTCCATATATTGTAGTAAAATGAACAATATTTATTTTAAATAAATTGATAACCAAATTTTATTAAGAAAATTCTAAGTAAACAAGCTAAAATATTGAAATATTAAGTACAACTTTCAGAACCAGCCAATAGACTAAGAGAGATGATATAGACCAAAGTAAGTGAAATTTTCATTTGAAATTTTTCTAGGGGAACTGGATGATAAAATGAAGTGGCTTAAGAACTTTGAGCGCCTGTTGGAGATTCAGAGAAACATAGTTTGGCCATCAGTTTTAGAGCTAGATCCAAAGCTCTTTGTACCAGAGTTTTTGAAGTCAGCCTTGGCAAGACAACCATGTGATCGCATAATCGTGAGTCCTAGAAGACAAATAATTCACGAAGGACCATTACAACTCTGGGACACAGGGAAGCCACAAGAAATGTATATTGTTTTATTTGATGACATGCTTCTAATAACCAGACGGAAGAAAGGTCTTAGTAAAAAGGTGAAATTTAGTTTCCTTTTTGTA
Source organism: Sympetrum striolatum (assembly GCA_947579665.1). Taxonomy (NCBI): domain Eukaryota; kingdom Metazoa; phylum Arthropoda; class Insecta; order Odonata; family Libellulidae; genus Sympetrum; species Sympetrum striolatum. Next base: position 20,800,585 of record OX388352.1, on the reverse strand, counting down.
TTCTTTGACATTGTTATATATCCTGCTATGTTTTATCTAAAATTGTATTGATAAATTCTACTCAGAAATCATCCCTGACTGAGAACTGGCCCTCTTCCTGCAGTAGAGGATCTGGTTCGAGTGAATCCTCTATGCGTTACATAGTCTATAAACAACCTCTTTCACTCGATCGATTCTTCATTCATGATGTCAGCATTCCAGAAAGTGCTACATGCCGCATTGACTCTGCTTTTATCATTGTAAGCTTGAACAGATTCCAGCAAATTGTTGCAGTTCACACTTTCCAAGCTCCATCTGATCAAGTCAAAGTTAGTATCAATCATATACTGATAGCCTAGAAGTACAAAATTGAGCTTTACTGAGAACAAATGTCATAATATTTTTAATCTTTCATAGCAAACTTGGCTTCTGAAGCTTAGAGATACACAAGATAAATGGAAGAGAACCTTGCAGCATACTGTTTTCCGATCCCCACGCCTTTCAACATGCAGTAGCCGGAAATCAACCACCTGACTAGAAGAGGAAGAGGAAAAACATCAAAAAGGCAAAAAAGTATAGGATGTTCTCCTCTGTCTTTGATTTTTATGATAAAAATGGCTACTTTTAGTATGGCTGTTCCATAATTGATATGAATCTCAATGCAGTCTTAATAATTATTATTGACTGCATATGGCACATTACTGATAGTGCATGAGCTTATAAGGGGCAGCAGAGCTGTCTCTCTTGTGCCTGGGAGTTGGATAACTTTCCAAATAAATCAAAGTCATATTGGTATCTTTAAGTTATGAATTACATTTTTTTATTCATATTTTCTGGACATATTATATATATCAGGACAAAATTGAAAAGGTATATATCATCCATAATTCTATGATGGAGTAAGAAGGATAAGATGATAACTAATTGAATAGGAGATTCATTAAAAAGATTTGAAAGAATTGATGTTTGAACTATTTTAAAAAGGGTGTTTATAAATAACATTTAGTCTCGTCCATAAATAGGTTTTTTCTATCCAATTTAGTTATCAGTCTCGCTGCTTCTCAAAGCACAATCTAGGTAATAGATCAACATGATGGCATAAGTATGCCCTTGAATCTTTGTGGCATGAAATGCTAGTTGGGTCGGATATGGTTTTTGAAGACTTTGAAGAATTTTTATCAATTCCTTCTGAACTTTTCATTTTCTACTTTCATTATTTTTCTGTATGATACATAATGTGTTTATCTCAAAGCCAGTCTTTTAAAGAGACGTTTTTTTAATTCTGTAATATAAAATTTCAAAATATACAGCAATTGAAGCTTACTGATCCAAAACTTTTAGCATTCTATGCAGATGACCTCAGTGTAGTTAAAATGGTTAAGCCATACTAGTACTTAATGCTCATGTATACTATTTTACATCCTGGCACATTTTTGTTAGGGGATTAAAAGAGAATTATTTTTTAAATACGACCTATCCATTACATTTATTAAATACGACTTAATCCATCTTGACAAACATGGGACCACTGCAGTAACAGAGATATTCAATATTTAATATGACTATCTCCTGATGAAAAGAGCATTATTTTAGTAAACTGAATTTTTTTTCATTAGTCAATGAGTTTATATAATTGCGTGTAAGCTTTAACTTTGGAGTATATGAAAAATACTTATTTAGATATCAGAACATTTTCTTAACACTGCAAAAGAAATATGCTCTACTCATTTTTTAACTTTGTAAATGACAAGTCTTCATAAATTAAGTGTCTCACAAAATAATAGTTTCTATATAAAGAAAAATAAAAATGGTACTCTAAATATATTTGTAAGTGAATTAAATAATATCTTTTATAACACTCGTTCATGAAAATTAACCTGTAATTATTAACCTTTATTTAAAAATTGAAGTGTTAGATAAATATATTCCTGCACAACAGTATGAAAGGAAATGAAAATCTTATTCCAATGCTGAATACTTTTCTCTTGGGTAAGGTTAAGAATTATCTAAAAATATCAAGTTAATGAAGTTTAGCCTCTAAATGAAATTTGCCAGGATTGCCTCAATTACATTTAACCCATTTCCTAAAATAATAAATGCTATAAAAAGCAGTACATAGATTATCCATAGAACGTAGTCATTTTTAACAATTCAAATATTGTAAAAAACCATGAAATACTGATGTGCTATTTGAGATGAAAATTGCCTATTCAGTAGAATTCAAATTCATATTTTCAAATGATTGTAACCTTACTAGGTTAATGACTGATACATCAGTGACTTTAAAAGGTTGACACAGCTGGCATCAGTCAATGTACAGTCACTGTCCATTTCAGAAATACAAAAAAATTGGTGGATTGTATGTAGGCCTATCAAGCAAGAAAAACACAATTTTAGGGTGAATTAAATGAGATGCAATTTCTTTAATAATTGGTCTAAAAGTTCAAAATAAGTCTTCAAAAGTCATTCCATTATTGCAAAAGATGCATGAATAAAGAAATCATCATTTATAGTGCAATAGTTTTTCTCAGTTAGTACATTATTAGTGACTGATGCTTGGTTTTAATATTTCATGTCTATGGTTGTGAAGATGTTGGCTGCAAATCTATCCTAGAATTCTCTATTTTCTAAGAAGGACTCTGAGAAATGGCAGTTGTCAATTACTAACTTACATTTGTGACATTCAATATTTGTTGGATAAAACAGGGATGCTTGGGAGAATTGCAGAATAAGTATTTTTATACTTTTATACAATTCCCAAATTATATAATAGCTGGAAAATTGTATATTTTAGTTGTCTGCAAATAATATTCCTAATATTGTTTCATACAACATATTTAATATTATTAAGATATCTATGATGTCTTTGTTCAAGAATTAATTTTTTAATTCACACAATTTATGCAAACCTTATTATAATTTATCAGAGGATTTGATAAAGCTTATTTTCAGGTACCATTGTATTTTATATTCAAAGTTAGAGGAAGACAGACTGATAGATGAATCCCTTTCATTAGAGAAGGTTATAAATAAATAAATACTATGATTTGGAATCGACTTTTGAAAACTGATCTCAGTTCCTTCCATTTTGGTTCATTTACTATGCATATGGCATTGTTTATTTTTAGAAGATATACATGTTTATAGGTTGTTCATTCATCTTTTTAATCTTCTCTTATTACTTTATGCAAGCTCTTGAGATATGGAAGGGATACTCAAAATACATTGTTTTTGTGAATAAGGGTGCAGATGGTGACTAAGGCTTTAAAATAAAAGTACTAATTGTAAGTGGCAATTTTTTACCACTAGGATAGAGAGAGTAGAGATTGTGATACTCTAAATATTGGTGAACATTGACAGTTCTTTCACATTAATGCTTCTATTTTCTGACCAAAGTTGCATTTATACCTTGATACTTTCCGTCCCTATTAATAACTGATGAAAAGCGTTATTTATCTGTCATAGATATTTTATATTACCAAATTTATGAAGGTTAAAATTCTGATTCTTTTGCAAATGTGAATGAGAAAATAATTTTGATAATTTCAAACATGTCAAACTGGAGATGTAGAAATAATAAATTCTTTAAAAATTATAATATGACTATAAATTAGAAGACACTTTAATGGTAATCTGATAATATAACCTTCAAAATGGAAGAAATGTAGTGGTATATCTAAAGAAGGGTTTTTTGTTTCTCAAATTTTGATGGTCCATCGAGTCAGCAGATATTGTTTGTGTACATGGCTGCAGAGTTCATTCAAAGGCTAATTTTTAAATAAATTTTTTTCTTCTTCCTCATAATAATAATAACAATGACATTTTTATTGAGAAATAGAGCAAAAATGTTTTATTACGATTAGACCATTATTTAATTGTAGTATTTTCTTAATTCATACAGACTATTATGCCATAACTCGGGTTTGAGCTCAAAACCTCAGGGTTGCTGATTTGATTGCTTATGTTTCCTTGTAAGGGTATATTTTAGCCCACATGAAAATGCTCTGCCTCCTAAGTTACACGCCAGAAGTTTTGTTAGGTCTCTGAGGAACTGGAAACTTCATCCTAAACAACTGTACTGGATGAGTGATCTATGGAAATTAACATGGTTTTAATTATTTCATTTTGCCCCAAAATGCCAACTTTACTACTTACTTTGAAGAAAAGCAGGAAAAGTGATAAAAGATTTTGCTAAAACCATCTGAAGGTTGGTACCAGGCAGTAATGACCTGTTAGTAAAAAGTGATGATAATGCGAGACTGCATCTGGCAAATGTTGTGATATTACCATTCACTATGTAGAAACAGAAGAAGCTGATATGGCTATTTATGGCTTTATCTAATTTGATAAAACCAAAAGTAAGAATAGATATTAAGAAATGTATATATTTTATGTCAACTGTGGAAATTTGGCTTAGTTACCATTCTTTACAGTATTTAATTTTCTTGAGGCTTTTAAATGTTAATGCCTGTGTGTGTATGTGTTCTATGAAATATTTATTATCTCTGAGATGATTAGGGAAATGCTCCAAAAAATGAACCAGCTCAGTGTTTTCTTTCTAATGAGGAAATGTACCATTAATGTTTGATCTAAATTCTCCAAACCGGAAGTGATGGAGGGCTCTTCAATAAGTTATATTCAGAAATTTTATAAAACAATACTTGCTATTATTCCATCAAATCAAATAAATCCATCAAATGGTATTTCGACTTGCTTTAAGTAAAGGTTCTGATATTGTATGCCATCAAGAACCATTACAATGTTCTATGGCTGTTTGTTGTACTTTAATGACATTTGGTGTTACTTTGACTGACTATAGATGTTATCAACAATAACCAAATACAAAATACCTTCCTTGAATGGTCTATAGGCTAAATTTATGTTCCATATCTGGCCTCTTGATCAGAATGGTGTTTCTTGTCATTCTAAGTGTTGACAAGGGAAATCACTATAATATATGCGTGAACCCCTTCTTCATATCAAATTGCATGTAAATCTTTACCATATCTTTCTGTCATATGTATTGAATTTTCTAAAGAAATATGCATAATGAAAGTATCTTGATTTCTGCATCAATAGCAATATTTAATGAATATAAAAGACAAAAATGTGTGGATTTGATACATAAGTGATGCTTTTAGTAATAAAAATAACTGAAACTTCAGGCATTCCAAAATATCCAGTAATCATAAATCTTGTAAATACACTTGGACAAAATATATAATTCTGCCTTATCATCAAACGATTCTATAACTATCTTCTTATCAAACAGAAATGATTTTAGTTACGCAACATTCAATACCTATTTAATCATCAAAAATAAGTCATAGATATATGGATCTAATGAAATCTTTTATGAGATCTGGAAGAACTTGCAAAGTGGCATGGTTTAACAATATTTATTAAACTTAAAATCTTTTCATTACTCTGGGCACTAATTTGAATTATGTAAATTAGTACCAATTGTTTGTGAATCAATTAATGGAGTAAAAGTATAGAAGTCACATTATTTGAAGAATTTAACTATTCATAATTAATTTGACTCAGAAAAAATATGCAGACAAATTTCCCCTTGAAATGTATCATTTTTACTCATTATTTACAGATTCTCTTTTGGGATTGATGAGTGGGTATCACATTCACCTTCTGATGGAAATAGTCCTGGGATTAATTCCCCCTAGGGACTGTGTAAAATTACATTTATAACCTCCTTTACATCATTTAATATCTTTTTTCTCCATTTTCAATTTTCTTGTATCTTTTGTTAATATCTTGAAAAATTGCTCCTTTCCTAATGTCTGACACATTCTTTTCATCTCAAAATCTATTGTTTTATTATTTAGCAAGTATGTTTACCAGAATTAATAAAATATTTTCAGAATAACATACAACTGCTTTCTATCTATATATATTACTTCCTTTACCACTACTCTGGGACCATCACTGCTCTTTCTTCGTTCCTAAGCTTCTATATACTTCATGTATATTAAAAACTATTGAAGATACTAGAAAGCCTTATCTTATCTCTTTCTTACTCAGCCAATTCCCCATCAGCTTACTTAACTTGCGCTATTTAAATTCAGAGTTTGCAACAGTTGCCTATTTTCCTAATATAGCCCAAAATTCTTTAATGAGCTCATCAACTTTGCCCATTCACTCTTTTCGAAGTCTTTTCAAAAATGATAAAATTGTGCTCATGCATCATGGCTTCATTTGTGCCTCCAAGAGTTTCCTCTTTACCCTAATTTAATCATTTAATTCCCAAAAATCCTAATAATCTTCTTTAATTAGTGAATTACTTTTTCCCTTTCATTTCATCCATTACCCTCAGAATAATTTTTGCCACGTATGATATTTAACTGATTACTAGATAATGCATACATTATATAAAACATCTCTTTTTCTTTAATGGAATCAGAATTATCTAAGTATAATTCCTTTTCCCTTTCAGATGAATTTTCCTTAATAGATCTTAGAAATAATTTTAACTTTCCTACTCTGAGTTTTCAAGAAACTAAACTGGCATTGCAAGCACCCATTGCATCTTATATTTTCATAGAATACAAAGATCTACTAACCTTCTGGAGTTACTTATTCATTTTACTGAAGATCTTAAGGTAAGACAGTTTTAATGCATCAGTAAGGATTGATTTCCTTAATAAAATTCTTAGAAGATGAATCATAACCCTCAACAATAAGAGTCTCAGCATCAATAAAAGAGAAATTCTCTGTTTAATGGAAATGGGGAATTTATTTGAATGATAAATCATTTAAAGCTGTGATATAGCACTTGTCGATTCTCAAAAAATTATTGGCCAAAAAATATTGACTATAATATCAAACATATTTTTTCTGTGGTATTAAATGGAATGCATATTAGCTCTGAAGTATCTTTCAAAGAATAAACGGAGTCAAAATCAAGTGATAAAAATTATTCTGAGCAGTGACAAGCAATTTTTCCAGCATTCATAAAATAAATTTTGCATCTCAGAATGTTCTCATTATGCATATTATGTTTTACAGTTGTAATGAGGGTCTCTCTATAAATGTTCTGTTAGTAGGGCGTGAATACCGCATGTCATAAAACTTTCAATCATATTCAATGGAGGACTTGAATCGATGTTGTGTTTAAAAATGTTGCCATTACAAAGAATTGCTCATTTATACTTCTAATATTCTTTTGTAATTACATTTTTGAGTTATCCTGGATATTTGATTTTTAAGATGGGTATTTTCATTTTCTCAGCAAATATAAATGTACTAGCTCTTTGGACTTAAAAACATTAGTAAATAAATGTTTGGTTTAATATTTGTTACAAGATGTAAATGTAATCAAATAAGGAACATATTGAAATGTCAAATATTATTATTTATGCAAGTATTGTAAAATTGGTAAGGCATACTCTTAGATGAATGTAAGTAGTTTATCTCTAAAAAAGTAAAAAATGAGCCTCCATACCTTATGCATTTCTAAATGTTTATTGATATTTCTTATGTGTTTCAATATTGTGCTATCTATTATACATATTGTTTGGTAAGAAAGCATAGCAAGTACAAGTAAATGTTGGCCAGAAACCAGAATAAGTTAAGACAATTATTTGAAATAGTATGCTATAGCATTGCAAACTTATTATGTGTATTTGCTGTTAATATGGGAAGAGTTAATGAGTATTAAAGAACTCAATTTGGTTGATCTCCATAAAAGAAGTTTAAGTAAAGAGTCAGTTAAACCTGTGTCTTTTTATTCACAATAGATCACTGAGTAAACCTGTGTCTTTTTATTCACAATGGACTATTGAGCACACTTCCATTGTGCTCAACAGGAAAAAAATCAGGAAAACATATTTGCGGCAACAAATATAGCTGAATGAAAAGTCAATATCAAACTATTTTTCAAAATAGTTTTGATATCATCCTTAAGCAGAAGAGGCATGCTTCAATATATCAGTTAAACAACTAGGTAGTTGATATTTGCTGCTTCCACTTAGTATGAGATCCTTCACTAAGCACAGACATGTAATTTTTGTAGTTTTCTATGAAATATATATTCTAAATTACACCCTCATTCAACACCATTTCAGAATAGTAATTAGAGGATTGGATACCACAGATGATAATCCATCTGCATGCTGTTGGCAGTTTCATCCCCAAGATGACATAAAATGAAAAAACATTGAGTTCTTATCAATCTACTTTTGAAAGATGTTACTATGTCTAATTACCTTTTGCAATTAGATGATTACAACTATATTGGAGGAAAAAATGGGAAAGATTAAAAAATAATCAACAATTTTGTTGTAGTGGCCCTTGGTTACAAGGAGTTCTACAGGAATTCCCTTTCGACCAAGCTGTAGCTACTTATTTAATTTTTGAATGCATAAAATTTTCCAATAACTGTAATTTTTTCCTCCTCCGTCTCCTTGACGTTGTATCTGCGGACTCTCTCCTCAGATGCTGTCCCCTCTAAACAACATCTCTATAGTCACACTCCCCGACAACTTCAACTAACACCGTCTCCACAGACACCCTTCCCTCAACCTTCTCTCTCCCAACGACCTCGGCTTACAAGCTCCCATGACTTGACCTATTTATTTAAGTGAGGCTTACTAGCCCCTTCTTCCTTGCCCTAGAGATCCCTCTTTTGTTTACAGTTATTTTACAAGTATAAGTACAAAATAAACATCTAAATAATTACATACATAAATAAATACATTTCATAACAATGATATAAATAGATGAAGTAGCATATTTTTGTATTGGAAAAGAATCATTAAAATAAAATTCGATCATGTAAATGAGTAATTGTTACTGCAAATGAAATATGACGAGTCTATCTACAATTTCCTAAAGGTTGGGTGTTTTAATGAAAGATGGTTGTCATCATCGTGGGTGTCCAACGTTGCAGTCATTGAAACTGCATTTAAGGCGTAACCACTTAAATCTACTTTATCTTATCTGTTCATTATCATGTTTAAGCTAGAAATTGGTTATGGCTGCAAAAGTAAAATGCCAAAAAGTCCAACGTTACGTTGACTGGAAAAAACTCGATCCACTTTAAGCGAACAGTCGGTAAAGAGATAGGTAAGAAACAAGGATAGGTACCCAACTCATATATTTATCTGCATTCATCTGTAGGTATACAATTAACTTGAAATCTTCAGTTGCATTTGCTACGAAGATTGATATTAAAGACTAATTATACACCCTAGTTTCACTTCAGACTCGTGGATGGGTAACGCAAACGAACTTAAGTAAAGATGTTTACAGTGTTGCAGATAGTTTACAAAAACAATACCTTGAACTTGGGAAAAGGTCCCAAGGTTAAAATAGCAGGAACACTGCCTACCACTGTTGAAAAACATCTTAAGAATGGAAGTCATTGAAATTTGAGGAAGAATCGACCTTGAGGTGATTCTTGAACTCAATGTACTTGCTAACGGGAAAGGAGTTAATGAAAGTTACCTAATCTAAGTAAATAGGAAAATTAATTGAAAGGTGAAATTAGAGCTAAAACGGAAGGAATGGAAGGGAAATCGCATTGGACTAATGCCATCCGCTTTCACCACGCTGAAATTGTTCCCGGGTTTGAAAAATCTATGTACACAATGCTCGAAGAGTAATGAGTCATCCATTGCAGTATGCTTTGTCGTCTACGTATTTGTTATCTAAAATGTAAATCAGGTATAAATTTATATGAGTAATACACGTAAAGGTGACTTCTCCTTAGTCAAAGATCTTTTTTCTATCTGTAACTTTATTGAAGAATGTGATATGACGATATCGGAATATAAGAGAACGTTTAAATAAAATCCTAATTTTTCATCGAAAGTAGCACTCTCATTGAAATCACAAAACTTGCACTCTAAAAAAGCCAAACTGACGATTGATAGTGAGAGTTCCCCAGGGGATCAAAGATGACCAAATTTTGCCAAAAATGTCGGTCTTTCAAGTAGAGACTCATTTTTTCCCGGGTATTATGATGAAAATTTTTGTGGTGATAGATGAAGTGGGGTAATGAAAAACTATTTCGGCGTTCGTTTAAAGAAGCCTTAATTTTGTTGCAATAATTAATTGAATATTGATAATCATAATGAATGCAACCCACATTACATACTCCCTCTATCCCAACTCTGTAGGAAATAACCCGCTGTTTGCGAGTTATTCTCTAATCTTCTCTTCATTTTATTTTGTTGTATTTTTCCTGGTTACTTACAAGTAGACTTAACAGCATTTTTTCTATTCTTGCACCCGATATCCGATCGAACAACCTTGTTTTAACCAAATGTGCTTCAAAGACAGAAAGCCTCACGAAGAGGATGTTGAATGATGGTTCGTAGCATACTTTTTTGCTATCCTTCGGTACTTGTTCGTTCTAATTACATTATCTGCACTCTTAAACTTGATAGTAATAATATAAATAGCATTTGCATGAATTTAATATCGAAGTTACAAAGTCCGCACTCAAACCACTTTTCTATTTTCGTCCAGCTTTTTCAATTCTAGCCTACTGTGCGTCGTTGTTTGCATTAGAATATATGCTAACTAAAAGGTTCAAGAATTCTAAGTAGGTAAAGATGATAAATTCAATCGTTAAAGATAAGTAATCAACAAAAAAATGGAAGAACATAATTTCCTATGTGAAAATTCTCGAGATATGCATTGCAATGCATGCGGGGTTGCCTAACTCCGATTTTCATTTTTTTTATATATATTAACCAAGGCCCATTGAGTTGAACGGTCGGAGTACGTGTCTATTATTTTTAAGCAGAGAATGTGCCCTAAAATTTTCTTTCGAATCCATTTCCCACAAACCTGGTGATCCCCTTGTGAGAGGGAAGACAGAAATTTGGACATATCCTTAGCAGCCCATTATTTGAAAATGCTGTGGATACCATGGGACGTACGCTACACAAATATGTCATTACTTACTACTTACATGACTACTTTTTTAGCGGAAATGCGTAGTTAATTTTAGTCAATATGGTATATATTCATAGCAATAATATTACATTTCAAATTTTCGCAATCGCATCGGATAAAGCAATTAAAGAGATACGTTATAATTGCAAAGCTTCCGATTCTCTATTTATAAGAAACGGGAGATATTTTGGCACAAGTGAAAGTCTTCTTAAGGTAAAATTCTTAACCCTACTCTAAAATACACGCTATTAACTCAAAGTAAATTCAATTCTATAAAAGTACAAATGTAGAATAGAAAAAGTTAGTAGGGTTGATGGTGAAAACAAACAAGGAGTTGTTAGAGAGGGTTGAGGAGGAGAGGGCTTTAACTGACGTGATTTAGCATCGTCAGAAGAAATGGGTGGGTCAAATATTGAGGGGAGAGGGATTTGTAAAGGTTTTAATTGAGGGTAGGATTCAGGGGGAAAAAACAGAGGTGAAGACAGAGACAGAAGATATTGGATGACATAAGGGGTGGGGTTAACTGTAAGGAAGTGAAGGATATGGCGCTTAATAGGGATTATTAAGTTAACAAGTATAAAGAACACACAAATGTATTCTTTCTTTTTTGTTAAACCACTTACTTTTTTATGTTTTTTGTATGTATCAGCACCAGCCATCCGTGTACTTTAGTTTGATGGTAACCCCGAAACAGGTTTTACCTATGGGATACCTAATTCCATCAAAATGTTGAATAATTTTTTTTCATTTTGTTTGTATTCTTTTAAGATGGAATAAATTTACTTTTTATTATTATTATTATTATTATTATTATTATTTTTGTTTGTGCATGAACCTACCTGAAAGGTAGAAAACTCATGAATGAAGAACGAAGAGTACAAATGACTTATATTTAATTGATTTATTTAAAGGAAGTATTTCTCCGAGTATCTTAGTAAGGATTAGTATTAGAACCGCACTGATGAAATCGGTTTTCCTGGGTGAGATAACCTATCCTATATGCAAAAAATAAAAAAAAACATCCAAGCAGGTCCATATTATACAGATAGGTTAGTTTCAGAACCGAGCAAGTAAAATTTCTTATTCATCGCTATCTCTCCGGATATAACTACATATGTATATAGGGTATACAAATGCTAACTATGTTCCAGCCCATTGAGGGTCGAGCTAGTGCAACAGGCAGTGGGATTTCTTGTGACCTTTACTTCTGCAAGCGCTCTACAGAGAACTTTGTATAACGCCTTCTAAGAATCTTAGAAATTTAAGATTCCTCTGCTACTGGGTGAACCATCACTCAAACCAACTAGAAACCGAAGAGCCACATCTTACAACGCGGGAGCGCCTACCAGCCCGAAAGAAGTGGTTATGGAAACCTCATCCATTATCCCATCATGAGCACCTCCACCTCTTCAAGACGGTCGCGTTCTCCATCGAGAACGCTATTACTATTAAACACTATTACTATTAAACACAATTTAAAACACTATAATATTGAGTTTTTTACTTATATATACCTAATCAAAAAAGCCAGGATTTTGTTATAAGAAACCTTCCCTCTAGCCCGGACCACGACGCCATAAAAGAAGCCCTGATCGAAAAGGGACTTCCAGTAATCAACTTCCTACAACTGCAGGAATCTTTCTCGGGTTTCCATCAGGGTTGTTTCTTGGAACAGGTCTGACGTTTCGGCTACAATCACCACAGCCATCTTCAGGGGATGAAGTCACTTCATCCCCTGAAGTGACTTCACTTCAGGGGATGAGGTGACTTCTTTTGGAGAAAGATTCCTGCATCATCTACACCGGGAAAGCACCAAATCCTTCCTTCCTACAACTGTTTACCACCAAACCTACCATAGCCGAGAGACACGCCGGTTTAACCTCGGGAAACAAAAGACCCTGCCCGGTATTTAAAATAACCACCAAACATCTAGATGAGCCTAATCGAATTAAAAACATAACCAGCCTACTACATCTCAGAGTCCAGATATCCGACTTTATTCGGCCAAAAATACCGACGCAATGCATGAGATGCCAACGTATCGGACATACAACAAATTTTTGTCATCTATCTTACAATTCCGTCAAATGCGGACCCAACACAAGATTGCAAAAAATCAAAAGAAGACGGCCTGCAATGCTTCAATTGTAAACAAAAACATCCGGCCAATTATCGAGGCTGCCAAGCTTTCATCACGGCCAAACAGGCACTTTTAAACCGCAATAAACTCGCGCCGAGTTCTAATCTCCACACCTCCACTCAAAACTCCCCACCACTAGCAGCTCCGTCCTACAGCCAAGTTTTCTCTGCCCGCACCACCCCTCCACTTCTAATTCCAATCAGCCCCTCCTTCCGCAGGAAATAACCACTCCAAGTAATGACTTAAATGAAACCCAACACATAATACAGTGAACCATAAATATTATCACCAAAATCAAAAATCTCCCTATGCTACAGGAAAAAAATTATTTATTTTGACCCAAAGTTTGCAAATTCATGGGATAGAAAATTATTTCATGGAACTTCCAAGCCATAAAGAATAAGTTGGGCGAACTCCTAGACTTACTCCAATCCTGGGATATTGATATACTACTACAGGAAACACAATTAAAAATCCAACAAAAGCTCTTCACTCCCGAATACCATCTAGTAATTAGGAACGATAGAAACACCCAAGGAGGAGGAGTAGCCATTCTTGTAAAAAAACAACATCCCACAAAACATCCTACCTCGAAAAGAATTAATATAATAGAACATGTCGGAATCAGTATCAAATGCCACTCCATTAGCATAAACATCTATAGCATATACATCCCGCCAAAAAAAATACTCAACAGACTCACTTCGACAGGAACTTGTTCATATCCTTTCTCTCCCTGGCAATAATATCTTTACAGGAGACTGGAACTCTAAACATGAACTGTGGGGATCAAACTACCAAAACCAAAATGGACAACTTTTAGCCAACCTCATTCCAGAACTCAACTCCGACAACCAATTAATTATCACCCACTCTCCCACCCAACCAACTCATACTCATTGCAACAAATCGTCTGATATCCTTGACTTTTTGCATCACCAATTACATTTATCAAGCACTTTTCCCCACAGTATTATATGAATGCGATTCCGATTACTACCCAATATATTTCCAAATCGACTCCACAGCTAATCCCATTCCTCCGACATTACACGCAACCACCAACTGGAATAAATTTTACGAATACATCCACAACCATATCTCGTCCATTCACCTTCTGCAGGAACACTCCCCCGAGCACATTGATATGCAAGTTAAGCTTATAACCGATATAATTACTAAAGCAAAAATAATTCCTCTAGATCATATAACAAACATCATCCAAATCTTAAACTACCCCAGTCCACATTAAATCGCATCAAACTCCGCAACAAGTACAGAAGACAATATCGCACCTATAGGCAACCCCTCGATAGATACCTGTATCTAGAATACAAGAAGCTCGTACGAAAAGACATTCAGAGCTTACGTAACAAAATCAGGCTGGATAAAATAAATTCGTCCACATTTGAAAATACAGTGAAACCTCGCTTAACGAGTTTAATTCGTTCCAGAATCTTACTCGTAATGCGAAACACTCGTTAAGCGAAACAATTTTTTCCATTGGAATCAATGTAAAATAGGATAATGCGTTCCATTCCGAAAAAATACTCAAAAAATTTTTAATAATGTAATATATTATTTATAATTTATCCATTTTTACTGGAAAGTTGTCTAGAGAGGTTTTTTCTGCCTATGCTTCAAAAGTTTGCGAAAATAAGACACAGCATTATCGTTAAATAAATTTTCAGCGCGCATAGCTACTGCCTTATTAGGGTGATGCTTCTCAACGTACGATGTAACAGCTTCCCATGCTTTTAATATCTCCCTAATTTTGTTGGAAGGTTGTTGCTCTGCTGAGGCTGTTATATCCTCCTCCCCTGACGAAATACTCTCCACAAATTCTTGCTGTGACACAGAATTCAGCTCCATAAGCTCTTCGGTGGTCAGTTCCTGGCTATGCTCATCCACTAGCTCGTCGATGTCGTTGCTATCCACCTCTAGCCCCATAATCTTGGCCAAAGACACAATCTCGTCAACTACCGGCTCCGCAGGCACTTGCTCAAACTCCTCGGAGTTTTGTTCGACAACGCTGTCCGGCCATAGCTTCTTCCATGCAGAAATAAGGGTTCTCTTGGTGACCCCCTCCCATACCTTGTCGATTATCTTGAGGCAGGCAACGATGTGAAAGCGGTCTTTCCAAAACTCTCTGATAGTGAGATTGGTTCCTTCAGTTACCTCAAAACAACGCTCAAAGAGAGTTTTAGTGTAGAGCTTTTTAAAATTTGAAATTACCTGCTGATCCATTGGCTGCAGTAATGGAGTGGTGTTAGGAGGCAGGAATTGGATCTTGATGAATTTAAATTCTTCAAGGAGGTCTTCTTCTAGACCTGGCGGATGTGCAGGAGCGTTGCCCATAACAAGCAAGGCACGGAGTGGCAAATTCATCTCAAACATATATTTTTTTACTGTCGGACCAAACACTACATTGATCCAATCTATAAAAAGGTAACGCATCACCTAAGCGTTATTGTAGACCTCCACATGACATTTAGCCTGCACTTCTGGACTTATATACTTCTTGAAGGCTCGCGGATTGTCCGAATGGTAAACGAGCAGCGGTGTAATTTTCAAATTGCCGCTTTCATTTGCACAAAACAACAACGTGAGACTGTCTTTCATTGGCTTGTGACCCGGCAATGCCTTCTCTTCTGTTGTTGTATAAGTTCGCTTAGGCATCTTTTTCCAAAAGAGACCCGTTTCATCACAATTAAAAACCTGCTGCGGCAGATAGCCCTCAGAATTCACAAGGTTCTTGAATACGTCGACGAAGGTTTCGGCCGCCTTTATGTCTGAGCTTGCTGCTTCTCCGTGCCTCACAACGCTGTGGATGCTAGTTCTTCTCTTAAACTTTTCGAACCACCCAAGGCTTGCCTTAAATACTTCTTCTTTGTCCGTTGATGATCCTGGCGTCTTCTTAATGATGTCGGAAAAATTAGTTTCGCCTTCTCATAAATTAGGTTTTCGTTAATAGTGTCGCACTGCATTTGCTTCTCATTGATCCAAATGAGAAGCAATCTTTCAACATCGTCGAGAATACGTGGTCTTTGCGTAGAAATTCTTGTGACTCACTTTGAGGCATCAATCTCCTTAATCTTATCCTTGTTTTTGAGGATAGTGCAAATAGTAGATGTGGACCGATTGAACGTGCTAGGTAAGCCACGCTCACACCTCGATCCTGCTTCTCAATGATTTGACGTTTTACTTCTATCATCATCATAATCATCATCTTCAATTGGTTACTTCTCCTATCAAGAGGTTAGCTCTCATGGATCTCCACTCAACTCTACCACTTGTTTTCCTTTTCATTTCCTCATATTTGTTAATATCCATCCAGTTCTTTAAATTGTCCAACCATTCCATCCTTGGTTTCCCTCTTTTTCTCTTCCTTACTGTCCATCCTTCTAATGACCATTTAATTTTCAAAATTCTTCTGGCAAACCATGTGTCCAATGCCTTTATTCTTTTTTCCATACCTTTTAAGATGGTCCATGTCTCGCACCCATACAAGAAAACCGGCCGAACATAACACCTCAACATTTTCAGTTTTAGTTTTATGTTAATCTCTCCTCTCATTAGGTCCTTGTATTTCCAAAAACTTTCCTTTGCCATTCCAATTTTTGATTTTATTTCATTACCAATCGTCTGACATTAAACTTCCTAGATATCTAAACTGTTGGACTTGTTTTATTGGTTTGTCATTTTTACTTTCTCCATATACGAAGTATAGAGAAAGTATTGTTTTCATGAAAAAAATCGACATCGAGATTTCAACGGAAATACATGTTTTGGGGTCCCTAGAACACGTTTTGACCATTTTCGGGATGATGTCTGTGTGTATGTGTGTGTGTGTGTGTGTTAGTGGGCGCTCTAACATGAAAACTATTAGTCGTATCAATACTAAACTTTGTATATAGTACTGTGGTGTGTGCTGTCAGAGTTGATTAGTTTTTGGAGTAAATCGATCAACCGGAAGTCGAGCTTCATTCATCAAAGCTCATTTCCGGTTTTCAAAATATCTCCATAAATATGATATATAGGTATATTGTATACGTTATAAAAGTTTTAGATAATGTGATTTACTATAACTTTGGCATTTAACATATTTTTGTATCTCCGGTTGATTAGGAGTTATTCGTGAAATACTGATAAACCGGAAGTAGCTGATTATGTACATTGTGGGCGCTCTAACATGAAAACTATTATTCAGATCAACACCAAATTTCATATATAGTACTTTTATTACATTCGTTATAGTTGATTAGTTTTTGGGGTAAATCAGTTAACCAGGAGTTGAGCTTCATTCATCAAAACCCATTTCCGGTTTTCAAAATATCTCCATAAATATTATATTTAAGCATAAACTATTAATTATAAAAGTTTTAGAAAATATAATTTACTATAAATTTTGTATGAAACATATTTTTGTATCACTGATTGTGTAGGAGTTATTTGTGAATTACTGATAAACCGGAAGTTGCTGATTGTGTACGTTGTGGGCGCTCTGAGAGCTGGGGCGAAAGGCCATTTCATCGTTTTTTATCGAACATGTCCCGAAAAACATTATTTATAGTCTTTGTGACGTATAAGATAATATGATATAAATTAAACACTCCTCTTCAAAGAGGCTCCCGGATAGTCATGTGGACAGCGCGTTTGCCTTTGGTGAAAGCAGTCCCGGGTTCGAATCCCGGTGGGAGCCAATGTGCGAAATGACCTTAGCTGTCGAAGCACTTTTAACAATACTACTACTCCTCTTCCAAGTTTAGATGGAATATAGAGTTCGAATTTACTGTCGTATATAAATATTTACATCTTATAAATGGAGAAAGTCATGTGCTGGCCACATCAGATTTTTACTGTTTGTATGCACGATTCTTCTCACAATTGTCAGTACATCGTTCACAGCTGCAGTTACTAATATCTGCTTAAATTTCTCCCTCTTCATATAATATATCACTTATTCCTAACACTAATTTGAAGTAGACATATTTTCTCAATGTTTTCTTGCAGATAAATAGCTGGGGGACTCAACAATCGCCTTGATCGTCAGGGGGATGGGTTGTTTACGACATCAAAATTTCGATCAAATATTCACGTACTTTATCAAAATGTGCGCAATTTCGAAACGAAAGCGATATTCCACGACCAAGTTAAGAATTTTTATTCTGTTTTCCTTCATTTGGCCTTTGATTTGACTTTCTAGGACCATTATTTCTAATTTCATTTTGCAAAAGAAATGAACCCTGTTACGAAAAAAAATTACCTCTACGTGTATTTCTTGTGGAAAAGTTTTTACCCGTCCGGATTCGAACCGTGGACTTTAGGGAAATAAAAAGTAACCTATACTCTGCTCGGGGTCGACTTTTAATAATGTAGAAAATTTCAAAGTTCTGCGACTCTCGGTTCTTGAGTTTTTATGCGAACATACACACTATTATATATGTTACACCCCAAATGTGTAATTGCCCATTTCATGAATTGGGCAATTAAGTTTGGGGTGAAAGGAACCCCACCTACCCTACTCAACCCATCGCCGCCGCACATATTTCACGATTTGTTGAGATGGGTTGAGTAGGGTAGGAAGGGTTCCTGTCACCCCAAACGTGTAACTGCCCAATTCATGAAATAGGCAATTACACGTTTGGGGTGTAACATATATATAGATAGATTGTATAAGAAGCAAACAGTCTTTCAATCGCAACTGAGAAAGCACAAATCATGTGGAGCTACTGTCCAAACTGAAATCTCCTCGGACGAGCTGCTCGACCGCTGACCATTTCTAAATCTGAGATTAATATTACTTCAAAATGGCCCCAAATCGCGCACTTGGTAAATAACGAAAAGTGAAAGCTTTTGTTTTTGCCGATGTTACTCACACATATTGAGAGATTTTGTCAGAAAAAGATACCTGTTTACTACAGCGGTGTGCGGTAAGAATGTCACCGGTATAAAATCCACGGTAAAAATGCCACACTTTTTGAGAGGTAAAAATGCAACGGTAGATATGCCAAATTGGTATTCTGTGGGTGGTAAAAATGCCAAAGTAAAATTTTCACGTGGGAACATAAACATTTTGACAATATTTCAGACCATTCCGACAATGGCTCGGATTGTTGTAGTTACTCCTGCATAGAATGCAATAATAATATTATGCTTCAATCATCTTTACGCTATAATACACCATCTTGACAGTGTTGAAGGCCATATTAGCAATGCCTCATGCCATAATTATTGTGGTAGTTACTCCTGTATAGAATGCAATAACTATTTTATATGTCAATCATTATTACACAATAATGCTATTATTCACCATTCTGACAATTTTTAAAACCGTTTCGACAAAGTCATAATTTGACAACATCAACGACAGCTATCACTCACGCCGTATCTCATTACTATTCTTACTATTGGCTAGAATGAAATAATATTTCTATATTTTAATCATTTTTACGTCCAAAAACAATATCAAAGGGTAAGAGGGAGATGAGGATAGCTATGAGCCTCCATGACGTTGCTTGCTACAAGATTATTCGCCGCAGCGAATGAAAATATTTTAAGTGGCGGAAGAAGAGAAAGGGGGATGAGATGCACATTTAAATGGCAGTGTGATGGTATCAAACCTTTCGTGTCGACGTTGCATTATCTTGAACGGCGAGGTTTTGCGAAGAACAAGCTTCATTTGCTGGATATTCTTCCCGATTTGAACTGAAAAATATTACATAATCTCCTCTGTAAAGTCTAGTTGAATCCTATTTTAACACTAGAATCTTTTCTAGTTAATAGCATAGCGAATTACTACAGCCTTTACTTCTTGGAGCATTCGAAAATTATTCATCATGAATAATATTTTCTAGTTTATTACAAAGATGAAATCTCCCCTTACGTTCAAAAACTGCTCTAAAACTCGTAAACGTCAGAGTTCGAGAGTAATCTGAACAATAAATACAAAAAATAAAGTCGATCTAAGTCGCGAATCATGTTTGAAAAATAAAAGGCAATAGCAGCCAACCCTATCTGATCCCTCTAACCCACTCAATTTTCCTCCTTACCACCCGCTGCCTTCCCACCCTCTCCCTTCCCACCCTCTCCCTACCCACCCTCTCCCTTCCCACCCTCTCCCTACCCACCCTCTCCCTTCCCACCCTCTCCCTACCCACCCTCTCCCTTCCCACCCTCTCCCTTCCACCCTCTCCCTTCCACCCTCTCCCTTCCCACCCTATCCCTTCCCACCCTCTCCCTACCCACCCTCTCCCTTCCCACCCTCTCCCTACCCACTCTCTCCCTTCCCACCCTCTCCCTTCCCACCCTCTCCCTTCCCACCCTCTCCCTTCCCACCCTCTCCCTACCCACTCTCTCCCTTCCCACCCTTTCCCACGATACTTACCATAAATCCTTCTTAATTACTGCATCTAATTTCTGCACCGATACACTACTCCCAGAATACTTACTTAAATTTGTTCTTAATTGCTACATCTAATTTCTGGAACAACCTCTTGTACATATTTAATATTCCACTTCTGCACAATCTTGTTATAGAAACAGGTTTGATTATTTTATTCACCGAGAAATGATTCTAAAACTATAATACTGTCTTATTCCTTTCTCTTTTTTTGTATCATCTTAATGTGTGTAGTCTATATTTTGTATTATTTCGTTATGTCTATAATTTTATTATATGTGAGCAGATAATATTTTTATTATTTTTTCTACTCTTATGGAACTTTACCAGAGTACAATGAAGTATTTATATTATTACCCTCACCACCCAATCCCAACACTCTGTCCTACCCTATACATTCCCTCCCTCTATAACACTCAATCCTCCCTCCATTCAACCTCTCTCCCAATTAATGGCATCCTTCTCATACTCTCCCATAACAATATCCCATCTGAGATTATTTTCACTCTTTCTTCCAAATTTTACATTAGAAAAAATATGAGAAATCCATTGAAAAGGTACAGAATATATAAATTATACATAGCCCCGCCTTCCACATCATAAGAAATCTATACATTCTGCAATAGTTGGTTTGGCTAAAGGCGCTCATTTTTTTATATCCATATTAGAAACATTTCAATTCATGGTAAGCTATACAAGTTCCGGCCTTACAATGTTTTATACTATACATAATTGAAAATATATTTTGGCTCGGAAGAAAAAGAATGTATTTCACTTTTTATTCATCTTCCGGGGCAGAGTTATGCTGTAGGTGTTCGCCCTCGGGGTCGGGTAGTGCAGTACCCTGGTGATTTGCTCAATGTAGAAGTCCTAAATCATACTACTTTGGAGTACTTTGGAGCCTCGGGATTTTTCGGTTGGGACTGTGGGGACGCTACAGTAAAAGGTCTTTTAGGACCGTGGTATTGCATGGACCTCAGCTCCTTCCCACACTCGGAGGTCTTCCCTCTTCTTTCGCTTAGCCGTCGAAAGCGTTCTTCTGGTTTTCGAGGGAGACCATGAAGTCCTCGATATGGAAGGAAGATTGAAGAAAGGAATTTTAGAGCTTTAGATCATATCTAAATATTATGGATGAATAGGGAAGTCAATATAAGGAAACGTACAAAGAAATAATATTATTAATACTGTATCATTATATGAACAGAAGAATATTGCAAGAAATATATAAATTTCCTTTAAACTTACTTGTGGTATAGAAAGAATATCCAATTTCGTCTCAATTCCAGGAGTTAAGAATGTGCAGATGCATCTTATAAACCGAAATATGTAAGAATATCAGGAAATTGTACTTATTACTCAAGTTGTATTTTTGCCTAGCAACATAAAAAACACGACCGGTTTTATCCAAATGATTGTCATCATCTGAGCATTATTTTGTGTCTAGTACACAAAAATCTAATTTGTGGGAAAAATATATATTCCTACGAATTATTCCACAATACCTCGCCTGATTCTGGGAGGTATCACATTTTGTTTTCAAAATCCTGGGACTCTGCAATGAGGTTATCAACTTTTTCTGAGTGGGGAAAGTAATCACATTAATCTGTATTCATCCATTATAAGCCATGAGTTATGAAGCACGAAATTACAACCGTAATATAAGAACAGATATAAAACCAAACTATGAACCTAGTGCATGTTATCGCTTACACAAGGCAGTGAAGAAATAGGAAAATTAATTTAAAGCTCTTTGTTTAAGGAAGTAAAAGACCTCCTTGAACTGTTAAATAATGAGTAAAATATTCAAGGTCGCTGAAACCTTTTACTGCTCTTACGGAAATATTTGGGAAAATAATTCCTCTATATCGAGAATAATTACAGAGAAAGTATACCCAAAGGAAAGAAAATTAGCGGTTGGCAGTGCAGATATATGACAAGTTGCATGAATATACTTTCCACCTCGTTTAAGATAAGATGAGAAAGCGATTGAGAATGTTTCTTGGTCACAAATCAAGCAAATGTGCTCAATGAGGAAATAATAAAAATATTCAACTTTGAAAAAATCAATTCGAGTGATATTTGGTGGAACTTCATTTTTCAAAAACACCAAAAATAAAACACAACACACTTGTACTAATTCCACAAATTTAATATAACTGTTAACCGGTTTCGGTGTCACAGCACCATCCTCATCCTCCACATAAAATAACTGGCAAGTTGACAAGTTCCTTATTTTACAATTTTAATGGAGGGAATAAGTGTGAATTTTAAATCCACCCTTCAATATGCGAGGTACGTATTTTTACGTGTAAATATTAGAGCAAATTATTTTATCTTATTCATCGCAATTAATAATTCCTACTTTTTCATAACAAAAATATCAATTTAGCGGACTGATCGAAATTATAAGGTTCGCGTTGCGAACAGAAATAAATTTAAAGTAAGTCAAGTGTGACGGGTATGCGCTTAAATTGGAGACCTTTGAGGAAAGACAAATAATCGACTAAAGGGTGAATTGTTTCACAAATTTTCCGCACTATGGATCATCCTTAAATAGGAATTATAATAACATTAGATTCCATTTCCAAATAAATAAAGTAAATAATTTATTATTGAATTTCAAAAAAGGATCCCTTAAAATAAACATTAGAGATTGTACTTTAGGACAATTGTTTGTTTCAAAAAATATAAAAGGATATTAGAGACGTTGAATTTCGATCGTAGTCAGTCTCGTCGCGAGAGGCCCGGGGCCATGAATTCAAACTTTACGGATTAAGCACCATTGATAAAACAACGTCGTTCAATACGTTAAGTAATCAAATTTGTACAAATTATAATATATAGAAGAGAGATATTCTATTTAAATATTTACAGTATTAATTCGCGAAATGATAATGTGCAGTGTTAACTTGTATGCATATGCAATACATACCTCATAGCAGCTACGCAATTTTAAATTTTAAAGTAAGATTTGGTTATAATGTCTTACGTTATGACTATCATGATAAAATAAAATAATTGAAACGCGATTATATATCAGTAATACTGCATATAGACAACACCTTTTAACATGGTTTAAGTGAAACATAGAAGTAGAAGTATACTTATGGAAAAGCACTAATAATACCTTGCACTACGGAAATATCGCTATACTATTACGACTATGTTATTGAGGAAATTATTTTGCCAAAGCGATTCAAACTTATGCATTGCGAGGAAACATCAAATTACTTTAAAAGGTCTACTCTGTATATAAACTCGTATTCTTCTATTTTTATTAAAATATATATTCTCAGTTTGCAAAAGAGCACGGAAAGGATTCCATTTTTCCAGTCTGCGCCGAAAGAAATATTTTATATACATTTGAGTCCCAAGTGGCACTAAGTTATGATTTAAGTTACATTCCGCATTACGAGATATTTACTGATATAAAATTAAAGTATAATGTTATCGTCTATGTGATACAATGAAATGCACATTGAATTCCTTGGCTCGTCCGAGGTAGGTTGAACACCACATTGAACAATGAAAATAGAAGCGAAAGAATTCAAAGTCTTTGAGGCAAAACATCGAGATAAACAGAACACTTTACGAAATATTGCTCGCTAATTTTGAAAAGAATTTTATCGTGAAAGGAACGGAAAGGGAAAGCAAAATCAACCTTGTGTATGTATGTATGCAAGTAACTCTCACTTCTCTTTAGAGAGATTTAGAATGAGGCAAGAAAGTGAAACTGCATGCTTATGACTCACGAGGCAAAGTGCAAGAGTAATCGGAAAAAATCATGGCTCCTGAAATGAAGTAGTTAACTGCGACTAGAAACTGGCAATAATTCAAGGAAAAAACTTGGCCTGGTCAGATTATTTAGTAATCAATACAGAGATAGCAACGGAAATGGAAAGTACAATATCAGACACTGATAATGAATCTAACCGTAGAATGCTATCTTAACTTTGAATTATTAACTTACATAGATAACTCATACCGTGGAATATTATTAACTATAAATTCGTATAAATCCTGTATCTTTTCCTTATTTGGATGTATAGAGTAAACGCGGAAAGGTATATGATTATTAGTTGCTAGGGTAGCAATGCACCATAGCTAAATCTCACATTTAGGAAATGAAAAGAAAATGAAATCAAACGATGATAAGAATTGTTGAGTCCTACAGCTTACGTTCATACTGTTCGAAAGAACAATATCATATGAAACATAACTTCTTGTGGAAGAAGATACAAAGAAACGAATAATTAGAATAATTCGTAGCTGTAACGAGCTGATTGAATTTCGGAAAGAGCGAAGACTGAAGGCCGCCTGAGCCCTTGAAAATCACTTTCTCCATTCTTTGATTGCCATCTGTTTAAATACGGCTGGCCATCTCTCTCAAACGTAGCCTATTCTTTCTCAAATATTTATAAGCGAATGAAAGTTTTGGCAAGATATTTGCCAATATCAAAACAGTATATGTCTCGTGAATGCCTTAAATTGATCGTTTCACATGGGTCAGTTATATCTGAAGAGGCTGACAAGGAGTATGAATAATATTCTTTGAAACGATTTTAAGTTAACGGTAAACCTGTATTAGATTATTCATCTACAGAAGGTGATATAAAGACTAACCCTTTGTAAAAGTATCCTAATACTATAAGAATAGGGTAAATGCCAGAACAAATTTCAACTGGGATAATTGACAAGAAAGTCTATTACAAATTTTATATGATTAAATTATTACGATGAAGAGTTACACATACACTGTAAGTTTAAGCTGATGAACATTCGAGAGAAAGGGGAAAAGAGGGAACCGTGCTTCTATTGAATATAATTGTACTTCAATACGTACTACGATTATAAAAAACTCTAATTCTGAAATTCCAGCAATGAAGAACCATCCATAGGCCATGTCTTCTTCACGTTAGAAAATTACAACCAGCATCAATGAATAATAAAATCAACAGTCTCAGGCGACGTCTTGTGGAAATACGTCATGATGAAAATAACAAAATTTGTTATTTTTATCAATGAATAACTACGATTATCCTCTAAGGTTAAAAACAGAGAAAAAAAAATAAATTGACATGTTTGAAATACTTTTACTTCGCTATGTCACAAACTACTCCTATATTTTAATGCTGAAAAACGAATATAGGAACGAAATATTTGCTTGAGCAGTTGACCTGATGATCACGCTGTAAAATATACGTAAAGTTTCTGTCGAGTTATTTCCTATTTTACAAAATCGAATCACTAACGCCATCTGTATATTATAAAGCTAGAGATATTTGCTCATCATAATCTTGAATAACACGAGCTACAACGCTTAAGTTAAACTTTATTCGAAGAGCGGAAGAGCATCCAAGTAAGAATTCCTTCATTATTTCGCTTTAGATTGAAAGGCCTCTTAGCGTTGTATTACGTAAAAAAGAAAAGCTACTTGATTAAAACTTACTTTCTCATCCCTAAGAGTGAAAGTGAAATTTCATTCCCACTTTAAGCTTCAACTATTAGCGATTATTTACCACAACACATTAAATCCAATCAATAGCACTAAGTTCTTCTCAATGGTTCTAGACAATACAACTTCAACCAAGCATTCTTCCGCTTGAACGGTGGATTGCAAAATATTTAGAAGTGTCATAACATGACGAAGAATGCATCATGATATATAATGAAAGATAAGAATATTAAGTGCGCTTACCCAAATTGATTAAATGTCGTTCCCCCTCTTTTCTTCCGGAAGGTCATCCCAGGGCCATTCCCTTTTGAAATGATGTACCAAAGCAGAGACCCGCCGATTCGAGAGTTAAAAGTTCAGTTTCTGAAGCCTGGAAAAATAGAAATACCAAATTAGTAAAATATCAATTAATTAAATTCAGACTGTACTCAACGCCCACGAACATGTATATTTCATAGCCGATAATTTTCAAATTGGGATGTCCGTTATATGAAACCACTATTTCCGCGCCCCCTATGTTTTTATATCTCAGGTAAAGGACAGGTAGGGTCCTAACAAACGGATTTCTAAAATATAAATTTCCAGGGACGGAGGTGAATATTGAAAAGGTCATAAATTCGTTATCCTCAAATTAGATAGTTGCGACCAATTTGGCATTGAAACAAGAAACCAATTTATCAATGCGATATTAAAGAATGGTAAAATTAAACAGAGGCTCGAGGAATAGAAAAAAGCATGGTTCTTATCTAAGAGAAAACTAATCGAAATATAGATCTCATAGAGAAAGTACACCGTAAAATCTCCTGGCGTTACAATCATTTGTAATAGAATAAAACAAAAGACTAAAACCGTAATGAAATATATTTGAGCACGAATATAAATGTAAATATAACATGGAGTGCTATCAGAGATTTTCAAATACTTATTTCATATAATTTTGCCGGACGGATCGTGCAAACAGCGAGTGCGTAAGAAATCCCCGGGTTCGAGTCCTGTTAGCGTCAGAATTTTTCTCTTGCGCTATTTCTCTTTAATAAAGCACTTAAGACGTGCATTTCCATTCACCTTGAGGTTTCAACTTAATTTTCCTTGATACGTTAACGTCATATATTCAAGAACTAAGGACAGAACGTAGTTAACAAATCAAATTCAAATATGATTACTAAATCGAATTAGAATCGGAAAATACGTGGAGGCTAAGTTTTACACTAATGCATTACGTACGTACTTTAGGATTCTCCTTATTTAAGGGACGACCTAACTTAATACATGATACAAATACGCAAACCTCCAAAGGATATTCCGCAATGACTACTTTTAAAATATGGGAACTTATAGCTCACGAAAGCAATTATTTCTCTAAAGCAAGAACGCGAGCGAAATTTGATTAAAGTTTCTTTGTACTACTTACCATAAAAAGGAAATCCTTGATGACGAACACTAACATCTTCGGGTCCTCAAACGTCGTTCTTTCATTTGTAAGGAAAATTCATTAACGGAGTATTTATTATTGCAAAAAGAAAACGAAAGGCTATAATATATCACTCACGTTTACCAGATTGCATATACAACGAAAGTCACAAAATATAAATTGTAACGGATATTTGAAAACAATTGACATAACTTCCGCACCAGTCGGGATCTAGGCAGCAACTAAGGAAATTTCCATCAGGATGATGGTTGAAAAAGAAAGCTGAAATTTGATAGGTCGAATTAGTCGTTTCCTCCAATGGGAAAGCTCGACACATTGCAATGTTTTTACCGTTTAATTTTAAGTTATGCAATTACAATATCGCTCTTTGTTCATCAGGATTACTAAAAACGTTTAAAGGTTTTTTAAATATTAACACAATTAATTACTCCTCATCCAACTTAATAAAATAATGGAGTTAGAGCATTAATTCACTTTATCGATAAACAACGGAAAGTATTTCAAAGATTTCTATTCGAAGTCATTTCACTTTATCGTTAAAATATTAAATGAGAAGTTCTACTCATCGAGAAAAAAGCGATTGCATTACAAGATGCAGGAGAACAATAATTGCTTCCCAGCTTGAGAATATCTAAATTAACTTATCTTCCTCCCTCGTCAAAACAAATTTTCGGCGCAGAAATGGATTCAAATCTCAATGTTTTATAATTATGAAAGATATTCTTTTAATGCTTAAAACTCACATCTGACACTTTGCTATGTTGAAAATGGAGCTTAATTGTGAAAATATCTTAGAAAATAAGGTTCAAGGACCGATAGAACGGACAAGAGTGGCCAAAGATTAATAGGAGCTGTATTGCTGAAGACTGTGATTTAGGGTATAATATTGAAAACAATAGATACGATAATGGTTAACGTTAGCTGCCCTCAACTGTGGGGTAAATGACTGGGATACGAACACGATGACGTTGAATAGGCAGTTTTGATCACATGAACCCATCGAAATGTAAAACGATCAGGAATGAATCTTAAGCTTACTTTTTTCTCACTAAACACACTTATATATCTTACCTACTTCATATCCTTCGTTGTCTGTGATTCCGTCACCGAGAGCACAAAATTGTAATAACATTCACGTCAGAAACTTCACAAATCACAAGAGAGAAGAAATCTCAATCACGTGTCACTAACGAAGAAAGATACCAAAAGATTGAGGTCTCAGTTTTCACACCAATATTGCTTACACTTCGAGCATTCAGAAGATCGTCAGATTCGTCTAATATCCTTTATAAACATTGTACATCCAGAAGAATATTTTCCAGGTAAATTTAGAATGGGTGAAAGACCGCCATTGTGAGAAACACAATGAAAATCACCTCACATTACTCAGAGTTCCTCGCACACACTTTGCGTACTTCACATTTTCGTGACGATCGAAAAAGCCCAAAAACGCGGTAAAAGACGACGTAAACACCTCGTGGTTTGAAGGAGTTGGTAAGTGGAATGGCGATCTGTTTTGAGTGACTTTAAAGCTATAATGACAGTCGATGTGAAATGAATTAGTATAAATTTATCAAGACGGTGTTTAACCTTTGGATTAATCCAACAGTTCGCGTGTAACCTGTTCATAGTGTGAGTAAATGCATGCAATACACAATAGAAAGGTTATTGTCGACAACTAGAGAAGAGAGAGAGGCATTTTTTCAGTTTTATTATCCACTAGCTGATTCCGCCAATAATAGCCATCACCATGATGAAATTGTTACGGATAATAATGATTATTATCGTTTAAACGTTAAACGTTAATTAAACATTTTTAGTAATCCTGATAAACAAAGAGCGATATTGTAATTGCAAAACTTAAAATTAAACGGTAAAAACATTGCAATGTGTCGAGCTTTCCCATTGGAGGAAACGACTAATTCGACCAATCAAATTTCAGCTTTCTTTTTCAACCATCATCCTGATGGAAATTTCCTTAGTTGCTGCCTAGATCCCGACTGGTGCGGAAGTTATGTCAATTGTTTTCAAATATCCGTTACAATTTATATTTTGTGACTTTCGTTGTATATGCAATCTGGTAAACGTGAGTGATATATTATAGCCTTTCGTTTTCTTTTTGCAATAATAAATACTCCGTTAATGAATTTTCCTTACAAATGAAAGAACGACGTTTGAGGACCCGAAGATGTTGGTGTTCGTCATCAAGGATTTCCTTTTTATGGTAAGTAGTACAAAGAAACTTTAATCAAATTTCGCTCGCGTTTTTGCTTTAGAGAAATAATTGCTTTCGTGAGCTATAAGTTCCCATATTTTAAAAGTAGTCATTGCGGAATATCCTTTGGAGGTTTGCATATTTGTATCATGTATTAAGTTCGGTCGTCCCTTAAATAAGGAGAATCCTAAAGTACGTACGTAATGCATTAGTGTAAAACTTAGCCTCCACGTATTTTCCGATTCTAATTCGATTTAGTAATCATATTTGAATTTGATTTGTTAACTACGTTCTGTCCTTAGTTCTTGAATATATGACGTTAACGTATCAAGGAAAATTAAGTTGAAACCTCAAGGTGAATGGAAATGCACGTCTTAAGTGCTTTATTAAAGAGAAATAGCGCAAGAGAAAAATTCTGACGCTAACGGGACTCGAACCCGGGGATTTCTTACGCACTCGCTGTTTGCACGATCCGTCCGGCAAAATTATCGGAAATAAGTATTTGAAAATCTCTGGTGGCACTCCACGTTACATTTATATTCATCTATCTAATCTGAGATGAATAAAGTAGTAAATAATAAATAAGCTATCTAATTTGAGGATAACGAATTTATGGCCTTTTCAATATTCACCTCCGTCCCTGGAAATTTATATTTTAGAAATCCGTTTGTTAGGACCCCACCTGTCCTATACCTGACATATAACAACGTAGGGGGCGCGGAAATAGTGGTTTCATATAACGGACATCCCAATTTGAAAATTATCGGCTATGAAATATACATGTTCGTGGGCGTTGAGTACAGTCTGAATTAAATTAATTGATATTTTACCAATTTGGTATTTCTATTTTTCCAGGCTTCAGAAACTGAACTTTTAACTCTCGAATCGGCGGGTCTCTGCTTTGGTACATCATTTCAAAAGGAAATGGCCCTGGGATGACCTTCCGGAAGAAAAGAGGGGGAACGACATTTGATCAATTTGGGTAAGCGCACTTAATATTCTTATCTTTCGTTATATATAATTATGCATTCTTCGTCTTGTTATGACACTTCTAAATATTTTTCAATCCACCGTTCAAGTGGAAGAATGCTTGGTTGAAGTCGTCTTTTCTAGAACCATTGAGATGAACAAGCTGCTATGATTGGATTTAATTTGTTTTGGTAAATAATCGCTAGTAGTTGAAGCTTAAATAGGGAATGAAATTTCACTATGACTGTTAGGGATGAGAAAGTAAGTTTTAATCAAGTAACTTTTCTTTTTTACGTAATACAACGCTAAGAGACCTTTCAATCTAAAACGAAATGATTAAGGAATTCTTACTTGGATGCTCTTCCGCTCTGCGAATAAAGTTTAACTTAAATTTTGTAGCTCGTGTTATTCAAGATTATGATGAGCAAATATCTCTAGCTTTCTAAAATACAGATGGCGTTAGTGATTCGATTTAGTAAAATAGGAAATAACTCGACGGAAACTTTACGTATATTTTACAGCTTGATCATCAAGTCAACTGCTCAAGCAAATATTTCGTTTTTCAGCATTAAAATATTGGAGTAATTTGTGACATCGCGAGGTCAAAGTATTTCAAACATGTCAATTTACTTCTTTTTCTCTGTTTTTAACCTTAGAGGATAATCGTAGTTATTCATTCATGCTGGTAGTAATTTTTCAAACATGAAGAAGACATTGCCTATGGATGGTTCTTCATTGCTGTAAGTTGCATAATTAGAGATTTTAGCATCGAAGTACGTTTTGAATTTCAATTGTATCCAATAGAAACACGGTTCCCTCTTTTCCCTTTCATCTGTTCTGTTCATCAGCTCAACCTTACGGTTTATATGTAACTCTTCATCGTAATTATTTAATCATATAAAATTTGTAATAGACTTTCTCATCAATTATCCCATCTGAAATTTGTTCTGTTATTTACCCTGTACTTATAGATTTTGGATGCTTTCACATAGGCGTATATTTAATATCACCTTCTGTAGATGAATAGTCTAATACTGGATTACCGTTAACTTAAAATCATTTCAAAGAATATTATTCAGACTCTTTGTCAGCCTTTTCGGATATAACTGACCCATGTGAAACGATCAATTTAAGGCATTCACGAGACATATACTGTTTTGATATTGGCAAATATCTTGCCAAAACTTTCATTCGCTTATAAATATCTGAGAAAGAATAGGCTACGTTTGAGAGAGATGGCCAGCCGTATTTAAACAGATGGCAATCAAGGAGTGGAGAAAGTGATTATCATGGGCTCCTGCGGCCTTCAGTCTTCGCTCTTTCCGAAATTCAATCACCACGTTACAGCTACGAATTATTCTAATTATTCGTTTCTTTGTATCTTCTTCCACAAGGAGTTATGTTTCATATGATATTGTTCTTTCGAACAGTATGAACGTAAGCTGCAGGACTCAACAATTCTTATCATTGTTTGATTTCATTTTCTTTTCATTTCCTAAATGTGAGATTTAGCTATGGTGCATTGCTACCCTAGCAACTAATAATCACATACCTTTCCGCGTTTACTCTATACATCCAAATAAGGAATAGATACAGGATTTATAAGAATTTATAGTTAATAATATTCCACGGTAAGAGTTATCTATGTAAGTTAATAATTCAAAGTTAAGATAGCATTCTACGGTTAGATTCATTATCAGTGTCTGATATTGTACTTTCCATTTCCGTTGCTATCTCTGTATTGATTACTAAATAATCTGACCAGGCCAAGTTTATTCCTTGAATTATTGCCAGTTTCTAGTCGCAGTTAACTACTTCATTTCAGGAGCCATGATTTTTTCCGATTACTCTTGCACTTTGCTTCGTGAGTCATAAGCATGCAGTTTCACTTTCTTGCCTCATTCTAAATCTCTCTAAAGAGAAGTGAGAGTTACTTGCATACATACATACACAAGGTTGATTTTGCTTTCCCTTTCCGTTCCTTTTACGATAAAATTCTTTTCAAAATTAGCGAGCAATATTTCGTAAAGTCTTCTGTTTATCTCGATGTTTCGCCTCAAAGACTTTGAATTCTTTCGCTTCTATTTTCATTGTTCAATGTGGTGTTCAACCTACCTCGGACGAGCCAAGGAATTTAATGTGCATTTCATTGTATCACATAGACGATAACATTATGCTTTAATTTTATATCGTTAAATACCTCGTAATGCGGAATGTGACTTAAATCATAACTTAGTGCCACTGGCAACTTAAATGTATGCAAAATATTTCTTAAGGTGCTGAATGAATATAAGGGATCCTTTCCGTGCACTTTTGCAAACTGAGAATATATATTTTATTAAATAGAAGAATACGAGTTTATAAACGGAAGAGACCTTTTAAAGTAATTTAATGTTTCCTCGCAATGCATAAGTTTGAATCGCTTTGCCAAAATAATGTCTTCAATAACATATTCGCAATAGTCGAGCGATGTTTCCGTAGTGCAAGGAATTATTAGTGCTTTTCCATAAGTATACTTCTACTTCAATGTATTACTTTAACCATGTTAAAAGGTGGTTACGATATGCAGTAATACGGATATATAATCGCGTTTCAATTATTTCATTATATCATGATTGCCATAACGTATGAGATTTCAACCAAATCTTATTTTATAATTTAAAATTTCCTAGTTGCTGAGAGAATAGTATTGCATATGCATAAAAATTAACACATCATATTATCGTTTCGCGAATTAATACTGTAAATATATAAATAGAATATCTCTCTTCTCTATATTATAATATATACAAATTTGATTACTTAACGTATTGAGCGACGTTGATTTATCAATGGTGCTTAATCCGTTAAGTTTTAATTTATGGCCCCGGGCCTCTCGCGACGAGACTGACTACGATCGAAATTCAACTTCTTTAATATCCTTTTATATTTTTTGAAAAAATAATTGTCTTAAAGGAGAATCACAAATTAAAAGAAAAGAATCCGCCTTTGAAGTTCAATAATATTATATTTACTTTATTTAAATGAAAATGGAATTTAATGTTATTATAATTCCGATTTTAGGATGATCCATAGTGCGGATAATTTGTGAAAAAATTCCCTCTTTAGTCGATTATTTTTCTTTCCTTAAAGGTCTCCAATGTAAGTGGTTGTCCGTCACAATGGATTTACTTTAAATTAATAACAGTCCGCAACGAGAACCTTATAATTTATATCAGTTCGCAGATCCTGCATTCTTTTGCTCTGGCAAAGTAGGTATTATTTATCGCGATAAATACGGTAAAATAATTTGAATTATTTTTACACAGTTGTAAGAATCTTAAGGTAGTGATCGTTATAAAATAGTGATATCACTAAAAATCATTAAACTTTTAACATTCAACATTTTACTAGGAAAATTATGAGGGATATCTCGGGGTAGCTTTTCTGGAATATCTCGTTTCAAATTAATTCCAATGTAGCAAAATTTCACCAGTGACATAACTTTGTCTCCTAAGTTCTAGACAAGAGAAGCTGTATCTTATTCGTTGCGTATTTATAATATTATTTGCTAACAATTATTCAGATGTTTAAACTGCCATCTTTGCGTAGTATCGTATTCTCGTCTCCATGCGATCTGCGCTAAGTTCATTTTTCTCTTATGTCAGAACCATCATAATTTCCATTCCTAATGCCCTCAATTAAAATTTTCCTTCTCTAATACTGTGTTTAGAAATGTTGATGAGTACAGTTTGTGTTTTAACATCAAACATTATACAACTTCATAGATGTTCATTAATGCTACCTGCGATATTTTTCTTTGTCGCCGAGTATTTTATTTTTTTAATTTTTCTCTTCTTGATATTACCATATTCATTAATAAATTATTAATTATTTTGGTGTTTCTATTCTTTCCAGTTTGAAGAAACTGAAGTTGCTCCGATTTCGTTAAGGCTTTGCCGTATGACTGACTCTTCACAAATGCGAGTGACCAAGGTCAACGGAAGTGTCTCGGGGGTCAACGGTAGGCTGGATCTCCAAGTTAAGTAAAATGTAGTAACTATACTTTCATATTTTGCAGATTAATATTTTAAATTTCATCATTCTATGGTAGTTCGAAGTATTACAAATTTTACATTTCAAATTAAGGAAGACATTTGAGATATTCTAGGAGAACTGTGCGTGATTAGTTGAAGTTAAGATTCGTTGAAAATAATCAGTTTGAGCGGCAGCGTAGACTATCTGTAAATCTACTCTATGATGTAAAGGAAATGAAAGAAAAGGATCGAGGTTTTTCGGATACCTACATTCTTACACATGAGCATGTTGTAAATGTATTGATTTTAATACGAAAGAGTAATGACACACTCGGTCGAACGATCTGCAGAGAGAGAAAATAGTTTCCCAAATATTTCCGTAAGAGCCGTTAAATGGTTACAGTGACAAAGACCTTTAAATCATTTTTCTGGTTTCTTCAATGCTTTATGTAGGTGATAACATGTAGTAAGATCATAGTTATGTTTGATATCGGTTTTTATATCATAGTTGCAATTTCGTGTTTCATAACTCAAACCTTTAGCTACTCACACATAAATAAAAGGTATATTTTGTTTTTTACTGGAAAAAATGGCCTTTCCCATCCTCCTTCGCAAAGGAAATACATATATAAATTTGATTAAGGTTAGAATTAATAATATTTTATTGATTTCATTTTTTAACGACATGAATATTTCAATCTCCCGGCTTCCCGACAACTTCGAATCGCTTTCGTATAGCCACCTACATTAAGTAGTTTCGTCTCTTAACTATATGTATCTTCTTTTGTGAGGTGCTCTAATCAGTTCAAATGATTGCCTTTTATCAACCAACTGAGCCCGATAATTAGGAGTGGACCACATGAAATCGAGTCACTTCTAAAAATCATCTCTCTATAGTAAATGTTACCTCCAGAAATCCAGAGTACGCAAGACTCTGAGAACTCGGACTAGCCGTTGGATTTAGGTCTTTTATACGAGTTTAATTGCGTACATAATGAGTAAAATAGATGGTGTAGGATGTGGTAATTTTTAGTTGGACCCATTTTGCACCATAAATAAGAAAACATTGGCAGAAAATTAATTTCTATTAGTTAATTGCTGTTGTTGTATTATTGCGGTGCGTCGACATCTACGGTCATTTAGCACCATTTGCTAGTAAAGATAATTTGGCTGTCTATCAAAACAGGAGTACGATTAATCTATATTTTAATGTTGTAAGAAAAATCTCAAAGATACATAATAATACCTTGAAAGGCCATGAACTAGGACACTAATTCAGCCAAATCTACCCTAAAGATAACATTTTCGGACATAATTGTAAACGTGTAGATCTGATATCCGATAGAAGAATACAGATTAATGTGATTACTTTCCCCACTCAGAAAAAGTTGATAACCTCATTGCAGAGTCCCAAGATTTAGAAAACAAAATGTGATACCACCCAGAATCAGGCGAGGTATTGTGGAATAATTCTTAGGAATATATATTTTTCCACAAATTAAATTTCTGTCTGCAATTAAAAAGCCGCTCAGATGATGAAAATCGTTTGTGGAAACCGGTCGTATAATATGATGATGCTAGGCAAAACTACTACTTGTGCAATAAGTACAATTTCCTGATATTCTTACATATTTCGGTTCATAAGTTGCATCTGCACATTCTTAACTCCTGAAATTGAGACGAAATTGGATATTCCATATGACATGTTAGTTTAATGGAAAGTATTATAGTTTTTGCAATCTACTTCTGTTAATACAATGATACAGTCAAAGTATTAATAATATTGTTTCCTTGTATGTATCCTTATATTTATTTCCCTATTCGACCATAATATTTAGATATGATCTATAATTTTTAAATTCATTTCTTCAATCTTCCTTCCATATCTAGGACTTCATGGTGTCCCTCGAAAACCAGAAGAACGCTTTCGACGGCCAAGCGAAAGAAGAGGGAAGACCTCCGGTTGCAGGAAGGAGCCTACCATTACCACGGTCCAAAAAGCCCTTTCCCTGTAGCGTCTCCACAGTCCTAACCGAAAAATCCGGGCGTAAAGTTGGATGATTTAGGACTTCTACATTCAGCACATCACCAGGGTACTGCACTACCAGACCCCGAGGGCGAACACTTAAGCATCCCTCTGCCCTGGAAGATGATTAAGAAATGAAATATATCCTTTTTCTTCCGTGCCAAAATATATTTTTAGTTATGTATAGTATAAAACATTGTAAGGCCGGAACTTGTATAGCTTACCATGAATTGAAATGTTTATAATGTGGATATAAAAAAATGAGCGCCTTTAGCCAAACCAACTACTGCAGAATGTATAGATTTATTATGATGTGTAAGGGGCTATGTATAATTTATATATTCTGTACCTTTTCAATGGATTTCTCATTTTTTTTCTAATGTAAAATTGGGAAGAAAGAGTGAAGATAATCTCAGATGGGATATTGTTATGGGAGAGTATGAGAAGGATGCGATTGATTGGGAGAGAGGTGGAATGTAGTGAGGGTTGAGTGTTGTAGAAAAAGGGAAGATATCGGGTAGGACGGAGGGTTGGGATCAAGTGGTAAGGGTAATAATAATAATGACTTCATTGTGCCCTGGTAAAGTGTCATATGAGTAGAAAAAAAAAATTCAAATATTATCTGCTCACACATGATAAAATTATAGACATAACGAAATAATACATAATATAGACTACTCACATTAAGATGATACAAAAAAGAAAGAGGAATAAGCCAGTATTATAGTTTTAGAATCATTCCTCGGTAACAATATAATAATCAAACTAGTTCTCATTGCAAGATTGTGCAGAAGTGGAATATTTAATATGTACAAGAATGCTGTTCCAGAAATTAGATGCACTAATTAAGAAGGATTTTAAGTAAGTATTCTGGGAGTAGTGTATGGGTGCAGAAATTAGATGCAGTAATTAAGAAGGATTTATGGTAAGTATCGTGGGAGAGGGTAGGAAGGGAGATGGTGGAAAGGGAGAGGGCGGGAAGGTAGAGGGTGGGAAGGGATAGGGTGGGAAGGGAAAGGGTGGGAAGGGATAGGGTGGGAAGGGAGAGGGTGGGAAGGGATAGGGTGGGAATGGAGCTGGTGGGAAGGAAGGATAGGGTGTGTTTAAAGTGGGTGTGGTAGTGTTATGGATGTGGATGGCGGGATGGATGGATCTGAGTGGGTGGGGTAGAGGGTGAGGCGGTAGTGGATGACTAAATATTGAGCCAATAAAATATCGCAATTAACGTACAATATATCATTGTATACAATGTCGCTTTGAAAAGTCAGGGGGCTAAAGATATTATGAATCCCCCAACTCAAACGCTCTAACTTTCTATCAGGTATCCTCGGCAAATATTGCTGAGCCATCATATAACAATGTTACAAATAAGTTTTACGATTTCTTCCATGGAAGTCATTCAAAGTGATAAACGTGCATTAGAAATGTACTGCAATGGGTTTAAATACACAAAACAGATCACTCGCGGAATCAAGATGAGGTGGAAAAGCGTATAAAAGGCCAGTGATCACTGTCGTGGCAGCATAAGACTCACAGGGAGACAATCCGTAGATTCCTGTATTTAATTTTCAACAATCAAACTACTATTGTCTTTAACTATTGTTAAAATTTATGGTTTTATTATTACGATCTTCCGTTGCATATCCTTGTGGCTCTTTTGGCTCGTATAACGTAATTCCTATATTCCTAGAAGTCAATTACATATTATTTTCTATGAGCGCAATTTATTCTTTTTGTATCTTAAGTCCTTCAATTTTTTTAATTTTGTTGCTTTTCTTATAATATTTCCATCAAGACATTCCTATTTTACGAAATTATTTTTTTTCGTACAGATGATAGAAGTGACTTATTAGATTAATATCTAATAAACCATTAGTACGTAATTTAATGGTCTAAAAAATTATTGCAACTTCATAACTAAAATAATAGATGTCATCTGATGATGCTGTGTCCAGCCGATTAACTATCGTCCTATGTGTCTCAAAAGAGAATGTAGCGACTTTGAGTCCAAAACAAAGAACGAGTGAGTCTGCAGTATATCTCGAGACAACAGCACGAATAACGTTTACTTATTTATCCGTCCAAGTTAAGTAAAAGCGTGCCCTCTTTCGAAACAATTCAATATATTAAAAACAAATTGCGATTTATAAATCATTTGCATTACGGTAAACGGGTGAAAGGTATCAATTGCTTTAAATATAAACTACTTTCCGTCAATAAACGTCAATTGCTAAACTGCGTTCAAGATTTTCACCTTCCCTCAGGAGAAAAATGAGTTTTCTTGAGGAAGAAACAGCTTTGAAGTTTTTTTTACGATTTGAAACCATTTTTATTCTGTTTGCATTTACACATTGCATACACCCCCATGGAATTCCCGCCCACCAATATTCTGTCTTCTAATTTTTCGAACAGGATTTCATTATGGTAATTTCTCTTTATAGAACTTCTGATTTCATCATTTTCTGATAAACTGCAGGTGCTGTGACTTGTGTATGATGGCATTTTCACCGTGGCATTTTGACCATTGACATTATTACCTGTGACATCATTATCTGGATCCACTACAGCACGGCCTGGGCATTATATCTAGATGGAGTTAATATTGGCAATTTGATTTAAATTTAAAGAAATAAGTTGCTATGAATTCCACTCGTTCAACAAATGCGTAGTACCATAGTTCGTGACATCCTTTAGAGTTTGTGCGTGGGAAAAAATACCCAGTGGTCTCACTTAGCAGAAGTTTATCTCTTAAGAAACATATTCAAGAAACGATAGGAAGGGCGAATATAATGCAATAGAGTGGCAGCGTTAACAATATATAATAAGGTATTCCGGTAGAGATGCCCCACCTAAGGAAAATACTTCATAACAATTACTGACGTAATAAAAATAATGTGAAACTGCGTGATAGAATACAAAATTTATTGATTATTAATATTATTTAAACAAATTTTCTTTAAAAACATTTTCACACAAAATATAAAAGTTTTTCTGCACCCATGCATTTGGCCATCTCTCCCGAGTGTCCGGGTGAGACGCCCCTCCTCTGTGGGAGAGATTAGCTTAAACTGAATTTAATCTGGAAAGCACTTTTAATATAAAAAATTGTTAAATTTAACTTGAAATTAGGATATAACAAAACATTTAAGTTAAATTTAAAACCTATTTGAAAGTTTGCAAAAATGTATCCAAAACATGTAGTACTATTAGAGAACAATATTCATTTAAAATTATAGAGAAATTTGCAATTGGTATGAGTGGGGGCTAGAATAAACACAAAATATATTCGTTTTGTCCGAAAAAGAATTTATGACGATTTTGATGTTTTTCGAAAATTCGAGGGGAAAATTCTCACAGAAACTATTTTTTGATTTCGAAAAACATTTATATTTGTAATTTCCATGTGAGTGGGCTACTTTTGCCGGATATTACATTTCGATCAGAAAAAAGTTGCAAAACGCTCCACCTAGTGCTTACTAAACAATACGTCATCTTTTGATTGCGCATAAATTGCATTGGACCGTGGATTTCAATTTGAAATGACATTAAAATGTAGATTACAAACGTTTTCTTGAAAAAAGCTTTAATCAGTATCACCTTAAAGTTAAATTGAAACTAATAAAGCACATATACCTAAAGATAGTACTGGGGCATTTATCCCGAGAAGAGGAGGGGCATCTACCCTTTCCGTACCGGAGAGATGACAGCCAGTGGGACTACACTTTGTCCAAGATGGACATTCACTGCACCTGGATAATAGATGAACCTATAGCTACAAATTTTCGCCCTTTAATTCAAAATATTCAAACATTTAAACTGATGCCAGCTAGAAACATTATACTCTATCTTATGATAGGACCGAAAAAAGTACCTACTTGAAATGATGCTATAGAATTGCATAAAAAGAATTAATCGCCGTGAAACTCTTGCAGATAGACAGGTGCCTTCCAACTAACTGACGAACACTGTCAGTAGAGCAATCTTGTGGTTTTTCTTAAAAATACTACGACTGGGGCATCTCACCCGGAATTACCTTATGTATGTGCCAAGATGATAATTTTCTCTCCTTAAAAGGAACTGCATCTTTTACAACATCATAGGAGGTTTTCGTGAGTAAGAGAGAGACAATCCTTGTTGGATGAGCCTCCTCAGTGTCGCACAAACCAGAGGTCTTCGCAACAAGACTCAATCTTCTTTCAGGAATAAAAAAAGGAATTATCAGGAGAGGCGGAAATTTTTAAAAATTTTTTTAAAGGCCAGGCTAAATTTGACCAAATTTTGCCTGGCCTCATCACATCTATATGTATATCCTTCAAGCCGGAGTGTGGCAAGGGGTGTCTCCTACATGACTAAGCTACGCGTTGAAAGATGTAATTTTTAAAGTCTCCTCCCTCTCTCGGTTCCGCATCTTCCGGTCCTGTGCCGGATGAATGGTCTTCATTTGAATTAACGAAGGATTCGAAGGCAATCGATGGACTTTGGGCTGTTTTGGGAAATTTGATCCCCACACACGAGGATACTGTTTAACGAAGACTTTTCGGCAAGGGATACTCATAAAGTAGTCCTCGGATGAAAGGGCTTTCTAAAAGGATACATAACCCTATCCCAAGGGCCACCGCTTCTTTTTCGAGCCCTTGGGCTGCCCTTTTTTCCTCTTTGGCTACATGTTGCTCTTTGAGGATCTTGGTTTACCGATTTGTTTAATGAGGTCCTGAAGGTTTAAGGCAGACTACTGCAAGAGGCAAGATTTTATTGAATCCTTATTCTGAAAATCGATACCACCCACTCTCGACCATTAATTAGGAACAAACGGAAGGAAGGAGATCGGTTTTTCGAGCAGACCTTTTTCTATTACTCGAAGCATTTTGTCAGTGTTTAAAAATAACCATCATGTTTTGGTAGAATTATTAACTAGTAGTTATTTAGTTTTACGGATAACACTTTCCAACCACTACAAATGTAAGGATATTCTCAATTAAACGAATCATTACAGAGTAAATTTATATTTTAAAATGTTTAATAATAACATTATTATTACATATTATTATTACATATTATTATTATTTATTATTATCAGCCGAAAAGTTTAAATCAATTCAACTACATCAGTAACACTCATGAAAGATTTTCGCGGTTATAAAATTAGTAAGTAAAACATTTGATTCCAGGATCACCTAAAAATGAGATAAAATTCTAGAATGCTTAGAATTTGACAAGTTCATGTAAGAATGAAGATTGCAGGATTACAGTGCTATACATACAAACAGAAAATAGAAATCACTTGGAACTGCGGACCTTGCGTAGGGGATGTAACGAAAAGTGACGACGTAGACTACCTACTATTAATATCAGACATCGAGTTACACATAAATGAAAATCAAAATTGTGATGAAGGTATGAGCAAAGCTTTACGCAATAAATTCAATAAAAGAGATGTTAAATTTCATTTTAGAGAATATCTGTACTTTACTGCGCGTCCGCTAGAATCTTAAGAAGAGCATCTTTTCGAGTCAAAGAAGCGCTTTTTTTGCAATTTAAGAGGTTCCGGAGATCTGGAGCTGCTTAGATTTGAGTGTGCCTTATTGCTAGAATCGCGTTCTGAAATGCATTACTATAAATGAGGTATCGCGAGAGAAAAATTACTTTAACAATAAGGTTGAATCTGGGATTCAATTTTCTCCAGTTAACGTTATTTTCGTAAGCAATCATTAACGCTCGCTCAGTCCTTAATCTGGTCGGTTAGTAAAGAGCACGCTTATGATAACATCTTATTCCATCGAAGGATAGTCGAAATATGTGCGTAGCAATTGCAAGTTCTTCCGGATGAGATAAAACAGGCGCCTTGCAATCATTTTCCCCAAGGAAACTTCAAAATTTGGGTTCGTCTTAAATTTAAGAATGTATGACATTATGTATTGACGAACAGGATGTGATTCATTACACTTGGCACCAATGTTTAACTCCCATCCATCACTTTACTCTCACAAGGGGAGACGTTTGCGCGTTGATTTTCATGAATATTTTTTGCAATTTAAAAGGTAGTGTAATGAAAAATCGTACATATGGGCCTTAGTTTTGCTGTAATAAGCAATGTAAAATATATTATTGGAATTTAGGCAACAGCGCGATGCACAGCCATAGCGTTCGTTAGCCCTTCGGTAATCATTGGTACCTATTACATTAGCCGTCCACTAAAACTTGGCAGTTGAAATAGCCTTCGCTCGCGAACTGCTATCAGTATCAATACGATGATTCGAGGACTACTGAAGTTTGGGCGAAACTACGTTAATTTTAGTCGTTCTTTATCGATTGCTGTTTAAAGCATTAATTACAAAGTCCTCGAGCTGCAGACGGTTAGTAGTGGCTCTGTGAGGTATGCATGGCAAACTGATTCACTCCCCATCTACACCAGTATGCCTCACTAGCCCTCCTCCGGCAGAATACTTCACCGACGGATGAACCGAGCAAATTCCGCGCAGAATAAATCTCGCCAGAGACAGAGTTTACATATATCAGTGTCCTTCTTTATTCACCCTGTAATGGAAGGGTGTATTTTGACCAAAAATAAGATGCAAGCCAAAAAATATATGCATACACATATAAACGTTAAACGGAGATCGTAACTCGTCGTTGGACGAATTAATAAATTCCTCATTGGGAGAGACGCGCTGCAAGAGAGCATGAAAACTGAATTCCTGAAATCAATGACTATCTCATCTTGTTTCTAAACACAATCAGATATGAAATTTTAGAATATTTCATTAAAGAGGCATTAAATATATTAAATAGTTAGTTTTAAATACAATGTTAATAACGCATAATCATAAAACGGAGATGTTAGCCACATAAACTAACCCTTAAGACGTTTTCAAGTTCTCTCTAGGGTGAGTTCCCGAGCTTTATTGAATGCGATTTGGAGAGAAGAATATCATCGGACACATTTGAGAGAGAGAATTTAGATTGGAAGAGCAAATCCCATAATGACATGGAAGAGATATCGGATTTGCAAAGAAGAGCGGTAATGGGATTCTAGGGAAACTGCTGGAGGGGTCGATACGTTTAATGATACTATTCTGTTTGCGCGGCAGTTATACTTTATTAGGATATAATGAAAAGTAAACTACTGACGCATAGAACGAAAATTTCGAAAATAAAGTAATTCTGATGCAATTAGATTAATTTCTCGACCAAATATATACAATTCTCCGATCATTAAATTTCCCGATTCTGCCAAACTTAAACGTAACTTTCCATAAAAAAGGCCATGGAGACATCCAGCAGATACAGCGAACGCTTATTCATTCGGAGAAAACGCATCGCGCTCATTTATTCCGTCACTTTAAAGGTTTCGCTGCGCCAACAACTTGTTATGTAGACTGTATTTCAGGCACCTCCGGAATTGCATTATTCCGACATCTCAAGAACATGACGAGTAAATCGCTTCTCTTTGAAGGAATTTCGGGATGGTTTTGGGGTCATTTTGATGGATCGATGGAAGAGCCTCATTCCTCGGTCATTTACATCGTGTTCGTACCGCATGTGGTTTGTGATTTGAGTAGATCGCAGATTCAGCACTTTATGTGATTCGTAACGTTCTGGTGATCGCCGACAATTTCGTCGATTTAATATATTACGCTTTATTAGCCTAATTTCCTTAACCCTTTATAGAGACCACTTTTTTCCCTCCATATTTGAGGCAAATTTCTTCACAAATTTAGTGTCCCACTCTTTAGTCAGCATTCTATTGTGGAGCACCTTTTCTGCCCTTCTATTTATCTTAAAACTAAGAAATCACAGTAAGTGGCCCTCAATGCAACCACCGATCTCCTCAAGACGTCCTGCTTTTTACTTTCTCCATATACGAAGTATAGAGAAAGTATTGTTTTCATGAAAAAATTCGACTTCGAGATTTCAACGGAAATACATGTTTTGGGGTCCCTAGAACACGTTTTGACTATTTTCGGAATGATGTCTGTGTGTATGTGTGTGTGTGTGTGTGTGTGTGCTTGTGGGCGCTCTAACGTGAAAACTATTAGTCGTATCAATACCAAACTTTATATATCGTACTGTGGTGTGTGCTGTCAGAGTTTATTAGTTTTTGGAGTAAATCGGTCAACTGGAAGTCGAGTTTCATTCAACAAAGCTCATTTCCGGTTTTCAAAATATCTCCATAAATATGTTATATACGTGTATTGTATTACTTATAAAAGTTT
Organism: Sympetrum striolatum; assembly: GCA_947579665.1. Lineage (NCBI taxonomy): Eukaryota > Metazoa > Arthropoda > Insecta > Odonata > Libellulidae > Sympetrum > Sympetrum striolatum. The sequence goes on along the minus strand of OX388352.1, from coordinate 20,755,818 downwards.
AAGATAATGTCATATACTATAACTTTTGCATGTAACATATTTTTGTATCATCGGTTGATTAGGAGTTATTCGTGAAATAACGATAAACCGGAAGTAGCTGTTATGTACTTTGTGGGCGCTCTAACATAATAACCATTCGTTGTATCAACACCAAATTTCATATATAGTACTTTGGGTGGAGTCGTTAGAGTTGATTAGTTTTTGGAGTAAATCGGTTTACCGGAAGTCGAGCTTCATTCTTCAAAGATCATTTCCGGTTTTCAAAATATCTCCATAAATATGATATTTAGGTATATATTTTTATTCATAAACGTTTTAGAAAATAAAATTTACTATAACTTTTGTTTGATACATATTTTTGTATCACTGATTGTTTAGGAGTTATTCATGAAATACTGATAAACCGGAAGTTCCTGATTATGTACTTAGTGGGCGCTCTGGGCTCTATGGGCGAAAGGCCAATTTCTTCGTTTTTCATCGATCATGTCCCGAAAAAACATTATTTATAATGTTTGTGACGTCAAAGATTATAATATATAAAATAATCACTCATCTTCCAAGTTCAGATGGAATATAGAGTTCGAAATTACTGTCGTAGATAAATATTTACATCTTATATATGGAGAAAGTCATGTGCTGGCCACATCAGATTTTTTTATATTGCAGTCAATATTGCTCTTTTTACTAGCTACCATCATTACTTTTATTTTATTGGTATTAATTTTTAATCCAAATTTTGCTCCCACCTCATAAACTCTTTGCATTGCTAACTCTAAATCCTCTTTTGAAGATGCCATGATTACTATATCATCTGCATACCTTATATTGTTGAAATTCCTTCCTCCTACACATATACCCTTTAATCTCTTCTGATGCTTTCCTATAACTTCTTCACTGTAAAGGTAAAATAATAGTCTGTTATTTGTACCTTATTTCCTTTAGAATATTCATCGGGTGTATGATGATACGATATATCTTTCGTATGTATCATCATACACCCTTATCTTACTCCACATTTTACTTCGTACCATTCTGTCAGTTCGGAATTTATTCTGAAAGCAGCTTCCTGGTTTCTATACATTATTTGAATTATTTTTAGGCAGTTGTTATCTATTCCAATTTTATGTAACATTTGTATTAAAACTTCCTGGTAAACTTTGTCAAATGCCTTTTCGAAATCTATAAAACCTAAAAAGGTCTTTTTATTATCTTTTAGATTCTTTTCCAAAATTAGCCTTAACTCCATATAGTATCACGTGTTCCTTCCTTTTCCCTAAAACCATACTGATCATCTGATATTTTATCTTCAATTTGCTTCTTAATTCTCTTTAGAATTATCATTAGTAATATTTTACATGCATGTGAAACCAAACTATTTGTTCTATATTTTTTACACACTATTGCATTGCATTATTTGACTTCTATAGTGATTTTTTTCTCTTACTCCTTTCTTCTTTTGGCATTTTCTTTGGGGAAGAATATTTAAACTTTGCACTAAAAATACACAATAATTTGTCCGGATACAACTTTTGCAAGCGACAGTAAGATGCTAGCTGAACGAGCCCTGAATATAGACTGATAGCCGAGATGCCGGCAGGAACCTCCATGTGTCAAGCGAGTCACTTTGTTACATTTTGTTAAGCTCGTTATGCGAATCACTCGTTATGCGAGGTGCTCGTTAAGCGAGGTTTGACTGTAGAGAATTATGGAAAATCTCTAAGGCACTCTCAGCTCCGACCTCCCCCTCCATTCCGCTACTTCAAAATGATATCCTCTATGATGATCCCGCCAACAAAGCCAATATATTCGCCGATTACCTCGCCGAAATAATGAAATCCCCACCCACAAATGCTATAGACATCCCAATCATCAACCAATACAAGGTAATAGACCATAACCCCCCATCCGAACCTAAACTTACCAACCCTTCGGAAATCTTAAATCACATCAAAAAACTGAAATCACGAAAGATACCCGGTCAGGATAATATCACAAATTATTTGCTCAAACAACTCTCTTCCATTCCCTACTTTCTGCTTTTACTCTCTGACCTTTTCAACGCATGTCTCCTGACCTCTCATTTCCCCACCTCCTGGAAAAAAGGACTTGTCATCTTGTTTCCTAAACCTCAAAAAGACCCTGCTCTAGCTCAAAACTATCGACCAATCTCCCTCCTACCCACCCTATCAAAATTATCTGAAATCTCCATTCTAGCACGACTGAAATCCTTCCTTTTTGAGCACCAAATTATAATTAACAAACAGATGGGCTTCAGAGATAGACGCTCAACGAATCATCAACTGCTCCACCTAATTGACTCCATTGCAACAGACATAAACTTTGGGAAAAAACAGCCCACAGAGTATTTTTAGATGTTGAGAAAGCTTTCGATAAAGTATGGCACGAAGGCCTCATATGTAAGTTAATTAACATTAACCTATCTAGTCAAAATTATAAAAAAATGTTTAAACAACCGACAAATTCAAGTAAAAATACAAAGTAACCTCTCTCGCTCTCAAACTTTAACAGCTGGCCTACCGCAAGGCTCCACCCTTAGCCCATTACTTTTTAATTGCTATATAAACGAAATTCCCACTTCTCCCAGAATACAGAACCTGCTCTTCGCCGACGATACGGCCTTTCTAACCCAGTCCATTTATCCCGACACCTCATGCAATAGATTGAACTCCCGCCTGAGAAAAAAAACACGAATGGTGCACCAAGTGGGAAATCACAGTTAACCCCACTAAAAGCTCCTAAATGTTTTTCAACATCTTCGCACCAAACGCACCACTTTACCTATAACTATGAATAATATTCCCATACCAATAGCAAAGAAACACAAATTCCTAGGGGTGACCCTCATCCCAACACTCAATTGGACCACATACATTAACCAAGCAATAGTGAAAGCTACTTATAGACAAAATTTATTGCTACCTCTCTTCTCTCTTCCAAAAAAAACTCCCTTTCAGCAGACACTAAACTTAGGATAATCCATTCTTACATCATCCCAATACTATTATATGCTTGTCCCATCATATTCAACTCAACCAAAAGTAATCTAAAAAAACTATAAACCACATACAATAGATTAAATAGAATATTCACCAATACTAATAGATTGATTAGGTTACAAGAAATAAAAAGAATCCACAAACTAACAACATTAAAGGATAAGGCAATTAAAATAGTCCAAAAATTTCACAAAAAAACTCTCCCTAGTAAATAACCCTCTAGTTCATAGGATATGGTGCTCTGCCCCGAGTAAAAGACGGAAAAAAGACCGAATAAAAACACAATTAACTTCCTGGACCAATAACTAATCCAGGTTATAAAAAACAAAAAGTAATTGGAATATACACAAGCCTGTGAAAAAAATGAAACAACTAATATAAGGGGGCATCACCAGAAAATAAATTTTAATCTAGATTTAAGTTACACTTTAGATGCCATAATATATTTACTAGGCCAATTTCTAGACTTTACGAGACAACAAATACCAAAACCACTTTCGTCACTCGATTTGATTGTGAGAAACCGAATGTAAAGGGCGACACCAAATGAGGCGCCACTGCGGTGGTAACGGTACTTAGACTCATAGGACACCCGAAACAGGTTAACCATGTTCCACAAATGTCATTGACTTTGAACTTTTACGACGCACTAGCCTGCTGCGCAGTGGCGTTCGAAAGAACGTATCCAATTAGACGTATCTCATATGTGGTCTCAAAACCGATGTAATCATAGGTAGAGGAAGAATAAATGGTAGCATGAAACAGTATTAAAAAATTCCTAGAGATATCCGATCATTTTCCGTGAGGAAAAAACAGGTAGCTGTATAGAGGCTAAATCCTCTCAGCGGAGCACGAATGTGCATCGAAGGTGTCTCGTGAACGATCACAATCTCCTCTCGACCATTTGGCCCAATTTAACGAAGAAATAGATTTTCGTACGAATAGTTATAATCAAAGATCATCTGAGGTGATTTCATTGTCCAGATGACGACTTGAAATAGAATAGCGTATAAATAGTGTGACCTTCCTTAGGTCCGGATGCTCGGAAGGTGACGATGCGTTGACATGTACAATTTTAAGAAGAACACAATAACCCATAAACGCAAAAGAAATTTAATAAAAAATAATTCACAAACACAATAATAGCAAAGAATAGCATATAAGGTGAATTTCAATTAATTAAATAGAAGCCAAAAGAAAAAGAAACCACAATTGAACTCGTGGGGCTCAGCACTGTCTTGTCGAACTGCCGATCAGCTCCTTCTTTCGACCTTGTCCACCCTCTTACCCTCGAGTCCAGCCTTCCCCTTTCACCTTCAGAAGCTTCCCCTCGTCTCTTGCGGGCAGTAGCAATTACCGGCTTTCGCCTCTAGGCGGAACCGTTACAATAGTGTCCGATGTTTCGTCTCTATTAAAGGACTGCTAAAATGATTCAATAATGTTTGTGGGTGTAGTAAAATTGTCCTATGCAGGTGAACTTTTTAACGACCTTTTTTAAATACGAAGGCGACCACAACGCCAATTATACACACATGAAAAATTACAATAAAACTAAGCATAAAAGGCGTGCTGGTGTTGAGCTAAAGACGAGCGAAATGAAAAATAAGCAAGTTTTATCAATAATTACTCTAAAAAGGCTTTCCAAGGATTCTAGTGACTAATACTGTCGATAATGAAAGGTTAAAATGACGCGTAAGTAAAATGACCAGAGAAGAAATTCCTTGTTGAGAAGGATTTATACGTCCTTTCGTTCCAGAGACGATTGAAAAAAGATTCGCACTCTTGAGAAGATTCTACTCAGAGGCAGATTCTGTTCTCCCGGACAGAGCATTCGTCTTTGGTGGCAGCGATAGTGGAAGCCCCCACGTGCGAATAGAGAAGCACTTAATACTAACAATATATCAGTGCGATCTTCAATCAGATCCCTTTATTGAAAAATGCTGTTTAGAAATTGAATAGCCCTCCTTTACACAGCGAATTCTTTTATACACTGGTTAAAAAGGAACGCTCAACCTGATTCATCATATCCCAGTCTCGGGCAGAAGTTTCTTATTTATGCATGACCACAATTTAAATTAAGGCGATCATATGCCTCAAAATCCACTGAGTTGGGAATTTCAATGCGGAACTATTTGTTAGCAGCCCCAGATCTGGATTTCCTTTGCTTTCCGACCTTTTCTTATCTCTACCGCACAAATATTTAATTGGAGTTAGCGGCGCCCTAAACTATGCGTTTGTTAATTGGGTAAATGTTTTCATTAATATATAATTTTAACATTAGTTAACATTAATATGTAATTTTGGAACGTGAATCCACAACGGAATCCAATAAAACAATAAAATATCTTGGATGAAAGAGCTCGAAATGGGAAAAAATAAGAAATCATTGGTAATGTACGTTGTACGAAAAGTGTCCAACGAATCAAACGCCAAGCACGGAAAAAAATATTACAATTCCCAATGAAACCCTCATTTCGGGATAAGATGTCACACATTAATATCTCGTATAATGAATCTCAACTCTGAACCATCTTATCCACGCTATTTTGCGGCACTGGTTGGAAAGCATTTCTCTAAAATAAAACCAAAATGTTAACACTCATAATTTTGTTAAATACAGGATAATTTTATGGCTATCATAAATCGAATTTTTTCACATTTAGATAAGCTTTTCTTGACTTTTCATGTCCGCAACTTCTTATTTTGAAAGTTACAATCATCTTTTCATTTCATGGGCCATCGTCGATATTAGAGCGATTTCTTTACCGCTTTGCTATTCGGACTTGGAAGACACCTTTTTCGTTCGGTGAAGCGACGGTAACGTGGGGGAAAGAATTCGGTGGAAGGTCTGCTTGTGGGCTGACGTTTGCAGAACCAGAGGTCGCTAAGCCACTCCTCTCGGAGATACGAAGGCATAGACCATGTGTTCATCGGTGTGGCATTGCGTCATAATGCGAACCTAATTTGACGGAGAAAAAGTGCTCCATAGGACAGAAGACATCCACGCTAGTTTTAAGGGATTATTCCTTTTATCCACTTGAACAGCAATCGCTATTTTTGAAGTTATACTTCTTTGCGCTCGTTGTAACGGGATGGGGTGTCGGTCGAAAAACCGCGTAACGCGTGAGATTTTTCGCTTTAGATTTTTTTGAAAAATAATTTCTCAGCCGGGGATCGAACCAGGGACTCTAGCGTGGTAGGCAAGCGTCTTAACCATTCACCCACTGAGCCACTGCGTTGCAGAGAGACTTGTAACCCCGCGCGGAATCCCCCTCCAACGTGTTTATGCTTTAATATGCAAAAAATATTACCTGAGATTGCAAAATGCAAAGGCTGGATTTTGAAATTGAAAATTATTAATCGATCAAGTTTTGTCATTTTCGTGGATGAAAAACTGGTTAAAATTAGGGAGAATTCTTATATCAGATTTCGTTTGGGATACTAGGCATTTTTTGAAAAATGGGCTGAAGACAAGCGATTTGAACCACTATCAACATCCAATGTGAACATTTTTTTCGGGATATTTTGTATCCCAAAATGACACTTTTCTGACAAGCATCCATATACTCAATTTTTGTCCTAAAGTACGTATTGTTTTTTTAATATTTTTTCAGAAAACGACAATAATGGATAAACGAGACTTGCAAAAATTAACAGAATCGTCGTCGGAATCCGACTCTGAACTAGCCATCGATGAAAAAAAAATGTTAGCGCGGGAGGAGTAGCAATTTACCACAACCAAAATGACCATAGTAATATGGTCACTTCTCACATGGATGTTCATTCAAGGGCATCAGAATCTCTTGCTCTAGCACAGTCTGCTATTGGAGAAATTTGTGTCAGTAAATGCGTTCCACAAACTGGTCGAGATTTTGTAGTTGTGGTGGTATACATGTCCCCTGGTAAAACTGTGAGCCAAATCATAAAGTTTATACACCAAAACTTATTAATTTATACTAAAGAAGGTTCCGAACTGCTCGAGGAAAATTTTCATGAAATCCCAATGATAATGAGCGGTGATTTCAACATCAATTTTGCCGATGACAAAAAAGAGCCATTGATAAATTTCCTAAAAGAAAAGCTAGACTTGGTAATGTCGAATGATAAGAAACAAAGTACGACCAAATACGGGACGACCATCGATGCTGTATTTAGTAGATATCTTGAAAGGTTTGAATCTAGAATATTTGTTAGTTACTTTAGTTATCATAAACCGATTGTGTCTTTCTTGGAATACAGTGCGATTTCTAATGGGGAACCTGAAAATAGTCAAGATGAAAGAATGATTGTAGAAGAGATTATTGATAACGATGATGTATAAGTTTGTAATATAATAATGAAGGCACTCATAATAATATATTGAAGAGAAATAAATTGGATAACAGAGGAAAAGGTCTTATATTTCATTTACACATCCTGTCCGTCTGTGTGTGTGTGTGTGTGTGTGTGTGGATGGGCGTGTGCGAATGGCCAAAGAAGTATAACTTCCACCGTCTGATCCGACGTAGACCCAACTTTTAGTTATTTTCCTCTCGGACCATTGCATTCGCAATTTTTTAATCCAGCGGAACAATAAGATTTCCATTAGAAGCATGCATACATGCCGTGGAGTTATTTTAGAATTGATAAGGCCATGTACTTAGTAGAGGTTGAGAGAATTGAATTACTGGCTAATTAAGAAAAAACTGTGGACAAATGATCGAATAAGCGTCACTAATGAATTCATTCATTTCTACTAAAGTGAAATATCGATATAATTTGCGATAATTAACTGGGGTGTTCGAAATAACTTATTTTATTAGAAGTATCTCATCCGTGGTTGTAATGTGAAGATCATCATAGATGGAGGTAGTTGGCTAATTGGTAATATAAAAGACGATGGAAATTGTCCTAGGGATTTTAAGATTAATTCCCGAGGGGAACAAATGAGGCGTAAGTAAAATCAGGAGAGAAAAAAGTTTAAATGAATCATATATAGATGGATCTGCACGTCCCTTCAAAATACTCGAGAGACAATCACAAAAGGATTCAACAGAGCGCTTCCATAAGAGGATTCAGTCGGTGCGTACGGCTTTGGTGAACGTGGTCCTGTGTTAGATTTCCAGCCCCCGCTAGATATGACTTCTGCTTTCGAGGCACATCTAAAAATACTACTATAACCAATACATCAGTTCAATCCGCTGTCCTTTTACCGAAAAATGAGGTTGAACAGCGCGGGAAAAGAGAGAGGGAGGGAAGTAGGAGAGAAAAAGTTGAAGGTCTTGTGTAACGATCCTCTTTGCGAATATATTCGGATGGATTTTAAACGCTCCCTTCACGGCATCTTTCCCTTCATGACTCCTTTTGGCCATGGTCTCTTTCTTGCTTAGGAAAACCTTCATGCGAAATCTGATGAAATTGTGTGAAATTATTACTTCTCCCATATGATGATGCACGTTTTCAATTACGCCTAAAAGAACTTACTTACTTAAAAGAGAAAATGTATTCTTGATTTCATCTGGCGCAAATAACCTAGCGGTTGACGAGTCAAAAATTTTATTACCACTACTACTTAATTTCATTCTCACAAGGCAAGTAAATCTCCACGAATCATTAACACGACCAAGAATTTTGAACGGAATTGGATCCAATACATGAAACTTCTTTTATTGCTTGGAGACAAAGATTGTGCAATACAATGTCGATTTCGGGGGGAAGAAACGAAAAAGATTAAAAATCTTCGGTTTAAGTCGGTTAAAAATCACGTTGTCAGTTGAAAAAAAAAATGCCAGCAGATTGTGAAGAGACCCTCATTGGAGAGAATAATGATATCTCTTTAAATTGTCGGATACGATGGGTTGCTATTCCTCTAATTAGTCTCCTGTGCAGAGTCATTCGATTTCGTAAAGGAGACAATTCCTGCCGGATAAAAATTAAGGATTAGTAAAGACAGATTAAGAAAATGCACGGTCATACAATCTTTTTGTTATAACTATACGAAGTTTCAACTCCCGCACTAAAAGATAAACTGTTTTTGTCCCAATGTCCAGCTTTTTCGATTTTGGCCCGTGGTGCAGCGGGAACAATGAATGCCTTCGTCGCTGAGAGCTTAAACTATCGCGGCCGACAACGCGTAAGGCGCTATCCACGTAAAACCTTTTTTACGTTATTAAAAACTTCGGTCTTGCAAAGAATATAAATTCACAATTTTCTCGGAAATTCTACCGGTGGATGTTTTTTCGTGGGCGGATTGGACGAAAAGTAGCAGGCCACTGCTTTTTTCAATACATTTTGCAACAAATTCTTTACTTTTATGTTGAAAATTTCTCTCAAATACTCTCACTTGCTTAAGTATTAAAACTAACGAAAAGGGAAAGGCATGAAGCTAATTTTGGAGCTACGAGTCCCATGTTTCCTTAATAAGAGAATTAATATCACAGGTTCCGAAAGAAACAAAACATAATGCCGCATTTCTGAAATGTAACATTATTTCTGATTTTTGCAATTACGTAGTAAATAAACAAAAAATATCTCAATACTAAAACCATTTCAAACAATTTTGACCAAATTCATAATTATACGCAAATTTAGCAACGTACACGGGCCGGTTGATTTTATATGGCCTAATGATATGAATGACAATAGAATATGAGGATTGAAATCGGAAGTATTTTATCCAAGGCTAATAACATACAAAATTGGACGTAGAATCCTCTGACTCTTATCATACAGCGATGAAGAAAGCAGTCGTAGCTCAATTCAAATGAATCCGCAGTCGACACACACACCATGGATATACAATTCTTTGAAAATTAATTCCCCGATCATTAATTTAATTAGTTAATACAACATTATGGGCCGTTCTGATACTGCCAGGAACATTGAGAAAATGCTAGATGCTAAAAACGAATCGTTTCATGAATTCATTTTTTCCACAAAAAGCAATCGATTAGAAAAATAAAGTCAAGGTGCATGTACCCCCTGCCACACGTCGAAAGGCGGCTTGCGGGGTTCTTACATTAACATAGACAATATCCTCTTGAAGCTTGAATCAAACGTTGTAAACCGCAAATTCGAGAATGGCTTGAGACACAATTTCTCCCGAAATGCGTCATTAAAAATTCTATCGAGCTTTTCTATATTTTCAAGTTAAAATTACGGAATCACGACTTTGCCGCTCGCTTGCAAGTGAGTGATTGCTCAGAAATGTTAAGAGAACGAAGCATTGCTATAAGGGTGGTCGCATTCATGTACCAGGAGTCAAATGGTTTCGTACGAAGGTTTTCCTGAGCAAAAAGAAGACCATGTGGTCAAAAGGAGAATTCGTGCTAGGAAATGGGGGACAACGTGAGGTAGGTGGGTAATTTGCCATCAATCGCTCGGCTGTGCGTTAAAAATCTAATTAAATTAGTACCACAAAGCGGCGATGGTGACACAGGGGAAGAAAACATGAGATGAACTTTTAAAATGATTAAAACAAAGTCGCTAAGAGTATTTGTTACGCATAGCCTTCTTCAACGTTTCTCCCCCACCCCTCCCTCCCCTCCATCCACCAATGCTTGAATATAAGTCCTGCAAATTAGACGCCCGCTGCCGCCCGCTGAGGGACGAGATCGAGCAACAGGCAGTGGGATTTCTTGCGAGCTTTACTCCTGCAAACGCTCTACAGAGATCTCTGAATAACGCCTTATAAGAATCTTAGTAATTTAAGATTCGTCTGCAACCGAGTGAACATTAACTCAAATCAATTACAAGTCGAGGAGCCACATCTCACAGCGCGGGAGCGCCTACCGGCCCGGAGGGGATTGATGGTAACCTCATCCATCATCCCATCATGAGCACCTCCACGTCTTCAAGACGGTCGCGTTCTCCTTCGAGAACACGCCCAAAACAACAACAGACAGTAGCCAATAGCAATAGACACGCCGTGCCTTTGAATACCAGCTCCGTCCACGCATCAGAGACCACACCAATCCCAATTCCTGCAACTAGCGGACAAAAAAAGCCTTCACGCAACGCCTCAATCAGGACCGCTCCTCCAACTCCCGGACGAGGGAGAAACAACTCTTCTGAGGAGTCCTACAGCTCCTCAGACATGGAAGAAGATGTCATCCCATCCTTTATCGAGGAGAAGACCGCAACCATGGACGACCCGGAACAGACAGCAGCCAGCCTCTTAACTGGACTAACGAAATTGAAGAACCGCATCCCCCCTCACCGCTGGAATGCTATCATCCAGCATCATACGGTAAGTGGCGCCTTCACCTCGGTGTCGCCCTCTCCAGCCCCAACCGAAAATGTCAGCGGAAGTGGTTTCAAAACGGTATCCCACAAACGTAAATACCCGAGTCATTCTAATTCACCTCCGGACCCGATACCCCTCAAAAATCGATTTGATCCCATCCATAATGACTATATCCCCCGCCCGCCAGCTGAACCATCCGCGCCTACCACCCCAAAACCTAAACTGAAAATACCCTCTGTCAAAATAATGTATGATCGCAACTGGTCGAAAACATTAAATGGCATTATCAAGGCCACCGCCATGCCGCCAGTCTGCCAAATGGCTGGCAGTAATGTAATCCTAGTAAAAAACCAAACAATCGAAGACTATACTAAGTGCTTGCACTACTTAAAGCATAATAACATTGAGTTTTTTACGTATCAAATACCTAACCAAAAGAACCAGGATTATGTTGTAAGAAACCTCCCCGCTAACACGGACCCTGACGCCATAAAAGAAGCCCTGATTGAAAAGGGACTTCCTGTAATTAACGTCTTACAATTGTTTACCACTAAACCCACCATAGCCGAAAAACTAGCCGGTTCAACCTCGGGAAACAAAAGACCCTGCCCAGTATTTAAAATAACCACCGAACATCTAGAGGAGCCTAATAGAATCAAAAGCATAACCAGCCTATTACAACTAAGAGTCCAGATATCCGACTTCATTCGGCCAAAGATACCGACGCAATGCATGAGATGTCAGCGGATCGGGCACACAAAAAATTTTTGCCATCTATCTTACAACTGTGTCAAATGCGGAGGACCCCATCCAACTCAAGATTGCAAAAAATCAAAAGAAGACGACGCGCAATGCTTCAATTGTAAACAAAAACATCCGGCCAATTACCGAGGTTGTCAAGCTTTCATCGCGGCAAAGCAGGCCCTTTTAAACCGCAATAAACTCGCGCCGAGGCCTAATCTCCCCACCTCCACTCAAAACTTCCCACCCCTACCGGCTCCGTCATACAGCCAAGTTCTCTCTGCCCGCACGACCCCTCCCCCCTCCACCTCTAATCCCAATCAGCCTCTCCTTACACAGGAAACAACCACTTCATGTAATGACTTAAATGAAACCCAAGACCTAATACATTGGACCATAAATATTATCACTAAAATCAAAAATCTCCCCACGATACAACAAAAAAAATTATTTATTTTGACCCAAATTTTGCAAATTCATGGGATATAAAATTCTTTCATGGAACTGCCAAGCCATAAAAAATAAACTGGGCGAACTTCTAGACTTCCTCCAATCCTGGGATATTGATATATGCCTGCTACAGGAAACACAATTAAAAATCCAACAAAAGCTCTTCACTCCTGAATACCATCTAATTAGGAACGATAGAAATACCCAAGGAGGAGGAGTAGCCATACTTGTAAAAAACAACATCCCCCACAACATCCTACCCAGAAAAAAAATAAATATAATAGAACATGTCGGAATAAGTATCAAATGCCAGTCCAATAACATAAACATCTATAGCATATACGTCCCGCCAAAAAGAAAATACTCATCAGATTCACTTCGATAGGAACTCGTTTATATCCTTTCTCTCCCCGGCAATAATATCTTTTCGGGAGACTGGAACTCTAAACACGAACTGTGGGGATCAATGTCCCAAAACCAAAATGGACAACTCTTAGCCAACCTCATTCCAGAACTCAACTCTGACAACCAATTCATTATCACCCACTCTCCCACCCAACCAACTCATACTCACTGCAACAAATCGTCTGATATCCTTGACTTTTGCATCACTAACCACATCCATCAAGCACTTTTCCCCACAGTATTATATGAATTCAATTCCGATCACTACCCAATATATTTTCAAATCGACTCCACAACTAATCCCCTTCCCCCTACATTACACACAACCACCAACTGGAATAAATTTTACGAATACATCCACAACCATATCTCGTCCATTCACCTTCTACAGGAACACTCCCTCGAGCACATTGATATGCAAGTTAAGCTTATAACAGATTTAATTAATATAGCCAAAAATAATTCCTCTAGATCATATAACAAACCTCAGCCTAAACTTAAACTACCCCAGTCCACACTAAATCATATCAAACTCCGCAACAAGTACAGAAGACAATATCGCACCTATAGGCAACCCCTCGACAGATACCTGTATCTAGAATACAAGAAGCTAGTACGAAAAGACATTCAGAGCTTACGTAACAAAATCTGGCTGGATAAAATAAGTTCGTCCACATTTGAAAACAGAGAATTATGGAAAATCTCTAAGGCACTCTCAGCTCCGACCTCCCCCTCCATTCCGCTACTTCAAAATGATATCCTCTATGATGATCCCGCCAACAAAGCAAATATATTCGCCGATTACCTTGCCGACATAATGAAATCTCCACCCACAAATGCTATTGACATCCCTATCATCAACCAATACAAGGTAATAGACCATAACCCCCCATCCGAACCTAAACTTACCAACCCTCCGGAAATCTTAAATCACATCAAGAAACTCAAATCACGAAAGGCCCCCGGCCACGATAATATCACAAATTATATGCTAAAACAACTCTCATCCATCCCCTACTTTCTGCTTTTACTTTCTGACCTTTTTAACGCATGTCTTCTGACCTCTTATTTCCCCTCCTCCTGGAAAAAAGGACTTGTCATCTTGTTCCCTAAACCTCAAAAAGACCCTACTCTAGCCCAAAACTATCGACCAATTTCCCTCCTACCCACCCTATCAAAATTATTTGAAATCTCCATCCTAGCACGACTGAAATCATTCCTTTCAGAGCACCAAATTATTATTAACGAACAAATGGGCTTCAGAGATCGACACTCAACGAATCACCAACTGCTCCACCTAATTGACTCCATTGCAACAGGCATAAACTTTGGGAAAAAAACAGCCCACACAGTATTTCTAGATGTTGAGAAAGCTTTTGACAAAGTATGGCACGAAGGCCTCATATGCAAGTTAATTAACATTAACCTCCCATCCTATCTAGTCAAAATTATAAAAAAATTTTTAAACAATCGACAAATTCAAGTAAAAATACATAGTACCCTCTCTAGTACTAAAACTTTAACAGCTGGCCTACCGCAAGGCTCCACCCTTAGCCCATTACTCTTTAATTGTTATATAAACGACATTCCCACCTCTCCCAGAATACAGAACCTGCTCTTCGCCGATGATACAGCCTTTCTAACGCAGTCCATTTACCCTGACACCTCATGCAATAGATTGAACTCCCACCTGCGAAAATACCACGAATGGTGCACCAAGTGGAAAATCACAGTCAACCCCACTAAAAGCTCCTACATGTTTTTCAACATCTTCCGCACCAAACGCACCACTATACCTATAACTATGAATAATACTCCCATACCAATAGCAAAGAAACACAAATTCCTAGGGGTGACCCTCACCCCAACACTCAATTGGACCACACATATTAACCAAGCCATAGCTAAAGCTACTTATAGACAAAATTTACTGCTACCTCTCTTCTCCAAAAAAAACTCCCTTTCAGCAGATACTAAACTTAGGATAATCCATTCTTACATCATCCCAATACTATTATATGCTTGTCCCATCATATTCAACACAACCAAAAGTAATCTAAAAAAACTGGAAACCACATACAATAGATTAATTAGAATAGCCACCAATACTAATAGATTGGTTAGGTTACAAGAAATAAAAAGAATCCACAAACTAACAACATTAAAGGATAAGGCAATTAAAATAGTCCAAAAATTTCACAAAAAACTCTCCCTAGTAAATAACCCTCTAGTTCATAGGATATGGTGCTCTGCCCCGAGGAAAAGACGGAAAAAAGACCGAATAAAAACACAATTAACATCCTGGACCTATAACTAAGCCAAGATATAAAAAATATAAAAATAAAAAAAAATAAATAAATAAAAAAAAATAATAATAATAAATTTTAAAAAAATTTAAAAAAAAATAAAAAAAATGGAACGTACACCAGCCTGCAAAAAATATGAAACGAGGGGGCATCACCAGAAAATAAATTTTAATCTAAATTTAAGTTAACTTTAGATACTAAAAATATCTTTACTAGGCCAATTTCTAGACTTCATGAGACAAAAAATACCAAAACCACTTCCGTTATTCGATTTGATTGTGAGAAACCTAATGTAAAGGGCGACACCTACTGAGACGCCACTGCGGTGGTAACGGTACTTAGACGCATAGGACAACCCCATAGACGCCCGCTGCCATTCCTCTTCAGTGCTCGTCCCGAGAGACTCGAGCGGCAAAATATACTCGACAGTCGAAGTCTCCGACGACGGTAGCGCAGTCTCCACAAATGGCAGTTTTTCCAGTCTTCGAGATTATCGACTTCTCCGATCGAATACAGCATTTGCTATTCGTCTACATTACTGCAAAGTTGAGAAATCTCTGGGAGACCGATCACATCCACCGTAAGATATCTTGAACCGAAGGCGAAGGAGGCATTTCGCGTAGCGGATGGTATTGGGGCAACTGGGGCCTGTAATGGGTCTACTATGCCCTCAAGTCTCCAAAAGGCGCAGCTTCCTCAACAACCGATCGAAGTCACTTCCTCCAACGTCCAAGAAGGGAAGTAGACGTACCGACTAATAGCACAGGTGAAATGGCGGAGAAGATTTATTCGTTCGGCGTAGTTCCTCCCCAACGCCGCCACGAGTTCCGCGGTCGACGGATCTTCAGTAGCTGACCCTACTGCATTTTGCTACGCACTCCGACTAACAGAATTTCTACTTTAATATCTCCTGATACCTACAGCGGAGCCAATGAATGCCTTGCGGAAGTATTGGCTCAGAATTTCGTAGCAGAGGCAACGAGCGAAGGACATCGAGACAAGCGTTCGGAAAAATGCAGCCTTTTCGGAGCGCTCGACGAAGTGGTCCGGTGAAGAAGATCTGGAATTAGTGTTGTGCGTGGGTTTTGTGAAATGGTCATTCTAGTGAATTAGTGAAAGTGACTGCAAGAGGATGTTCTGTACGCCGATGGAAAGCAGAGCTCTACCGCCGCAGGAGGAATCCCTCAGCTAAAGGTAAGGATTCTTCGTCTTTCAGCTCAGGTGGCAGGTTTTTTTAGGAACGGGCCCATCCAACGGGCATTAGAGAACAGGTCTACGATAATGTCTTGGGGGGGGAGAGGGGAAATTGATGTAATAGGTATTACACACACTCCTACACACCGGCTCTTTAGCCATTAAAGAATTAAACTTAATTAGTCTTCTAAATGTCTCTCTTCTATCTTTTCCGTGGCTGTGGTTTTCATGCTACAGCCACACTGTGGTTTTATAGGGCTTGCTAAATGGAACTGTTGTCGCGAATGTCCCCGAAATATCTTGTTCCAGTTCCACTTGGCTGGCGAACTCTTCCACTATAAAAAAAGTGAAACGAGTCGAGCACAGTACGCCTTTGCGTGATTTGGAAACCTGTGCAGATTATTTCTATGTAGAAAACTTAATTATTTTAAATTATTTTGCTGAAAGATTTTTGCCTGAGAACTTTCAAACTCGTTCGGATTTGGTTTTTATGCGGTTTCGCTGCCTAAGAGATGGATTCACGTCAATTTTCGAACTAATTTTTAGATATTAGAGCATCTAGATGAGGGTGAATAATTTGCCTTTTATTTTACAGTAACAACGACACAATTGCAACCCATGATTCCTGGAATCCAGGAGCGAGGCAAATCTTCGCAGAGGACGTCATCCTGCAGCGCCGTCGTTTCCAGCTATCCTTCCAGAGAAACTAACTTTACCGAGAGAGCCGAGTGTTTGCATTTTGGAAAATTTAGCCAGGAAAAGTTAAAAGTGAGTGAGCTATTTAGGCCTAAGATCTCGTCCGTCGATGCGTTCTTTGCTTTGAATTAAATAGTAGCATTATTCAGATTTTTCCAATGTTGTCGAATTTCCAGAACGCTTGACTTTTACTTTTATTGCAAATAAAGATTTAAACTAATTTTTGGCTTATCCGACTCAGTGATCGTAAATCAAAGCGTTCTCACTATCTCACTTTACCTATTCCGGAAATTGCTTTTCAGGCTAACACGAGAATGTGTAAACAATTTTAAGCGTGGTATACTACGGGTCTTATTTTACGGGAAGTTTCAGATTCGAACGGCCATAGTTAAGACTGTTCAAAGCTATCGATGATAATAAAATATTTAATATTCGTATAACATTTCTTAATCAAAAGTAAAGCCAGTTTTGCTATTGTAGCGATGAAAATGTATAGTGGATATTGAAAGAAAATGAAAAACCACCCATGATATATTTTCTAACTGCCATCAGGGCCGTTTTTAG
Source organism: Sympetrum striolatum (assembly GCA_947579665.1). Classification (NCBI taxonomy): domain Eukaryota; kingdom Metazoa; phylum Arthropoda; class Insecta; order Odonata; family Libellulidae; genus Sympetrum; species Sympetrum striolatum. Next base: position 20,738,221 of record OX388352.1, on the reverse strand, counting down.
GCATACGCGGTCGCGTAGGGCCCCGTCAACTTAGGGGCCCCGCCGTCAAGCCACAAAAATGTCATAAAATATTCCAATAATTAAAAGCATGATTAAGCATATTGTAAAATCACTTTTTTGAGGCATAAAATAATTTTTTTAATGGGATTTGAAAATCAACTTTTTACAATGAATGTAATATGTATTCTATTAAATTACTATATTACTATTCTTCTGCCTGGGCAGAAGACTGGGGTCTATAGGGCCCCACATTAATGTTGCAGGGCCCCCAAAATTATAAGAAATGGCCTCACTGCCATTACTCTTTACCGATCCAATTCAATTTATCTTTTTTCCTCATTAGTTCATCATATTATGAACACCCAAAAATATTTATTTTACAACCAACAAAACTTTGTAAAATATTAATAGAAAATTAATCTCCGAATTTGGTCGTATAGCACAGTTTATGTAGTCAAAACTTTGTCTCCCGTGACGAAAAACTTGTTGCAGTAGAAGTTTTGATGTTGAAATTGGTAAAATTTCCGATGATGACTGTTTGGAAATAATTTTTGTTTTTATTAAAAACTTTTCCTATTTCGAAGAAATTTTCTGGGAAGACATATCAAATATTGCGGCTTATTTAGCAATTTAAAGAAAGGAAGTACCTCTTGTAGTTGCTGAGATAATTCGATGATAGTGAACAAGGTACAGAAATGGCCTCCGCAGACCATGTTTTTTTATGATAGTTCAGGCGTTTGGACGCCAGATATAGCGGCAATCGACGAGTTTCACATCTCGGAATAAGCGTAATATTCCATAATTAAGCAGTGTTTTTGTCGCAAATGTTGCTTTGTTTTTTTTTTTTAAAAAGATAGTCACCCTCACGTCCGGATAGCAAGCTATAGTTGGTTTGCAAGCTAAGTACGCTTCAAAGGTCTTTTAACAGAAATATAAAATGGGTGTCTGTTAGAGTTGAAATAAGTCTAAACACCCCTACCGGGGAAGTGAGGAAACATAAAAAATGGCGGAAAATCAGGAGATATTGAATTATTTCCAAACAGTCGTCATCGGAAATTTTACCTTGAAATTGTTACAGCTGCTTTTGGGATTATATCTTGAATAGAACTTCAGTATTAAACGTAATTTGTGACAAATATGCAGTTACTGCAAATCCGCAGTAGTTTTGTTTTAACAAGGTTGCCAGCTTCTGCTAGGAGGCGCTAGAAACGAGTTATCTGTTGGAACATCAGAGAAATTGAAGTGCTTACTCGGAGTTTCAGAAAAGTGTTCATTGAAGTGGCGGCGAATTGCTGAAAATATATACTATGGTCCGTTTTTGATGGATCGAGACTTTCATTTCCTACGGAGATAAGTAGTAGAAATAACCCCTACAGTTTAAAAGAGTTAACTTTCCTTCGCAATTAACAATTGTTATTGGATCGTCGCCAGAAAGCTTTTAAGGAAGGAGTCTCCATCATAATTATGAAATATTTTGTTCCAATGCTGGAATGAAAAGTTTTCATACCTGTTTAACTTTCTCTTTGGTTTCATCACATTAAACTATGCATTTCTAAATATAGCACTTACATAGGTATCAGAGGCATCGTCGTCTGTGTATTTTTAGCTGAAGTTTGCATTTATATTTTATAAATTACTTTAATTTTAATTAATTGCTTTGATATTTTAGAGATTTATAAGGAGCTTCAAATTCATTTGAGGAGAGTGAGCCTTGGTTGCAGTTTATGATGATGTTGAACCAGTAAGAAGATTTGTTTTCAACTGAATCTCTATTCTTTAACGTCTGTACTCCGTATATCTGTTCTAATCATCCATATAGAATTAAGGAGAAATTTTATGTAATGTAAAATGAATTATTTACAAAATAAAATTCTATTGATTGGATTTTTTTTTGTTCTCTATGATACAGTATCCTGATCCCTGCATATGTTTTTTGTGATAGTTCAAATGTTGAACATTTAAAAAGAAATTTAAGACTTAATCTTAGCGGAATTAAATTGAAAAGCTAAAACTTGTGAGATTGCCTCAGCAGTTCATTTACTGTTTGATTGAAATTTATCCTAATAATAATTATTCAATCTTCAAACTGACGTTTCATGTTGCCTGTCCACTGAAGACTCTGCTGTAATTTAATGAATAGGAAAAAATTAAACTTCATTAATGCCACATGCAAGATAGATTATTACAGAACCTTGTGGTTTTTAATGGGTCTTTTGGAGGATGTGAAATGTGTATGGTATTTATTGATATTTCAAAATTGTGAAATCCTTGAGATGTTTTGCAAAAGCTAACATTGATATTAAAGTATAAAAATATCCAGTCAAGTCTAAGTTATGGTTTATTTTGCTAATTGAAGTGACTGAAATGGTACTGTGTGGACATTTTCGCATTGTGGTTCATAGAAAATATAGAATATTATTAAAACATTGCTGCATCACTTAAAATTCAATATACTTCACTTGAAACAAACATGGAATGGGTGTGCTTCATGCACACAAAAATGATAATTATTGCTGGGCAAGTATAAGTGGTGTTTAACATGGTTCAGTTGCACTTTCTCTTAATCCTACCAAGATACAGGATCTTATATACTATCATTATCTAATAATCTCAATAGTCTTTAATTAATGAACTTTTTATTATTGTATCTTTTTATGGAGAAAAGCATCCATTTCTCAGTCTTCAATAATAGTTATTCTTATATATCAGTTTCAGATACCTTAATGTATTGCTAAATGAGTGGAAAGAATTAACATTTGGATACACTCAAAACAATTTAAACAGGCTCGCCAATTATTTCAAAAGGTTTCAGATTGGGCATCTTTCTCAATTTTCTTGTACTTGGCTAACAGTATTGATTTAATGATGCTAAGGGACACTGAGAAGATCCAATATGATTTAGTTATTTGAAATAGATTGAATTTTGAAATAATTTTCAAGCCTTACCTTTCTTTTCTATTCTCTTGTTTTATGGCCATAGGAAATTGAGCATTGTTTTGGAGAAATGGAGTGATGATACTGCATGATAAAAATGTGATTTAATTCATTCTACGATTATTTAAAATGTAAATAAGAAGTTAATGTCAAATATCTCTTGATGATAAAGGATAAATTCAATGCTTGTTAGTTTGATCATGTTATAATATTCTTAAGTTAAAAATTATCATTACCTCTTAGATTTTTCTATGCACTGACATAGTAGTTAGCCAACCTAACTCATTTCAAATATTACCACAAGTCCTATTCTCTCTGAGATCACTGAAACTACAATAGTTCTATCATTTAGACACATTCATGTGAATTCTTTGAACCTCTTCATGAAAAACTTTCAATATTCACTTATGATAATATTCCTTGTATAATATCTCAACTAAATTCTCTGAAAATTTGAATTTTAGGGCCAAATCTTTTGATTGCTATTTCTGAATAAATTTGTAAAATTCAGATACTTTGAAATTATGGAAGTTAGCCAAGTTGGATTAATCTCAATGTGGTGAGTCAGACTTTGACGGAGAGGCCCATCGTCTGCAAATAGTTTTATTTTTTTACAATCTCATGCCATTTCTTAGGTTTAAAATGATTCACTTATATTTAACCTTCAATACTTTTAGATGCCATGAAAACAAAATCAAATTAATATGATTAATCATCACATGATTTTATTCTTCCACATTAATCTAGTATTTTTAGCAAATATAATGTTGGTGCACATTTGCCCTTTAAATTCTCATCTTACGCATCTTATGATTGGTAATGATTTGAATTTAGTAAAGTTAAGTCCCATGAAAATTATACAGAATATCTATATTCTCTAACCATGACACAATTCTATGCTTTGATAGAGCCTAGAGTATTCCCTCTTGAAGAATAAGTAGTTTTGAGATATATCACATTAAATATCATTATACAAGCTCATCAATAACTTCTATAGATACTAACTCCGAGTTCTATCTTTTGCATATGAATATAAGATCCCTGAAAAAACATAGATGAACTATAAATGATTTTAGGTGAAATGATGAAATCTAACAATATTTTGGTCTTTACATTGACAGAAGTGAACATACATGAAAATGAATGTAATAGTCTACATACAGGTGGCTACAAGCAATATAAGAACTTAAGAAGTAAGAAATGAGGCGGGGGTGTAATGATATATGTTAAAGAAAGTATATATTTTGTTGAAGTATCCTCAAACTTTGATCATTTTGAGGGAATAATTGGTACACTGGAAATATCAAGCACTCAATATCATTTACTAACCTGTTATAGACCCCCAAATACAAGCAAAATACATTTTATTAATGAACTTGATAATATAGTAAGAAGCATAGCAGACAGTAACATGATAATTATGGGAGATATGAACATAAACTTAAATAATAATAAGGATAAAATGGTGGAAATGTATAGAATTATGCTCACAGCATATGGTTTTCATGAAATAATTAGAGATAACACTAGAGAAGAAATTAAAGAACAGACATTAGTGGAAGCATGCCTAGATCATATCTATGTAAAATCAGTCCATCATAGGTTAGAGGGAATGATACTACACACAATAATATCTGATCATTACCTGACAGGTATTAAGATCTACAATAATATTAGGGTAAATGTAGACAGTATAAAATTTAAAGAGGGCACCGGAAAAATTGATCAAGTTAAATTAAAAAATAAAATAAATGGGTATTATTGGAATTATGTAATCTCAGAAAAAAATCCAGAAATAATCTATAGCAAATTATGTCAAGCAATGGAGGCAATTTATGATACCTCAACAAGAAAGCAAATTAAATCAAAAAGAGCTGTAAACAAGGAATGGGTTACAGATGGAATCACGAAGATAATAAAGGAGAGAAATGGTGCATTCAGAAAGGCCAAGAACTGTCCAACAAATGAAGAATAGAGAACGAATTATGTAGAACTAAGAAACAAAGTAACAGCAAAAATTAAAAAGGCAAAAAATAGTCATTACAAGAACCTTTTCGAAAACATAAAAGATGTTAGAACTCTTTGGAAAGAAATAAATAAACTAACAGGACGAGGAAAAAATGGAACTAAGGATGATGATATAATCAGACATCTTGATAAAGAAGGAAATGTTCTACAAGTATGCAATAAATTTGGTAAAATATTTACAAAAGAGGTAATTACCCAGACAGCACAGCGTCGTGTGTATCTCTATTTCCTACGTTGTGGATACGTATCCACATGTAACCACAACGTATACCATATCCTTGGTATCCTTTGTGGATTAAATTGAGAAGCTAAAACATATGTGAGATTGCCTCAGCAGTTCATTTACTATTTGATTGAAATTTATCCTAATAATAATTATTCAATCTTCAAACTGATGTTTCATGTTCCCTGTCCACTGAAGACTCTGCTGTAATTTAATGAATAGGAAAAAATTAAACTTCATTAATGCCATGTGCAAGATAGATTATTACAGAACCTCTTGGTTTTTAATGGGTCTTTTGGAGGATGTGAAATGTGTATGGTATTTATTGATATTTCAAAATTGTGAAATCCTTGAGATGTTTTGCAAAAGCTACCATTGATATTAAAGTATAAAAATATCCAGTCAAGTCTAAGTTATGGTTTATTTTGCTAAATGAAGTGACTGAAGTGGTACTGTGTGGACATTTTTGTATTGTGGTACATAGAAAATTTACAATAGTATTAAAACATTGCTGCATCACTTAAAATTTAATATATTTCACATGATACACTCATGGCATGGGTGTGTTTCATGCACACACAAAAATTATTATTATTGCTGGGCAAGTAAGTATAAGTGGAGTTTAATATGGTTCAGTGACACTTTCTCTTAATCCTACCAAGATACAGGATTCTTTATGCTATCTTTACCTAACAATCTCAATAGTCTTTAAATAATTAACTTTTTATTATTGAATCTTTTATGGAGAAAAGCATCTATTTCTCATTCTTCAATAATAGTTTCTCTTACATATTAGTTTCAGATAACTAAATATATTGCTAAATGAGTGGAAAGAATAAACATTTGGATTCACTCTAAAGAACTGAAACAGGCTCACCAATTACTTCAAAAGATTTCAGATTTGACATCTTTCTCTATTTTCTTATACATGGCTAACAGTATTGATTTAATGATGCTAAGGGACACTGAGAAGATCACAAGCCTAAGCTTTCTATTCTCTTGTTTTATGGCCATAGGAAATTGAGCATTGTTTTGGAGAAATGGAGTGATGATACTGCATGATAAAAATGTGATTTAATTCATTCTACGATTATTTCAAATGTAAATAAGCAGTTAATGTCAAATATCTCTTCAGGATAAAGGATAAATTCAATGCTTGTTAGTTTGATCATGTTATAATATTCTTAAGTTAAAAATTATCATTACCTCTTTGATTTTTCTATGCACTGACATAGTAGTTAGCCAACCTAACTAATTTCAAATATTACCACAAGTCCTATTCTCTCTGAGATCACTGAAACTCCAATAGTTCTATCATTTAGGCACGTTCATGTGAATTCTTTGAACCTCTTCATTAAAAACTTCTTTCAATATTTACTTATGATAATATTCCTTGTTTAATATCACAACTAAATTCTCTGAAAATTTGAATTTTAGGGCCAAATCTTTTGATTGCTATTTCTGAAATAATTTGTGAAATTCAGTTACCGTATTTGACGGCATATAAGATGCAACTTTTTACCTAAATTATGTCTCAAAAAATTTCCCTGCGTCTTATATGTGAAGGTTCAACCTCCACTGGTTAACTTTCAAAACTGAAAGCTATTTTTTGCCCAGATGGTCAATTCTACCTATTTCATAATTGCGTTCAACGATTGTGTTAATATTTGACATTTACGAAACGTGACAACTAAAAGAAACTACATTTTAAGTTATTGTGGTACTGAGCTTTCGCACGGACTATTAAAACTTTTTTTCCTTTTGAGTGGCCAACTTGATGAGGGTGTGTCTTATATGCCGGTGCGTCTTATATGCCATCAAATACAGTAAGTCCCCATGAAAATTATACAGTATATCTGTATTCTGTAACCATGACACAATTTTATGTTTTGATAGAGCTTGTGAATAATGAGTGTACAAATATTCTGTATTCTCTTCTTATAGTATTTGATATGATTAAATGGCAATTTACCACAATTCTTTGTGTTGTTGTTATATTGAAATTTTGTGGGTCCTTCTTCATTTGTTTTTTTTTTGTGTCTTTGAAATGTTGGTAGCGTTAGTAGTCATGTCCTGACTTCCTTTCACATTTTTGGATTCTGTTATTGCGTCATGCTAGACTGTCTTGTACAGTATACTTTTTTCTTTATAATGCTTTGAAGAAGAATAAATCTTGATTTGAGTTCAACACTTTGAATGCTCAACTATGATAGAGCATGAAATGGATCGAACAAGGGAAGAATGTTTCAGATTCTTAATCTGATTTATAATATAATAGATTTTATTATCTTCCTCTTAGAATTGGAGTAGCATTGGGCTGAGGATAACTGAGTGAAAGATGAGAATAGAATCTGAGGTGTATTCCCTCTTGAAGAATAAGTAATATTGAGATATATCACATTAAATATTACTAAGAAAATGTTACCTTGATGAAATGTAATTACAAAGTAAATTCTCTTGTTATAATGCAATTCTTCATGTGCAACAAAGTCTCCACAATTATTGTCTGTGCAAATAATGACTCCTTTTGATCAGAGTTAGGGAAACCCAGTTTTAAAATGAGCTCAGATCATTTCAAACTCTCATTTCAAAAAGTTAGCTGAGATCAACTCAAAGCTCAAAACCAGCTAAATTCCAAACAAATTTAAATTAATACAAATGCTATAAATTCTATTATTACGTTTTTTTTAGAGTATATGTATGAGAAAGCTATGGAAAAAGTTGATCTCAAATTATGTTTAAATGTAGAATGCTTAGAGAAGATATAATATTAAGGTTTGAAATTGAAATTTTCTTTTTGTGTGTTCAATAAATAATGAAATTTTACAATCAACAAATTCATATTTCATATAATTTCACAAATTTTCAAAATTAATTGCTTTTCAAAATTAATATGTCAGTTTTTTTCTTTTTGTAGATAATATTAATATCTATTGCCACACTTAACAACCTCTTCTGCAGCACCACTTGAAGGTAGCAAAGGGTTAAATGTTATGAAATCTCTCTTCATTTCATCAAATGAAAATTAAGCAGTGGCATTTGTTGGTTCCAACAACCAGGGTTCCACAATTGTATCCTTGTTTTCAAGGGAATCAAGTCTGAAGTCCCTGTTCAATGTCACTGAATTTTGAATCAAATCTTTTAATGAGTGTTTTTCTACATATTTGCACAGCTTTCTGTCTACCATAATTAATCACCTTTCTAGAAGACTCTTTCTCAACCTCTGAAATGGCTGCAGGGAATCAATAAGCCAATTAACAATAAAGTATTTAAGTTTTTTACTCGAATATTGGAAAGTCCTAAAATCTGTTATTTCACGTTGCTTTAGTTTCTTGGTCGCAGAGTCTTCACAGGCTGAAAACTGGACCCCTTTTAAGTTTAATTTTTTCCATCTTCTTTTTCAGTCTTTATACTTCTCCTGGGTGCTTGGACTGAAATAAAATGGAAATGTAACAGTATAATCTAAAAACTAAGTTAGGTTAAGTATTCTTTCTTAATTTCACACTGATATGTTATCTTGCAAGGTGGCTAAGTAGAATATATAATTTTTTATTTATGATAAATTACACCAATTTAATCTCTCCACAAGGCTCCCGGATAGTCATGTGGACAGCACGTTTGCCTTTGGTGAAAGCGGTCCCGGGTTCGATTCCCGGTAGGAGCCAATGTGCGAAATGACCTAAGCTGTTGAAGCACTTTTAACAATACTACTACTAATCTCTCCACAAATTCCCTTACTGCTGATGAAATTCCCTCACTTTTCCCGTACGAAACAAGTTACAACTATTTCTGGCTTTCCAGCGATCACCGCTCTGAATCTACAGTCGTTTTATCATTACAGCATCAAAGAATAGGAGTGTGACAAATACCTCTATATGTCGCATCATGTTCATTGGTGATGATTTTGAAAAGCAGAATTTCTTGGAAAAGTACAATTAACTTTATGCAACAAAGCTCCCAGATAAGTTCACGTGTTCTAATTTATAATAGGTATTATATACCGGTTAGGGTAACTCACTCGCAATGGTCAATGATTCTTCGTTCAGCTCTACCATGGACACGACTGGTCAACGGACATCTCATACTTAGCACACACTGGAGACTTTCTGCCTGCTGACAGTTTTGTCGTGCACACTGGAGACTTTTTACCTGCAGACAGTATCATAACAGTATACATTTATGGAGTGACAATAATATCATATTTATTATTGGTCTAAGTGGCTACAAATTTACATTAACATGTGCAACAGTTTTACTGTTTGTTCATTGTCTAATAAATGCAACAACTTTAAATTTCATAAATTTCCTCGTAGTATTTTTCAAGGTACTTTTAGTAGTCTTTAGAAAGTTGAGACATAGAGCTGTGTTAATAATTAGGAAAAAAAATTCAAACTGAGAGTTAAAAATGGTATTCTGCAATTATATAGATTGACCACATTCCCAGTATTAATAAGGTTATTTGTTGTACTGACTGAGCCATGTTAACTTGAGGCATGAAAAATGGTTATTTGCAATTTAGTTGTTACTTATACTTTTGTCTAATCTCTTATAGAGCAAACAATTTTCTTTTTGTACATCATCTATTACTTTTACATAGTAGTTCAGATTTAACTCTCTGATTATTTACTTTTTCATAATGTTTTATTATTTTTTTTCACTTGTTTGTTTCTCTCTTCATCTCTATTTGTAGTGCTCATTTTAATATGAATAGCTCTGAGCTGCTAACTAAAATTATTTTTGTATAATATTGTGCTTGAAATATCTGTTCTATTGACATTCCATTGACAGACTTCAGTCAGATAGAATGTATCTTTGAATGAACTACCCTATATGCCGGCATATAAATCAGCTTTTGAAGCCTAAAAACATATCTCAAAAACCAAGGGTTGACTCATACGCCCAACATAAAATTTAACCCTTTACCACCGAGGGGTAAATAAGTGAAATTGCCTGCTTAATACCGTATTTGTCCGAATATAAGCCCCCCTTTTTTGAAAAATATCGGCCATAAAAGTAATGGGGGGGCTATTTTCGGGCACTACGATAGTTAACACCGACGTTTATTGAATATTTGCCTCCCAAAAAGAGAAGAAAATTGCGAAATAATACGTAAACATACTCTACAGTAATAAATACATTGATTCTGCCAAAAATGTTTTGAAATGTTGGTAAAATTTTACCATATGTTGGTAAAATTGCCGAAGAGGACTGTTTAATTTTACCGAAAAGTTATTGCCATTTCATTATTTTCTCTTCAGAATAATTAGTTTGAAATTCCTTATATATCACGGTAAAGAACAGAAGCGGCCATAAAACTGCCGTGCTTTTACCCTTGTTTGAAGGGAAGCAATAGAGGAGCTTCATGACACTGCGTTCAAAGTGCTATTAGTAGAAGGTTTGCGATTGAATAGAGTGTTGGAGTTTCTTTTTCTTTCTTTATCTTTTCAAGAAAGAGCCTTCACTTCTTAGCCATTAGCTGCTGTTTGTAGACCTAAATATGAATTCAGTAGAAAGAAGGACGTCTACGATACGGCAATTAAAAACCCACCAACGTAGGAGCTACGACGCAAATTTTAAAATCCCCGTAGCAAAATATGCCGATGTTCATGGGAAATATTCAGCAGCTGAAAAATACAATGTGGACAGAATGAGTGTCCGACTTTGGCGAGCACAGCTTCCTCTACTAACCTCTAAACCTCTGCATCTCGCTGCGCATTTCGGGATCCAACTACCGGCAGACACACGGAATTGGAAGTGCATGTTGTCAGATTTGTACGCGAAAATCGAAGGAACGGTTTAGCCGTCACTCGCAATATGATATGTACAGAAGCTAGAAAGATTGCTTGTGAAATGGGTATTTCGAGGGCGGATTTCCGAACGAGTTCTGTGTGGTTACGGAGGCAAGGGCGTCGCCAGGGGGGGGCAGCTGCCCCCCCCTGGAGACCAATTCGTATTTTGGTTCGGGATGTGTTGTAGAAACAATTTTTAGGCACGAGCGTATTTGAAAAGAAGTTAGACCCAAAACAAAGTCAAGTGCTGGCACGTGTAAACACCAGTGATGGGAAAAGTACTTCCTCGTAGGAAATTCATTTATACCTCCAGCGCAGCACAAATCTTTCAACAATAATTTGCAGCAAAGTCAACAACCATCTCTCCTTTTCTTCGCCCCTTCCCTCCCAAAAGAAGAAAAGTTCGGTTTCAGGGTGAACAATGTAGTTAGAACTGCCTCTCGATGCGATCAGAGCGCGAGGTTATGCGATTATGTCCTCTCTCTCAAACTTCCTTGAGTATCGTCCGACAATCGCCGGCAGAAGACAAAAGATTCAATTTTTTTTTCGTTTTCCCTTCAAATTGAACATAAGAAAGTTTTGCGGTGAGTGTTTTGCAAATAGGCCCAAGAAGTGGCGCAGCGAGGGGGGAAGTTTAGGGGTTCAAACCCCCCCCCCAAGAGTCAAGTCCTATGACTAACAGTGTGGTTTTTTCTGCTGAAGAGTATAAAACCCCAATCATTTGCTTGATAAATTCAGCGAAAGCTTTGCATGCCAGTAAATATGGCTCCGATTACAGCTGAGTTGATGTTTTCGTTAGCAGAGCAGGCCTAGAGCCGACATCGATATCAATGGGACGCTACGAGTGTTTCGCACACAATGTTCAACGCATGCACTTCTTAACCATATCCTTTTGTTAGATGACTCACGCCATAAGATAAGATACCCATGAGAAGAATTCGAAAGTGTTGATTCGTTTACTCCTCGCAAAAACACAAGGGAATATTCGAGAAGTAATTCGAAACTTGCACCCTGAAAACAGAGATTAAGATTACGTTTGAGAGGCAAACAGGTTGATAAAACGCTCAGTTAGATCTGTTGCATGTAACTGTTTTGAGGGTGTGAATGCAAAGCTAGTGTGCATGTGAGAAATTCACAGGGAACAGTTCGAAGGAGAGTTTAGTTTGGATTTCATAAGATACAGATGGACATACGAAAATTTTTTTCACATTCCGCTAATAGCTCGAGGCCTCTATTGGGAAAACGTAAGTTAATTTCTATGCAGTTTTTTGTAAAATGACCATTATTAGTTGCATAAATTAGGATTGTATTATTTTAGTGCTGTTATCGGAGGGCACATCTCAAGATGAGTTTAGCGACAATTCAAAGGAACTGGTTCCTTTGTTAAGCATTCTGGACAATTATAAGTCTGTACAGTAGACTCTTCGTTACTCGGGATGATATAAAATATAACGATCCTTAATTACCCGTTAATTTGCTGTATAGTTACACGAAAATAATTCAATAACCGGGTTTCCGTAGAAATTTGTAAAAATATTGGAGCAATACAAGATTACAGTAAAAATTAATTTTCGATGATATTACGTATTAGTAATACGAGTAAAATGTAGCTTGCATACTGCAAGCAGATCGGCAATACTAATTTCATATCGGCATCATATCGGGACTGTCCACAAAAGAAAAAAAAGGATTGAATTTTTCTTAAAATTCGCTGAAGTTTCATCGTCTGGCATCAAACCTGGGTCTTACTGGTGAACCTACTATGCAGCACAACAGAAGATCACCATCTCTTACAATGTGTGAAAATTCAAGCAGAAATATTGGCTGCAACTGCATGAAACGACGTCCTACTTTTCACGAATGTAGATGGCTCTCTGGATTCGAACCAAGGACTATTTAGGAAATCTAAAACATGATTTTGAAATGTATCTTTGTTCTCTATCTATCTGCCTAATTTCATGTTTAAATATTATTGGGAAGGGGTTTAAATTAATTCTTAAATATAGGATAATTTACTGATTGTAGAGACGCCTGGTGTCGAACCCAGGAAATATTGTTAGCTGTGAATGCATAGTATGATTTATTAGGACTTAATCTTCTTTCATACAAAGTTTGAAGTCGATATCATGCCGGAAAGTACCTAAAACCCTTTTCCGTTATCTCCATAAGAAATGCATTGAGGAATGTAAATGGCTCTCTGGGATCGAACCAAGGACTATAAGCGATTGTAAAAAATTTGATTATTAAATATATTTATAATATCTAAACCCATGCCGAATTTCAAGTTTCCATGCCATCGGGAAGGGGTCCAAAAAAATTCTTAAAAATCGCCACAATGTATTTTAAACGGCTGATTTTTGCATCGACCTAGCATCGAACCCAGGATATTTTCAGTAAAACTAATTTATGTTTTCGATAGACCATGACCATATATACCGGCTCCTTGAGTATAAAGTCCCTACCTATCCGGGAAGTATTTTTTAAAAATTCCCAAATATCAAAGCAATGCATTTAAACGGGAAAAATCGGGACTTTGGGGCCCTCTGGAATCGAACCTATGACACTGAGGTACAAAATCGCAATTTTTCTGGTGGTTACACGTTATGGCCAATATGTCGTAAAAATTTCAAGTCAATGACGCTCTTGGTTTGGCCTGTGAGTTTGTATCCTCTCTATATCTATTATATATAGATGCTTCTCCGGATTCATTCATGTATCCATATATATATTCATATATATATACGAGTAAAATGTAGCTTACATACTGCAAGCAGATCGACAACAATAATTTCATGTCGGCATCATATCGGGACGGCCCTCAAAAGAAAAAAAAAGGTATTGAAAATATTCTTAAAATTCGCTGCAATTTAATCGTCTGGCATCGAACCAGGGTCTTCCTGGTAAGCTTACTATGCAGCACAACAGAAAATCACCATCTCTTACTATGTGTGAAAATTCAAGAAGAAATATTGGCTACAACTGCCTCAAACGACGTTCTACTTTTCAGGAATGTAAATGACTCTCTGGATTCGAACCAAGGACGATCTTGGAAATCTAAAACATGTTCATGAAAATTATTTATGATCTCTATCTATTTGCTGAATTTTAAGTTTCTATATTATTGGGATAGGGCTCAAAATAATTATTAAAAATCGGATCAACTACTGATATAAGAGACGCCTGGTGTCGAACCCAGGAAAATATATCTACGCTGTGAATGCACAGTATGATTTTAAAGGACTTGATCTTATTTTGTGCAAAGTTTGAAATCGATATCATGCCGGGAAGTACCTAAAATTTGTCTCCGTTATCTCCATAAGAAATGCATTGAGGAATGTAAATGGCCCTCTGGGATCGAACCAAGGACCATCAGCGAATACAAAAAATTTGATTATGAAATAAATTTATGATCTCCAACCTCATGCCGAATTTCAAGTATCCATGCCATCGGGAAAGGGTCCAAAAAAAATCATAAAAATCGCCACAATGCATTTTAAACGGCCGATTTTTTCCTCGACCTAGCATCGAACTTAGGATATTTTCCGTAAAACTCATTTATGATTTCGATAGATCATTACCATATATATAGGCTCCTTGAGTTTAATTTCTCTACCTATCCGGAAAGTATTTTTTTTTAATTCCCGAAAATCACGGCAATGCATTTAAACGGGAAAAATCGGGACTTTGGGGCCCTCTGGAATCGAACCTATGACACTGAGGATCAAAGTCGCTTTTATCCTGGGGGTTTCACGTTATGGCCAATACGTGGTAAAAATTTCGAGTCAATGACGCCGGTAGTTTAGCCTGTGAATTAGTATCCTATCTGGGTATCTGGGTATCTGGGTATATCATGAATGAATCCGGAGAAGCATCTATATATCTATTACGAGTAAAATGTAGCTTGCATACTGCAAGCAGATTGACAACACTAATTTAATATCGGCGTTATATAGGGAAGGTGCTGAAAAGATAAAAAAAGGATTGAAACTAATCTTAAAATTCGCTAAAACTTAATCGAAATTTTTCTTAAAATTTGCTGAAATTTTTATCGGTTGGCATCGAACCCGGGTCTTACTGGTAAATTTACTATGCAGCACAATAGAAGATCACCATCTCTAACTATGTGTGAAATTTTAGGCAGAAATATTGGCTGCAACTGCCTCAAACGACATTCTATTTTTGACGAAAGTAAATCTCTCTCTGGATTCGAAGCAAGGACGATCTTTGAAATCTAAAATTTGTTCTTGAAATTTATTTATGATCTCTCTGTAGGTGCTTAATTTCGAATTTCTATATTATTGGAAAAGGGCTCAAAATAATTCTTAAAAATCGGATCAACTACTGATTGTAGAGACACCTGGTGTCGAACCCAGGAAATATTGTGAGATGTGAATGCATAGTTTGATTTGTAAGGACTTGTTCTTGTATCATGCAAAGTTTGAAGTCGATAGCATGCCGGGAAGTACCTAAAATTTGTTTCCATTATCTCCATAAGAGATGCATTGAGGAACGTAAAAGGCCCTCTGGGATCGAACCGAGGACCATCAGCGAATATTAAAAATTTGATTGTGAAATATATTTGTGATACCTAATCCCATGCAGAATTTCAAATTTCCATGCCATCGGCAAATGGTCCAAAAAAAACTTAAAAATCGCCGCAATGCATTTTAAACGGCCGATTTTTGCCCCGACCTAGAATCGAACCATGGAAAATATTTGAAAATGTCTTTTTGATTTTCGTTGGATATCCACGGCATCTAGCGGTCCCTAGAATTTCAACTCTTTCCTTTTCCGGGAAGTGCCTCAAAAAAATTTTCGAAAATCCCCGCCATGTATTCTTATGGAGAAAAACGCGACTTTGGGGCCCTCTGGAATCGAACCAATGACACTGATGATCAGGATCGCAATTTTTCTGGCGGTTACACGTTATGGCCAATACGTCATAAAAATTTCCAGTCAATGACGCCGGTAGTTTAGCCTGTGAATTAGTATCCTATCTGGGTATCTGGGTATATCATGAATGAATCCGGAGAAGCATCTATATATCTATTACGAGTAAAATGTAGCTTGCATACTGCAAGCAGATTGACAACACTAATTTAATATCGGCGTTATATAGGGAAGGTGCTGAAAAGATAAAAAAAGGATTGAAACTAATCTTAAAATTCGCTAAAACTTAATCGAAATTTTTCTTAAAATTTGCTGAAATTTTTATCGGTTGGCATCGAACCCGGGTCTTACTGGTAAATTTACTATGCAGCACAATAGAAGATCACCATCTCTAACTATGTGTGAAATTTTAGGCAGAAATATTGGCTGCAACTGCCTCAAACGACATTCTATTTTTGACGAAAGTAAATCTCTCTCTGGATTCGAAGCAAGGACGATCTTTGAAATCTAAAATTTGTTCTTGAAATTTATTTATGATCTCTCTGTAGGTGCTTAATTTCGAATTTCTATATTATTGGAAAAGGGCTCAAAATAATTCTTAAAAATCGGATCAACTACTGATTGTAGAGACACCTGGTGTCGAACCCAGGAAATATTGTGAGATGTGAATGCATAGTTTGATTTGTAAGGACTTGTTCTTGTATCATGCAAAGTTTGAAGTCGATAGCATGCCGGGAAGTACCTAAAATTTGTTTCCATTATCTCCATAAGAGATGCATTGAGGAACGTAAAAGGCCCTCTGGGATCGAACCGAGGACCATCAGCGAATATTAAAAATTTGATTGTGAAATATATTTGTGATACCTAATCCCATGCAGAATTTCAAATTTCCATGCCATCGGCAAATGGTCCAAAAAAAACTTAAAAATCGCCGCAATGCATTTTAAACGGCCGATTTTTGCCCCGACCTAGAATCGAACCATGGAAAATATTTGAAAATGTCTTTTTGATTTTCGTTGGATATCCACGGCATCTAGCGGTCCCTAGAATTTCAACTCTTTCCTTTTCCGGGAAGTGCCTCAAAAAAATTTTCGAAAATCCCCGCCATGTATTCTTATGGAGAAAAACGCGACTTTGGGGCCCTCTGGAATCGAACCAATGACACTGATGATCAGGATCGCAATTTTTCTGGCGGTTACACGTTATGGCCAATACGTCATAAAAATTTCCAGTCAATGACGCCAGTAGTTTAGCCTGTGAATTAGTATCCTATCTGGGTATCTGGGTATCTGGGTATATCATGAATGAATCCGGAGAAGCATCTATATATAATAGATATACGAGTAAAATGTAGCTTGCATACTGCAAGCAGATCGACAACACTAATTTCATATCGGCATCATATCGGGACGGACATCAAAAGAAAAAAAAAATTCAAAATATTCGTAGAATTCGCTGCAATTTAATCACCTGGCAGCGAACCCCGGTCTTCCTGGTGTACTTACTATGCAGCAAAATAGAAAATTACTATATCAAACTATGTGTGAAAATTCAAGCAAAACTATTAGGTGCAACTACCTCAAACGACGTCCTACTATTCACATACACTCCTTATTTGAGAAATTATAATGTGCTCTGGCATCGAACCCAGGAACAGCATGGTCTTATCTATTTTTTTTCTTAAACAAAGTGTTAATATACATCTTCCATCTAAGCAAGAGCTCCCTTACATATCGATAAATGCATAAAAAAATTATGAAAAGATACCCCATAGTATTATATATGGGTGATATTTTTACTGCCCGGCTTCGAACCCGGGTCTTTCAGGCAATACTTTCTATGCAGCACAAAAGAAAAACACCATCTCTAACCGCGTATGCAAATTCAAGCAGAAATATTGGTTACAACTGCCTCAAATGACGTCCTACTTTTCCTTTATATTCCTTATGAGAGAAACGTTATTGTGCTCTGGCTTCGAACCCAGGAACAGTACGGTCTTATGAAAATTTTTTTCTAAAACTTATTCGTACCATACATCTTCCAGCCAAGCACGAACATCCTATCATTTCGATAAGTGCATCTAAAAAAATAATGAAAAACGGATCCCATGTATTTTAAAGGGCAGATCTTTGCATCGTCCTAGCATCGAACCCAGGATAACTTTTGTAAAAGCCATTGATGTTTTCGAAAGTCCAAGACCATAAATATAGGCACCTTGAGTTTTACTTCTCTACCTATTCGGAAAGTATATTTTTTTTAATTCCCGAAAATCACGGCAATGCATTCAAACGGGAAAAATCGGGACTTTGGGGCCCTCTGGAATCGAACCTATGACACTGAGGATCAAAGTCTCTTTTTCCTGGGGGTTTTTTCGTTATGGCCAATATGTCATAAAAATTTCAGATCAATGACGCTTGTAGTTTAGGCTGTGAATTTGTATCCTATCTATCTATCTATCTATATAGGTATACGAGTAAAATGTAGCTTGCATACTGCAAGCAGATCGACAACACTATTATCATGTGGGCATCATATCGGGACGGCCATCAAAAGAAAAAAATGGATTGAAATTTTTCTCAAAATTCGCTGAAATTCCATCGTCTGGCATCGAACCCGGGTCTATACTGAGAACTTACTATGCAGCACAATAGAACATCACCATTTCTAACTATGTGTGAAAATTCAAGCAGAAATATGGGCTACAACTGCCTCAAAAGACGTTCTAATTTTCACGAATTTAAATGGCTCTCTGGATTCGAACCAAGGACGATCTTGGAATTTTTAAATATGTTTTTGAAAGTTATTTTTGATCTCTATCTATACGCCGAATTTGAAGTTTCTATATTATTGGCAAAGGTTTTAAAATAATTCCTAAAAATCGGATAAACTCCTGATTGCGGAGACACCTGGTGTCGAACCCAGGACACATTGATAGCTGTGAACGCATAGTTTGATTTGTATGGACTTGATCTTTCTATATGCAAAGTTTGAAGTCGATATCGTGCCGGGAAGTACCTAAAATTTGTTTCCGTTATCTCCGTAAGAAATGCATTGAGGAATTTAAATGTCCCTCTGGGATCGAACCAAGGACCATCAGCGAATATGTAAAATTTGATTATGATATATTTTTATATAATCTAACCTCATACCGAATTTCAAGTTTCTATGCCATCGGAAAAGGGTCCAAAAAAAATCTTAAAAAACGACACAATGCATTTTAAACGGCCGATTTTTGCCCCGACGTAGCATCGAACTAAGGATAATATTCGTAGATGTCTTTATAGTTTACTTTAGATATGCACGGCATCTAGCGATCCCTCGAATTTCAACTCTCTACTCTTCCGGGAAAGGCATCAAAAAAATTTTCGAAAATCCCCGCCATGTATCCTTATGGAGAAAATCGGGACTTTGGGGCCTTCTGGAATCGAACCCATGACACCGAGGTTGAATGTCGGCTTTTTCCTGGAGGTTACACGTTATGGCCAATACGTGGTAAAAATTTCAAGTCGTTGGCACTTGTGGAACATGGTTAAACTTTTGATCCCCTATATATATATATATATATACGAGTAAAATGTTGCTTGCATACTGCAAGCAAATCGACAACACTATTTTCATGTCGGCGTCATATCCGGACGGCCATCAAAAGAAAAAAAAAGATTAAAATTTTTCTTAAAATTTGCCTAAATTCCATCGTCTGGCATCGAACCCGGGTCTTTACTGTGAACTTACTATGCAGCACAATAGAACATCACCATCTCTAACGATGTATGAAAATTCAAGCAGAAATATGGGCTACAACTGCCTCAAAAGACGTTCTAATTTTCACGAATTTAAATGGCTCTCTGGATTCGAACCAAGGACGATCTTGGAAATCTAAAAAATGTTTCTGAAAGTTATTTATGATCTCTATCTATATGCCGAATTTGAAGTTTCTATATTATTGGCAAAGGTTTCAAAATAATTCCTAAAAATCGGATCAACTTCTGATTGCAGAGACACCTGGTGTCGAACCCAGGACACTTTGATAGCTGTGAATGCACTGTTTGATTTGTATGGACTTGATCTTTCTACATGCAAAGTTTGAAGTCGATATCCTGCTGGGAAGTACCTAAAATTTGTTTCCGTTATCTCCTTAAGAAAAGCATTGGGAAGTGCAAATGGTCTTCTGGGATCGAACCAAGGACCATAAGCTAATATGTAAAATTCGATAACGAAATAAATTCATGATATCTATCGACGTGCCGAGTTTCAAGTATCCATGTTATCGGGAAAGGATCCAAAAAAATCTTAAAAATCGCCGCAATGCATTTTAAACGGCCGATTTTTGCCCCGGCCTAGCATCGAACCAAGGACAATATTTGAAGATGTCTTTCCGATTTTCGTTGGCTATGCACGGCATTTAGCGGTCCCTCGAGTTTCAACTCTCTGCTTTTCCGGGAAGTGCCTCAAAAAAATTTTCGAAAATCCCCGCCATGTAATCTTATGGGGAAAATCGCGACTTTGGGGCCTTCTGGAATCGAACCCATGGCACCGAGGTTCAATGTCGGCTTTTTCCTGGAGGTTACACGTTATGGCCAATATGTCGTAAAAATTTCAAGTCGGTGGCACTTGTGGAACATGCTTAGACTTTTGATCCCCAGTGTATCTATTATATATAGATGCTTCTCCGGATTCATTCATATCTATTATATACGAGTAAAATGTAGCTTGCATACTGCAAGCAGATCGACAACACTAATTTCATCTCGGCATCATATCGGGACGGTCCTCAAAAGAAAAAAAAGGGGATTGAAAATATTCTTTAAATTCGCTGCAAGTTATTCGTCCGGCATCGAACCCGGGTCTTTTTGGTGATACACACTATGCAGCACAATAGAATTTCTCCATCTATAATTATGTGTGAAAATTAAAGCAAAAATATTGGGCGCAGCTGCCTCAAAAGACGCTCTAATGTTCACGAATGTAAATGGCTCTCGGGACTCGAACCAAGGACGATCGTGGAAATTTAAAAAATGTTTCTAAAAGTTATTAATGATCTTAATCCCTATGCCAAATTTCAAGTTTCTATATTATTGGGAAAGGTTTCAAAATAATTCCTAAAAATCGGATTAACTTCTGATTGCAGAGACACCTGGTGTCGAACCCAGGACACATTGATAGCTATGAATGCATTGTTTGATTTGTTAAGACTGGTTCTTCTATCACGCTAAGTTTTAAGTCGATAGCATGCCGGGAAGAACCTAAAATTTCTTTCCGTTATCTCCATAAGAAGTGCATTGAGAAATGTAAATGGCGCCCTGGGATCGAACCAAGGACCATCAGCGAATATGTAAAATTTGATTATGAAATATATTTATAATCTCCAACTCCATGCCGAATTTCAAGTTTCCATGCCATCGGGAAGGGGTCCAAAAAAAATCTTAAAAATCGCCACAATACATTTTAAACGGCCGATTTTTGCCTCGACCTAGCATCGAACCCAGGATATTTTTCGTAAAACTCATTTATGTTTTCGATAGATCATGACCATATATAAAGGCTCCTAGAGTTTCGATTCTCTACCTATACGGGAAGTATTTTTTAAAAATTCCCGAAAATCTAAGCAATGCATTTAAACGGGAAAAATTGGGACTTTGGGGCCCTCTGGAATCGAACCCATGACACTGAGGTTCAAAATCGCAATTTTTCTGGAGGTTATACGTTATGACCAATATGTCGTAAAAATTTCAAGCCATTGACGCTAGTGGTTTGGCCTGTGACTTTGTATCCTCTCTATATATATATATATATATATGATATATGAATGAATCCGGAGAAGCATCTATATCTATTATATATAGACGCTTCTCCGGATATACCTATATATAAGTTATATATATATATATATATATATAGGGGATCAAAAGTTTTACCATGTTCCACAAGTGCCAAAGACTTGAAATTTTTACGACGAATTGGCCATAACGTGTAACCTCCAGGAAAAAGCCGACATTGAACCTCGGTGTCATGGGTTCGATTCCAGAAGGCCCCAAAGTCCCGATTTTCTCCATAAGGATACATGGTGGCGATTTTCAAAATTTTTTAAATAATACTTCCCGGACAGGTAGAGATTCGAAATTCAAGGACCTTAGAGATATGGTCAAGAACTATTATAAACATTAATGATTACTGATGAGAACGTCCTGGGTTCGACGCTAGGACGATTCAAAAATCCCGCATTTAAAATGCATGGGGATAGTTTTTCATTAATTTTTTTGATGCACTTACCGGAATGTAAGGAACTTTTCGCTCTGCTAGAAGATATATATTCAGAAATGGTTTAAGAAAAAAAATTTCTTACCCCTGTACTATTCCTGGGTTCGATGCCAGAGCACATTAACTTTTCTCTCATAAGGAATATAAGGGAAAAGTAAGTCGTCGTTTGAGGCAGTTGCAGCCAATATTTCTGCTCGAACTTTTACACATTGTTAGAGATAATGATCTTCTATTATGTTGCATAGGAAGTATTACCAGAAAGATCCGGGTTCGACGCCGGGTGGCAAATATGTCTCCCGTATAAAATACATTGGTTTAGTATTTCATTATTTTTTTGATGCACTTATCGAAATGATAGGAAGTTCGTACTCGGCTGGAAGATGTTTGAAAAGAATTGGTTTTAGAAAAAAAATCAGATAACACCGTACTATTCCTGGGTTCGATGCCAGAGCACATTAGCATTTCTATCATAAGGAGTATAAGGGAAACGTAGGACGTCGTTTGAGGCAGTTGCAGTTAATATTTCTACTTGAATTTTCACACATAGTTACAGATGGTGATCTTCTATGGTTCTGCATAGTGAGTATGACCGGGAAGACCTGGGTTCGATGCCAGACGAATAAATTGCAGCGGAAATTAAGAATATTTTCTAACCATTTTTTTTTTCTTTTGAGGACTCACTCTATGTGATGCCGACAAAAAACTTTTGTTATCGAAGTGCTTGCAGTATGCAAGCAACATTTTACTCGTATATATATAGATAGATAGGTATATAGATAGGATACAAAGTCACAGGCTAAACCACTAGCGTCAATGGCTTGAAATTTTTACGACATATTGGCCATAACGTATAACCTCCAGAAAAATTGCGATTTTGAACCTCGATGTCATGGGTTCGATTCCAGAGGGCCTCAAAGTCCCGATTTTTCCCGTTTAAATTCATTGCTTTGATTTTCGGGAATTAAAAAAAAATACTTTCCGGATAGGTAGCGAATCAAAACTCAAGGAGCCTATATATATGGTCATGATCTATCGAAAACATAAATGAGTTTTACGGAAAATATCCTGGGTTCGATGCTAGGTCGGGGCAAAAATCGGCCGTTTAAATTGCATTGTGGCAATTTTTAAGATTTTTTTTGGACCCTTTCCCGATGGCATGGAAACTTGAAATTCGGCATGGAGTTGGAGATCAATAATAAATTTCAGGATCCAATTTTATATATTCGCTGATTGTCCTTGGTTCGATCCCAGAGGGCCATTTAAATTCCTCAATGCATTTCTTACGGAGATAACGGAAACAAATTATAGGTACTTCCCGGCACGATAAAGACTTCAAACTTTGCACTAAGAAAGATTAAGTGTATACAAATCAAACTGTGCATTCCCAGCTGTCAATGTGTCCTGGGTTCGACACCAGGCGTCTCTAAAATCAGTAACTGATCCGATCTTCAATAATTATTTTGAACCCTTTCCCAACAATATAGAAACATGAAATTCGGCATGTAGATAGAGATCATAAATAACTTTCAGAAACATTTTTTAGATTTCCAAGATCGTCCTTGGTTCGAATCCAGAGAGCCATATAAATTCGTGAAAATGAGAACGTCTTTTGAGGCAGTTGTAGCCCATATTTCAGCTTGAATTTTCACATATAGTTAGAGATGGCGATGTTCTATTGTGCTGCATAGTAACTTCAACAGTAAAGACCCGCGTTCGATGCCAGACGATGGAATTTCAGTGAATTTTAAGAAAAATTTCAATCCATTTTCTCTTTTGATGGCCGTCCCGATATGATGCCGACATGAAAATAGTGTTGTCGATCTGCTTGCAGTATGCAAGCAACATTTTACTCGTATATATATAAGTATATCCGGAGAAGCGTCTATATATAATAGAAGATACGAGTAAAATGTAGCTTGCATACTGCAAGCAGATCGACAACACTAATCTCATGTCGGCATCATATCGGGAAGGTCGTCAAAAGAAAAAAAATGGATCGAAAATATTCTGTTTACTCGCTGCAATTTATTCGTCCGGCATCGAACCCGGGTCTTCCAAGTGATACTTACTATGCAGCACAATAGAAAATCACCATCTCTAACTATCTGTGAAAATTCAAGCTGAAATATTATCTGCAACTGCATCAATCGACGTCCTACTTTTCCTTTATATTTCTTATGAGAGAAATGTTAATGTGGTCTGGCATCGAACCCAGGAATATTACGGTCTTCTGAAAACTGTTTTCATAAACCAGTTTTAACCATACATCTTCCAGCCAAGCACGAACTTCCTATCATTTCGATAAGTGCATCAAAAAAATAATGAAATACTAACCCTATGTATTTTAAACGGGAGACATATTTACCGCCCGGTATCGAACCCGGGTTTTTCTGGTAAAACTTCCTATGCAAGATAATAGAAAATATTATTCTTTAACTATGTGCGAAAATTCAAGCAGAAATATTGGCTGCAACTGCCTCAATCGAAGTCTTACTTTTCCCTTATATTCCTTATGAGAGAAATGTTAATGTGCTCTGGCATCGAACCCAGGAATAGTACGGTCTTAGGAAAATTTTTTTCTTAAACCAATTGTTACCTTACACTTTCCGGCTAAGCACGAACTTCCTATTATATCGAGAAATGCACCAAAAAAAAAAATGAAAAACCGCTCCCATGTATTTTAAAGGGCAGATCTTTGCATCGTCCTAGCATCGAACCCAGGATATTTTTTGTGAAAGTCATTGATGTTTTCAAAATTCCAAGACCATAAATATAGGCTCCTTGAGTTTTATTTCTCTACTTATCCGGAAAGTATTTTTTTTTTATTCCCGAAAATCACGGCAATGCGTTTAAACGGGAAAAATCGGGACTTTGGGGCCCTCTGGAATCGAACCTATGACACTGAGGATCAAAGTCGCTTTTTTCCTGGGGGTTTCACGTTATGGCCAATATGTCATAAAAATTTCAAGTCAATGACGCTTGTGGTTTAGGCTGTGAATTTGTATCCTATCTATATAGCTTTATATATGAATGAATCCGGAGAAGCATCTATATATATACGAGTAAAATGTAGCTTGCATACTGCAAGCAGATCGACAACACTAATTTCATATCGGCATCATATACCGGGACGGACATCAAAAGAAAAAAAAAATTCAAAATATTCGTAGAATTCGCTGCAATTTAATCACCTGGCAGCGAACCCCGGTCTTCCTGGTGTACTTACTATGCAGCAAAATAGAAAATTACTATATCAAACTATGTGTGAAAATTCAAGCAAAACTATTAGGTGCAACTACCTCAAACGACGTCCTACTATTCACATACACTCCTTATTTGAGAAATTATAATGTGCTCTGGCATCGAACCCAGGAACAGCATGGTCTTATCTATTTTTTTTCTTAAACAAAGTGTTAATATACATCTTCCATCTAAGCAAGAGCTCCCTTACATATCGATAAATGCATAAAAAAATTATGAAAAGATACCCCATAGTATTATATATGGGTGATATTTTTACTGCCCGGCTTCGAACCCGGGTCTTTCAGGCAATACTTTCTATGCAGCACAAAAGAAAAACACCATCTCTAACCGCGTATGCAAATTCAAGCAGAAATATTGGTTACAACTGCCTCAAATGACGTCCTACTTTTCCTTTATATTCCTTATGAGAGAAACGTTATTGTGCTCTGGCTTCGAACCCAGGAACAGTACGGTCTTATGAAAATTTTTTTCTAAAACTTATTCGTACCATACATCTTCCAGCCAAGCACGAACATCCTATCATTTCGATAAGTGCATCTAAAAAAATAATGAAAAACGGCTCCCATGTATTTTAAAGGGCAGATCTTTGCATCGTCCTAGCATCGAACCCAGGATAACTTTTGTAAAAGTCATTGATGTTTTCGAAAGTCCAAGACCATAAATATAGGCACCTTGAGTTTTACTTCTCTACCTATCCAGAAAGTATTTTTTTTTAATTCCCGAAAATCACGGCAATGCATTCAAACGGGAAAAATCGGGACTTTGGGGCCCTCTGGAATCGAACCTATGACACTGAGGATCAAAGTCTCTTTTTTCCTGGGGGTTTCACGTTATGGCCAATATGTCATAAAAATTTCAGATCAATGACGCTTGTAGTTTAGGCTGTGAATTTGTATCCTATCTATCTATATAGGTATACGAGTAAAATGTAGCTTGCATACTGCAAGCAGATCGACAACACTAATTTCATATCGGCATCATATCGGGACAGACATCAAAAGAAAATAAAAATTCAAAATATTCGTAGAATTCGCTGCAATTTAATCACCTGGCAGCGAACCCCGGTCTTCCTGGTGTACTTACTATGCAGCAAAATAGAAAATTACCATATCAAACTATGTGTGAAAATTCAAGCAAAACTATTAGGTGCAACTACCTCAAACGACGTCCTACTATTCACATACACTCCTTATTTGAGAAATTATAATGTGCTCTGGCATCGAACCCAGGAACAGCATGGTCTTATCTATTTTTTTTCTTAAACAAAGTGTTAATATACATCTTCCATCTAAGCAAGAGCTCCCTTACATATCGATAAATGCATAAAAAAATTATGAAAAGATACCCCATAGTATTATATATGGGTGATATTTTTACCGCCCGGCATCGAACCCGGCTCTTTCAGGCAATACTTTCTATGCAGCACAAAAGAAAAACATCATCTCTAACCGCGTATGCAAATTCAAGCAGAAATATTGGTTACAACTGCCTCAAATGACGTCCTACTTTTCCTTTATATTCCTAATGAGAGAAACGTTATTGTGCTCTGGCTTCGAACCCAGGAACAGTACGGTCTTATGAAAATTTTTTTCTAAAACTTATTCGTACCATACATCTTCCAGCCAAGCACGAACATCCTATCATTTCGATAAGTGCATCTAAAAAAATAATGAAAAACGGCTCCCATGTATTTTAAAGGGCAGATCTTTGCATCGTCCTAGCATCGAACCCAGGATAACTTTTGTAAAAGTCATTGATGTTTTCGAAAGTCCAAGACCATAAATATAGGCACCTTGAGTTTTACTTCTCTACCTATCCGGAAAGTATTTTTTTTTAATTCCCGAAAATCACGGCAATGCATTCAAACGGGAAAAATCGGGAATTTGGGGCCCTCTGGAATCGAACCTATGACACTGAGGATCAAAGTCTCTTTTTTCCTGGGGGTTTCACGTTATGGCCAATATGTCATAAAAATTTCAGATCAATGACGCTTGTAGTTTAGGCTGTGAATTTGTATCCTATCTATCTATATAGGTATATATATGAATGAATCCGGAGAAGCATCTATATATAATAGATAATAGATATAGACGCTTCTCCGGATATACCTAAATCTATTATATATAGATGCTTCTCCGGATTCATTCATATATCATATATATCTATTATATATAGATGCTTCTCCGGATTCATTCATGTATCAATATATATATATATATAGAGAGGATACAAACTCACAGCCTAAACCACAAGAGTGATTGAGCTGAAATTTTTACGGAGTATTGGCCATAACGTGTAACCACCAGAAAAATTGCGATTAGGATCCTCAGTGTCATGGGTTCGATGCCAGGGGGCTCCAAAGTCCCGATTTTTCCCGTTTAAATGCATTGCTTTGATTTTCGGGAATTTAAAAAAAATACTTCCCGGATAGGTAGAGAATCAAAACTCAAGGAGCCTTTATATATGGTCATGATCTATCGAAAACATAAATGAGTTTTACGGAAAATAACCTGGGTTCGATGCTAGGTCGATGCAAATATCTGCCGTTTAAAAAGCATTGTGGCGATTTTTAAGATTTTTTTTGGACCCTTTCCCGATGGCATGGAAACTTGAAATTCGGTATGAGGTTAGATATCATAAATATATTTCTTAATCGATTTTTATGCTTTCCCTGATGTTCCTTGGTTCGATCCCAGAGGGCAATTTACATTCCTCAATGCATTTCTTATGGAGATAACGGAAACAAGTTTAAGGTACTTCCCGGCATGCTATCGACTTAAAACTTTGCATGATAGAAGATCCAGTCTTAACAAATCTAACTATGCATTCATAGCTATCAATGTGTCCTGGGTTCGACACCAGGTGTCTCTGCAATCAGAAGTTGATCCGATTTTTAGGAATTATTTTGAAACCTTTCCCAATAATGTAGAAACTTGAAATTTGGCATATAGATTGAGATCAATAATAACTTTCAGAAAAATTTTTTAAGTTTCCAAGATCGTCCTTGGTTCGAGTCCCGAGAGCCATTTACATTCGTGAACATTAGAGCGTCTTTTGAGGCAGTTGTAGCCAATATTTCTGCTTGAATTTTCACACATAGTTAGAGATGGTGATCTTCTATTGTGTTTCATAGTAGGTTTTCAGTAAGACCCGGGTTCGATTCCAGACGATGAAATTTCAGCGAATTTTAAGAAAAAATTAAATCCTTTTTTTTTTTCTTAAGAGGACCATCCCGATATGATGCCGATATGAAATTAGAATTGCCGACCTGCCGAACATTTTACTCGTATATATATATATATATATATATATATATATATATATATATATATATATATATATATATATATATATATATATATATATATATATATATAGAGGATACTAATTCACAGCCTAAACTACAAGCGTCATTGGCTTGAAATTCTTACGACATATTGGCCATAACGTGTAACCTCCAGAAAAATTGCGATTTTGCATCTCAGTGTCATGGGTTCGATTCCAGAGGGCCCCAAAGTCCCGATTTTTCCCGTTTAAATGCATTGCTTTGATTTTCGGGAATAAAAAAAAAATACTTTCCGGATAGATAGAGAATCAAAACTGAAGGAGCCTATATATATGGTCATAATCCATCGAAAAAATAAATGAGTTTTGCGAAAAATATCCTGGGTTCGATGCTAGGTCGGGGCAAAAATCGGCCGTTTAAAATGCATTGTGGCGATTTGTAAGATTTTTTTTGGAGCCTTTCCCGATGGCATGGAAGCTTGAAATTCGGCATGGAGTTGGAGATCATAAATATATTTCAGAATCAAATTTTACATATTCGCTGATGGTCCTTGGTTCGATCCCAGAGAGCCATTTACATTCCTTAATGCATTTCTTATGGAGATAACAGAAAAAAATTTTAGGTACTTCCGGGCATGACATCGACTTCAAAATTTTTATGAAATAAGATGAAATCCTAATAAGTCATACTGTGCATTCACAGGTACCAATATTTCCTGGGTTCGACACCAGGCGTCTCTACAATTATAAAATTATCCGATTTTTAAGAATTAATTTAAACCCCTTCCCAAAAATACTAAAACATGAAATTAGGCATATAGATAGAGAACATAGATAAATTTTAAAAACATGTTTTAGATTTCCTAGATCGTCCTTGGTTCGAATCCAGAGAGCCACTTACATTATTAAAAAGTAGGACGTCGTTTGAGGCAGTTGGAGCCAACATTTCTGCTTGAATTTTCACACACAGTAAGAGATGGTGAGTTTCTGTTGTGCTGCATAGTAGGTTCACCAGGAAGGCGTTGGTTCGATGCCAGACGATTAAATTGCAGCGAATTTTAAGAATATTTTCAATCCCTTTTCTTTTCTTTTGAGGGCCGTCCCGATATGATGCCGACATGAAAATAGTGTTTTCGATTTGCTTGCAGTATGCAAGCAACATTTTACTCGTTATATATAGATGCTTCTCCGGATTCATTCATATATTCATATAGATAGATAGATAGATAGGATACTAATTCACAGCCTAAACCACAAGCGTCATTGACTTGAAATTTTTACAACGTATTGGCCATAACGTATAACCACCAAAAAAATTGCGATTTTGAACCTCAGTGTCATGGGTTCGATTCCAGAGGGCCCCAAAGTCGCGATTTTCCCCATAAGAATACATGGCGGGGATTTTCGAAATTTTTTTGAGGCACTTCCCGGAAAAGGAGAGAGTTGAAATTCGAGGTATCACTAGAAGCCGTGCATATCCAGCGAAAATCAAAAAGACATCACCGAATATGGTCCATTGTTCGATGCTAGGTCGGGGCAAAAATCGGCCGTTTAAAATGCATTGCGGCGAATTCGAAGATTTTTTTTGGATCCTTTCCCGATAACATGGATACTTGAAACTCGGCACGTGGATATATATGTTGAATATATTTCATAATTAAATTTTACATGTTCGCTGATGGTCCTTGGTTCGATCCCAGAGGGCCATTTGCACTTCTCAATGCATTTCTTACGGAGATAACGGAAACAAAATTTAGGTACTTCCCGGCATGCTATCTACTTCAAACTTTGCATAATAGAAGAACATGTCTTTACAAATCAAACTGTGCATTCACAGCTTACAATATTTCCTGGGTTCGACACCAGGTGTCTCTGCAATCAGAAGTTGATCCGATTTTTTGGAATTATTTTGAAATCTTTCCGAATAATATAGAAACTTGAAATTCGGCTTATAGATAGAGATCATAAATAACTTTCAGAAACATGTTTTAGATTTCCAAGATTATCCTTGGTTCGAATCCAGAGAGCCATTTACTTTCGTGAAAATTAGAACGTCTTTTGGGGCAGTTGTAGCCAATATTTCTGCTTGAATTTTCACACATAGTTACAGATGGTGATCTTCTATTGTGCTGCATAGTAAGTTTCACCGGAAAGACCCGGGTTCGATGCCAGACGATGAAAGTTCAGCGAATTGTAAGAAATATTTCAATCCTTTTTTTTTTCTTTTGAGGACCGTCCCGATATGATGCCGATATGAAATAGGTATCGCCGATCTGCTTGCAGTATGCAAGCTACTTTTTACTCGTATATATATATATACGAGTGCAATGTAGCTTGCATACTGCAAGCAGATCGGTAATATTATTTTATTTCGGCATCATATCGAGACGGTCCTCAAAAGAAAAAAAAAACGATTGAAAATATTTTTAAAATTCGCTTCAATTTTAGCGTCTTGCATCGAACCCGGGTCTTCCTGGTGAACTTACTAAGCGGCAATATAGAAGATCACTATATCTAACTATGTGTGAAAATTCAAGAAGAAATATTTGCTACAACTGCCTTAAACGACGTTCTACTTTCCACGAATGTAAATGGCTCTCTGGATTCTAACCAAGGACGATCGTGGGAATCTAGAACATGTTCCTGAAACGTATCTATAATTTCTATCTGTATGCTGAATTTCAAGTTTCTATATAATTGGGAAATGGTTCCAAAAAATTCTTAAAAAGCGGATCATTTACTGATTGTAGAGACGCCTGGTGGTGAAACCAGGAAACATTGGTAGATGTGAATTCACAGTTTGATTAGTAATGACTTGATCTTATCTTATGCAAAGTTTCAAGTAGATATAATATCGGGAAGCACCTAAAATGTGTTTCCGAAATCTCTATAAGAAATGCATTGAGGAATGAAAATGGCCCTCTGGGATCGAACCAAGGACCATATGGGAATATATAAAATTTGATTATGAAATATAAAAATGATATCTAACGCCATGCCGAATTTCAAGTTTCTATGCCATCGGAAAAGGGTCCAAAAAAAAATCTTAAAAATCTCCACAATGCATTTTAAACGGCCGATATTTGCCCCGACCTAGCATCGAACCAAGGATAATATTCGTAGATGTCTTTATGGTTTCCTTTAGATATGCATCGCATCTAGCGATCCCTTGAATTTCAAATCTCTCCTTTTCCGGGAAGTGCCTCAAAAAAATTTTCGAAAATCACCGCCATGTATTCTTATGGGGAAAATCGCGACTTTGGGGCCTTCTGGAATCGAACCCATGACACCTAGGTTCAATGTCTGCTTTTTCCTGGAGGTTACACGTTATGGCCAATATGTCGTAAAAATTTCAAGGCATTGGCACTTGTGGAACATGGTTAGAATTTTGATCCCCTATATATAACTTATATATATATATATACGAGTAAAATATTGCTTGCATACTGCAAGCAGATCGACAACACTAATTTCATATCGGCATCATATCGGGACGGACATCAAAAGAAAAAAAAATTCAAAATATTCGTAGAATTCGCTGCAATTTAATCGCCTGGCAGCGAACCCCGGTCTTCCTGGTGTACTTACTATGCAGCAAAATAGAAGATTACCATATCAAACTATGTGTGAAAATTCAATCAAAACTATTAGGTGCAACTACCTCAAACGACGTCCTACTATTCACATACACTCCTTATTTGAGAAATTATAATGTGCTCTGGCATCGAACCCAGGAACAGCATGGTCTTATCTATTTTATTTCTTAAACAAAGTTTTAATATACATCTTCCATCTAAGCAAGAGCTCCCTTACATATCGATAAATGCATAAAATAATTATGAAAAGATACCCCATAGTATTATATATGGGGGATATTTTTACCGCCCGGCATCGAACCCGGGTCTTTCAGGCAATACTTTCTTTGCAGCACAAAAGGAAAACACCATCTCTAACCGCGTATGCAAATTCCAGCAGAAATATTGGTTACAACTGCCTCAAATGACGTCCTACTTTTCCTTTATATTCCTTATGAGAGAAACGTTATTGTGCTCTGGCTTCGAACCCAGGAACAGTACGGTCTTATGAAAATTTTTTTCTAAAACTTATTCGTACCATACATCTTCCAGCCAAGCACGAACATCCTATCATTTCGATAAGTGCATCTAAAAAAATAATGAAAAACGGCTCCCATGTATTTTAAAGGGCAGATCTTTGCATCGTCCTAGCATCGAACCCAGGATAACTTTTGTAAAAGTCATTGATGTTTTCGAAAGTCCAAGACCAAAAATATAGGCACCTTGAGTTTTACTTCTCTACCTATCCGGAAAGTATTTTTTTTTAATTCCCGAAAGTCACGGCAATGCATTCAAACGGGAAAAATCGGGACTTTGGGGCCCTCTGGAATCGAACCTATGACACTGAGGATCAAAGTCTCTTTTTTCCTGGGGGTTTCACGTTATGGCCAATATGTCATAAAAATTTCAGATCAATGACGCTTGTAGTTTAGGCTGTGAATTTGTATCCTATTTATCTATATAGGTATATATATGAATGAATCCGGAGAAGCATCTATATATAATAGATACGAGTAAAATATTGCTTGCATACTGCAAGCAGATCGACAACACTAATTTCATATCGGCATCATATCGGGACGGACATCAAAAGAAAAAAAAATTCAAAATATTCGTAGAATTCGCTGCAATTTAATCGCCTGGCAGCGAACCCCGGTCTTCCTGGTGTACTTACTATGCAGCAAAATAGAAGATTACCATATCAAACTATGTGTGAAAATTCAATCAAAACTATTAGGTGCAACTACCTCAAACGACGTCCTACTATTCACATATACTCCTTATTTGAGAAATTATAATGTGCTCTGGCATCGAACCCAGGAACAGCATGGTCTTATCTATTTTTTTTCTTAAACAAAGTTTTAATATACATCTTCCATCTAAGCAAGAGCTCCCTTACATATCGATAAATGCATAAAAAAATTATGAAAAGATACCCCATAGTATTATATATGGGGGATATTTTTACCGCCCGGCATCGAACCCGGGTCTTTCAGGCAATACTTTCTTTGCAGCACAAAAGGAAAACACCATCTCTAACCGCGTATGCAAATTCAAGCAGAAATATTGGTTACAACTGCCTCAAATGACGTCCTACTTTTCCTTTATATTCCTTATGAGAGAAACGTTATTGTGCTCTGGCTTCGAACCCAGGAACAGTACGGTCTTATGAAAATTTTTTTCTAAAACTTATTCGTACCATACATCTTCCAGCCAAGCACGAACATCCTATCATTTCGATAAGTGCATCTAAAAAAATAATGAAAAACGGCTCCCATGTATTTTAAAGGGCAGATCTTTGCATCGTCCTAGCATCGAACCCAGGATAACTTTTGTAAAAGTCATTGATGTTTTCGAAAGTCCAAGACCAAAAATATAGGCACCTTGAGTTTTACTTCTCTACCTATCCGGAAAGTATTTTTTTTTAATTCCCGAAAATCACGGCAATGCATTCAAACGGGAAAAATCGGGACTTTGGGGCCCTCTGGAATCGAACCCATGACACTGAGGATCAAATTCGCTTTTTTCCTGGGGGTTTCACGTTATGGCCAATATGTCATAAAAATTTCAGATCAATGACGCTTGTAGTTTAGGCTGTGAATTTGTATCCTATCTATCTATATAGGTATATATATGAATGAATCCGGAGAAGCATCTATATATAATAGATATAGGTATATCCGGAGAAGCGTCTATCTATTATATATAGATGCTTCTCCGGATTCATTCATGTATATACCTATATAGATAGATAGATAGATAGGATACTAATTCACAGCCTAAACCACAAGCGTCATTGACTTGAAATTTTTACGACGTATTGGCCATAACGTGTAACCGCCAGAAAAATTGCGATTTTGATCCTCAGTGTCATGGGTTCGATTCCAGAGGGCCCCAAAGTCGCGATTTTCTCCATAAGAATACATGGCGGGGATTTTCGAAAATTTTTTTGAGGCACTTCCCGGAAAAGTAGAGAGTTGAAATTCAAGGGATCGCTAGAAGCCGTGCAAATCCAACGTAAATCAGAAAGACATCGCCGAATATGGTCCATGGTTCGATGCTAGGTCGGGGCAAAAATCGGCCGTTTAAAATGCATGGCGTCGATTTTTAAGATTTTTTTTGGATCCTTTCCCGATAACATGGATACTAGAAACTCGGTACGTCGATAGATATCATAAATATATTTCGTAATCAAATTTTACATGTTCGCTGATGGTCCTTGGTTCGATCCCAGAGGACCATTTGCACTTCTCAATGCATTCCTTACGGAGATAACGGAAACAAAATTAAGGTACTTCCCGGCATGCTATCGACTTCAAACTTTGCAAGATAAAAGAAAAATTCTTTAAAAATCAAACTTTGCATTCACAGCTTACAATATGTCCTGGGTTCGACACCAGGTGTCTCTGCAATCAGAAGTTGATCCGATTTTTAGGAATTATTTTGATACCTTTCCCAATAATATAGAAATTTGAAATTCGGCATATAGATAGATATCATAAATAACTTTCAGAAATATATTTAAGATTTCCAAGATCGTCCTTGGTTCGAATCCAGAGAGCCATTTACATTCGTGATAATTAGAACGTCTTTTGAGGCAGTTGTAGCCAATATTTCTGCTTAAATTTTCACACATGGTTAGTGATGATGATCTCCTATTGTGCTGCATAGTTAGTTTACCAGTAAGACCCGGGTTCGATGCCAGACGATGAAATTTTAGCGAATTATAAGAAAAATTTCAATCCTTTTTTTTTCTTTTGAGGAGCGTTCCGATATGATGCCGATATGAAATTATTATTGCCGATCTGCTTGCAGTATGCAAGCTACATTTTACTCGTATATAATAGATATAAGTTATATATAGGGGATCAAAATTCTAACCATGTTCCACAAGTGCCACTGCCTTGAAATTTTTACGATATATTGGCCATAACGTGTACCCTCCAGGAAAAAGCTGACATTGAATATCGGTGTCATGGGTTCGATTCCAGAAGGCCCCAAAGTCGCGATTTTCCCCATAAGGATACATGGCGGGGATTTTCGAAAATTTTTTTGAGGCACTTCCCGGAAAAGGAGAGATTTGAAATTCAAGAGATCGCTAGATGCCGTGCATATCTAAAGAAAACCATAAAGACATCTACGAATATTATCCTTGGTTCGATGCTAGGTCGGGGCAAAAATCGGCCGTTTAAAATGCATTGTGGCGATTTTTAAGATTTTTTTTGGACCCCTTCCCGAAATCATGGAAACTTGAGATTCGTCATGGTGTTAGATATCATGAAAATATATCTTAATCAAATTTTACATATTCGCTGATGGTCCTTGGTTCGATCCCAGAGGGCCATTTACATTCCTCAATGCATTTCTTATGGAGATTACGGAAACACATTTTAGGTGCTTCCCGATATTATATCTACTTGAAAGTTTGCATAAGATAAGATCAAGTCATTACTAATCAAACTGTGAATTCACAGCTACCAATGTTTCCTGGTTTCACCACCAGGCGTCTCTACAATCAGTAAATGATCCGATTTTTAAGAATTTTTTGGAATCATTTCCCAATCATATAGAAACTTGAAATTCAGCATACAGATAGAGATTATAGATACCTTTCAGGAACATGTTCTAGATTCCCACGATCGTCGTTGGTTCGAATCCAGAGAGCCATTTACATTCGTGAAAAGTAAAAAGTCGTTTGAAGCAGTTGTAAAAAATATTTCTGCTTGAATTTTCACACATAGTTAGATATAGTGATCTTCTATTGTGCCGCTTAGTAAGTTCATCAGGAAGACCCGGGTTCGATGCCAGACGCTAAAATTGAAGCGAATTTTAAGAATATTTTCAATCCTTTTTTTTTTCTTTTGAGGACCGTCTCGATATGATGCCGAAATAAAATAATATTCCCGTTCTGCTTGCAGTATGCAAGCTACATTTTACTCGTATATATATATATATATAACTTATATATAGGTATATCCGGAGAAGCGTCTATATATAATAGATATACGAGTAAAATGTTGCTTGCATACTGCAAGCAGATCGACAACACTATTTTCATGTCGGCATCATATCGGGACGGCCATCAAAAGAAAAAAATGGATTGAAATTTTTCGTAAAATTATCTGAAATTCCATCGTCTGGCATAGAACCCGGGTCTTTACTGTGAACTTACTATGCAGCACAATAGAACATAACCATCTCTAACTAAGTGTGAAAATTTAAGCAGAAATATGGGCTACAATTGCCTCAAAAGACGTTCTAATTTTTCACGAATTTCAATGGCTCTTTGGATTCGAACCAAGGAGGATTTTGGAAATCTAAAAATTGTTTCTGAAAGTTATTTATGATTTCTATCTATATGCCGAATTTGAAGTTTCTATATTATTGGCAAAGGTTTCAAAATAATTCCTAAAAATCGGATCAACTTCTGATTGCAGAGACACCTGGTGTCGAACCCAGGACA
This sequence comes from Sympetrum striolatum, assembly GCA_947579665.1. Classification (NCBI taxonomy): domain Eukaryota; kingdom Metazoa; phylum Arthropoda; class Insecta; order Odonata; family Libellulidae; genus Sympetrum; species Sympetrum striolatum. The sequence continues at coordinate 20,701,012 of OX388352.1, read as the reverse complement.
TATTGGAAGCTGTGAATGCACAGTTTGATTTGTATAAATTTGCTCTTGTGTCATACCAAGTTTGAAGTCGATAGCATGACGGGAAGTACCTAAATTTTGTTTCCGTTATCTCCGTAAGAAATGCATTGAGAAGTGCAAATGGCCCTCTGGGATCGAACCAAGGACCATCAGCGAACATAAAAAATTTAATTATGAAATATATTCATGATATCAAACCTCATGCCGAATTTCAAGTTTCCATGCCATCGGCAAATTGTCCAAATAAAATCGTAAAAATCGAAGCAATGTATTTTAAACGGCCGATTTTTGCCCCGACCTAGCATCGAACCATGGACAATATTCGAAGACGTCTCTATGATTTTCGTTGGATATGCACGGCATCTAGCGATCCCACGAATTTCAACTCTCTACCTTTCCGGGAAATGCTTCAAAAAAATTTTCGAAAATCTTCACCATGTATCCTCATGGAGAAAATCGGGACTTTGGGGCCTTCTGGAATCGAACCCATGACACCGAGGTTCAATGTCAGCTTTTTCCTGGAGGTTACACGTTATGGCCAAAACGTCGTAAAAATTTCAAGTCGTTGGCACTTGTAGAACATGGTTAGAATTTTGATCCCCTATATATAACTTATATATATATATATCTATTATATATAGACGTTTCTCCGGATATACCTATATATATATACGAGTAAAATGTAGCTTGCATACTGCAAGCAGATCGACAACACTAATTTCATGTCGGCATCATATCGGGAAGGCCGTCAAAAGAAAAAAAAAAGGATTGAATATATTCTGATTATTCGCTGCAATTTATTCGTCCGGCATCGAACCCGGGTCTTCCTAGTGATACTTACTATGCAGCACAATAGAAGATCACCATCTCTAACTATCTGTGAAAATTCAAGCAGAAATATTGGCTGCAACTGCCTCAATCGAAGTCTTACTTTTCCCTTATATTCCTTATGAGAGTAATGTTAATATGCTCTGGCATCGAACCCAGGAATAGTACGGTCTTATGAAAATTTTTTTCTTAAACCAATTCTTACCTTACACTTTCCGGCTAAGCACGAACTTTCTATTGTTTCGAGAAGTGCATCAAAAAAAATAATGAACATAATAACAGCTCCCATGTATTTTAAAGGGCAGATCTTTGCATCGTCCTAGCATCGAACCCAGGATATTTTTTGTGAAAGTCATTGATGTTTTCGAAAGTCCAAGACCATAACTATAGGCACCTTGAGTTTTATTTCTCTTACTATCCGGAAAGTATTTTTTTTTAATTCCCGAAAATCACGGCAATGCATTTAAACGGGAAAAATCGGGACTTTGGGGCACTCTGGAATCGAACCTATGACACTGAGGATCAAATTCGCTTTTTTCCTGGGGGTTTCACGTTATGGCCAATACGTCATAAAAATTTCAAGGCAATGACGCTTGTAGTTTAGCCTGTGAATTTGTATCCTATCTATATAGCTATATGGCTATACGAGTAAAATGTAGCTTGCATACTGCAAGCAGATCGGCATATTAAATTCATATCGGCATCATTTTAGGAGTCCCTCAAAAGAAAATAAAAGGGTTGTAAATATTCTTAAAATTCGCTGCAATTTCATCGTCTGGAAACATACCCGGGTCATACTGGTAAAATTACTATGCAGCACTATAGAAGATCATTATCTCTGACTGTGTGTGAAAATTCAAGCAGAAATGTTGGCTACAACTGCCTCAAAAGACGTTCTACTTTTCAGGAATTTAAATGGCTCTCTGGATTCGAACCAAGGACGATCTTGAAAATGTAAAATATGTTTCAGAAATTTATTTATGATATCTAAGTAAATGCTGAGTTTCAAGTTTCTATATTATTGGGAAAGGTTTCAAAATAATTCCTAAAAATCGGATCAACTTCTGATTGCAGAGACACCTGGTGTCGAACCCAGGACATATTTAAACCTGTGAATGCACAGTTTCATTTGTAAAGACTTGCTTTTGTATCATGGAAAGTTTGAAGTAGATAGCATGCCGGGAAGTACCTAAAATTTGCTTCCGTTATCTCCATAAGAAATGCATTGTAGGATGTAAATCGCCCTCTGGGATCGAACCAAGGACCATCAGCGAGTTGCTAAAATTTGATTATAAAATATATTTATGATACATATCCACGTGCCAAGTTTCAAGTTTCCAAGTCATCTGGAAGTTATTAAAAAAATCTTAAAAATCGCAATGTAAATTAAACGGGAGAATGTTTGCCCCGACCTAGCATCGAACCATGGACCATATTCGGCGATGTCTTTTTGATTTTCGTTGGATATGCACGGCTTCTAATGATCCCTGGAATTTCAACTCTCTCCTTTTCCGGGAAGTGCCTCAAAAAAATTTTCGAAAATCCCCGCCATGTATTCTTATGGGGAAAATCGCGACTTTGGGGGCTTCTGGAATCGAACCCATGACACTGAGTTTCAAAGTCGGCTTTTTCCTGGAGGTTACACGTCATGGCCATAACGTCGTAAAAATTTCAAGTTATTGGCACTTCTGGAACATGGTTAGAATTTTGATCCCCTATATATAACTTATATATAAGTATATCCGGAGAAGCGTCTATATATAATAGATAGATACGAGTAAAATGTTGCTTGCATACTGCAAGCAGATCGACAACACTATTTTCATGTCGGCATCATATCGGGACGGCCATCAAAAGAAAAAAATAGATTGAAATTTTTATTAAAATTCGCTGAAATTCCATCGTCTGGCATCGAACCCGGGTCTTTACTGTGAACATACGATGCAGCACAATAGAACATCACCATCTCTAACTAAGTGTGAAAATTTAAGCAGAAATATGGGCTACAATTGCCTCAAAAGACGTTCGAATTTTTAAGAATTTAATTGGCTCTCTGGATTCGAACCAAGGACGATCTTGGAAATCTAAAAATTGTTTCTGAAAGTTATTTATGATCTCTATCTATATGCCGAATTTCAAGTTTCTATATTATTGGTAAAGGTTTCAAAATAATTCCTAAAAATCGGATCAACTTCTGATTGCAGAGACACCTGGTGTCGAACCCAGGACACATTGATAGCTGAGAATGCACTGTTTGATTTGTTTGGACTTGATCTTTCTATATGCAATTTTTGAAGTCGTTATCGTGCCGGGAATTACCTAAAATTTGTTTCCGTTATCTCCGTAAGATATGCATTGAGGAATTTAAATGTCCCTCTGGGATCGAACCAAGGACCACCATCGGGTATGTAAAATTCGATTATGATATATTTTTATAGTATCCAACCTCATACCGAATTTTAAGTTTCTATGCCATCGGAAAAGGGTCCAAAAAAATCTTAAAAATCGCCACAATGCATTTTAAACGGCCGATTTTTGCCCCGACCTAGCATCGAGCCAAGGATAATATTCGTGGATGTCTTTCTAGTTTCCTTTAGATATGCACGGCATCTATCGATCCCTTGAATTTCAAATCTCTCCTTTTCCGGGAAGTGCCTCAAAAAATTTTTCGAAAATCCCCGCCATGTAATCTTATGGGGAAAATCGCGACTTTGGGGGCTTCTGGAATCGAACCCATGACACCGAGGTTCAAAGTCGGCTTTTTCCTGGAGGTTACACGTCATGGCCATAACGTCGTAAAAATTTCAAGACGGTGGCACTTGTAAATCCAATTCACCAGGAAGACCCGGGTTCGATGCCAGACGATGAAATTTCAGCGAATTTTAAGAAAATTTACAACCCTTTTATTTTCTTTTGAGGACCCTCCCAAATTGATGCCGATATGAAATTAATATGCGGATCTGCTTGCAGTATGCAAGCTACATTTTACTCGTATATATATATATATACGAGTAAAATGTTGCTTGCATATTGCAAGCAGATCGGCAATACTAATTTCTTATCGGCATCATATCGGGACGGTTCTCAAAAGAAAAAAAAAAGGATTTAATTTTTTCTTAAAATTCGCTGAAATTTCATCGTCTGGCATCGAACCCGGGTCTTACTGGTAAACCTACTATGAAACACAATAGAAGATCACCATCTCTAACTATGTGTGAAAATTCAAGCAGAAATATTGGTTACAACTGCCTCAAAAGACGTTCTAATTTTTACGAATGTGAATGGCTCTCGGGACTCGAACCCAGGACGATCTTGGAAATCTAAAAAATGTTTTTGAAAGATATTTATGATCTCTATCTATATGCCGAATTTCAAGTTTCTATAATATAGAGAAAGGTTTCAAAATAATTCCTAAAAATCGGATCAACTTCTGATTGCAGAGACACCTGGTGTCGAACCCAGGACACATTGATAGCTGTGAATGCACTGTTTGATATGTATGGACTTGATCTTTCTATATGCAAAGTTTGAAATCGATATCGTGCCGGAAAGTACCTAAAATTTTTTTCCGTTATCTCCGTAAGAAAGGCATTGAGGAATTCAAATGTCCCTCTGGGATTGAACCAAGGACCATCAGCGAATATGTAAAATTCGATTAATATATATTTTTATGGTGTCTAACCTCATACCGAATTTCAAGTTTCTATGCCATCGGAAAAGGATCCAAAAAAAATCTTAAAAATCGCCACAGTGCATTTTAAACGGCAGATTTTTGCCCCGACCTAGCATCGAACCAAGGATAATATTCGTAGATGTCTTTATGGTTTCCTTTAGATATGCGCGGCATCTAGCGATCCCTCGAGTTTCAACTCTCTCCTTTTCCGGGAAGTGCCTCAAAAAAATTTTTGAAAATCCCCGCCATGTAATCTTATGGGGAAAATCGCGACTTTGGGGACTTCTGGAATCGAACCCATGACACTGAGGTTCAAAGTCGGCTTTTTCCTGGAAGTTACACATCATGGCCATAACGTCGGAAAAATTTCAAGTCAATGACGCTTTTGGTTTAGCCTGTGAATTTGTATCCTATCTGGGTATATATATGAATGAATCCGGAGAAGCATCTATATATCTATTATTATACGAGTAAAATGGAGCTTGCATACTGCAAGCAGATCGGCAATACTAATTTCATATCGGCATCATATCGGGACGGACTTTAAAAGAAAAAAAAAGGATTTAATTTTTTCTTAAAATTCGCTGAAATTTCATCGTCTGGCATCGAACCCGGGTCTTACTGGTAAACCTAGTATGAAACACAATAGAAGATCACCATCTCTAACTATGTGTGAAAATTCAAGCAGAAATATTGGCTAAAACTGCCTCAAAAAACGTTCTAATTTTCACGAATGTTAATGCCTCTCGGGATTCGAACCAAGGACGATCGTGGAATTCTAAAATATGTTTCTGATAGATATTTATGATCTCTATCTATATGCCGAATTTCAAGTTTCTATTTTAGTGGGAAAGGTTTCAAAATAATTCCTAAAAATCGGATCAAATTCTGATTTCAGAGACACCTGGTGTCGAACCCAGGACGTATTGCAAGCTGTGAATGCAGAGTTAGATTTGTAAAGACTTACTCTTGTATCAAGCAAAGTTTGAAGTTGATAGCATGTCGGAAAGTACCTAAATTTTGTTTCCGTTGTCTCCGTAAGAAATGCATTGAGAAGTGCAAATGGCCCTCTGGGATCGAACCAAGGACCATCAGTGAACATGTAATATTTGATTATGAAGTATATTCATGATATCTATCCACGTGCCGAGTTTCGAATATCCATGTTATCGGGAAAGGATCCAAAAAAAATCTTCAAAATCGCCGTAATGCTTTTTAAACGGCCGATTTTTGCCCCGACCAAGCATCGAACCATGGACTATATTCTAAGATGTTTTTCTGATTTTCGTTGGAAACGCACGGCTTCTAGCGATCCCTCGAGTTTCAACTCTTTCTCTTCCCGGGAAGTACCTCAAAAAAATTTTCGTAAATCCCCGCCATGTATTCTTATGGAGAAAATCGCGACTTTGGGGCCCTCTGGAATCGAACGCATGACCCTGAGGATCAGAATCGCAATTTTTCTGGCGGTTACACGTTATGGCCAATACGTCGTAAAAATTTCAAATCAATCACGCTGGTGGTTTAGGCTGTGAATTAGTATCCTATCTATCTATCTATCTATATAGGTATATACATGAATGAATCCGGAGAAGCATCTATATATAATAGATATAGATGCTTCTCCGGATTCATTCATGTATCCATATATATATACGAGTAAAATGTAGCTTGCATACTGCAAGCAGATCGACAACACTAATTTCATATCGGCATCATATACCGGGACGGACATCAAAATAAAAAAAAAATTCAAAATATTCGTAGAATTCGCTGCAATTTAATCACCTGGCAGCGAACCCCGGTCTTCCTGGTGTACTTACTATGCAGCAAAATAGAAAATTACTATATCAAACTATGTGTGAAAATTCAAGCAAAACTATGAGGTGCAACTACCTCAAACGACGTCCTACTATTCACATACACTCCTTATTTGAGAAATTATAATGTGCTCTGGCATCGAACCCAGGAACAGCATGGTCTTATCTATTTTTTTTCTTAAACAAAGTGTTAATATACATCTTCCATCTAAGCAAGAGCTCCCTTACATATCGATAAATGCATAAAAAAATTATGAAAAGATACCCCATAGTATTATATATGGGTGATATTTTTACTGCCCGGCATCGAACCCGGGTCTTTCAGGCAATACTTTCTATGCAGCACAAAAGAAAAACACCATCTCTAACCGCGTATGCAAATTCAAGCAGAAATATTGGTTACAACTGCCTCAAATGACGTCCTACTTTTCCTTTATATTCCTTATGAGAGAAACGTTATTGTGCTCTGGCTTCGAACCCAGGAACAGTACGGTCTTATGAAAATTTTTTTCTAAAACTTATTCGTACCATACATCTTCCAGCCAAGCACGAACATCCTATCATTTCGATAAGTGCATCTAAAAAAATAATGAAAAACGGATCCCATGTATTTTAAAGGGCAGATCTTTGCATCGTCCTAGCATCGAACCCAGGATAACTTTTGTAAAAGTCATTGATGTTTTCGAAAGTCCAAGACCATAAATATAGGCACCTTGAGTTTTACTTCTCTACCTATCCGGAAAGTATTTTTTTTTAATTCCCGAAAATCACGGCAATGCATTCAAACGGGAAAAATCGGGACTTTGGGGCCCTCTGGAATCGAACCTATGACACTGAGGATCAAAGTCTCTTTTTTCCTGGGGGTTTCACGTTATGGCCAATATGTCATAAAAATTTCAGATCAATGACGCTTGTAGTTTAGGCTGTGAATTTGTATCCTATCTATCTATATAGGTATATATATGAATGAATCCGGAGAAGCATCTATATATATATCTATTATATACGAGTAAAATGTAGCTTGCATACTGCAAGCAGATCGGCATATTAATTTCATATCGGCATCATTTTGGGAGGGTCCTCAAAAGAAAATAAAAGGATTGTAAATATTCTTAAAATTCGCTGCAATTTCATCGTCTGGTAACAAACCCGGGTCATACTGGTAAAATTACTATGCAGCACTATAGAAGATCACCAATTCTGACTGTGTGTGAAAATTCAAGCAGAAATGTTGGCTACAACTGCCTCAAAAGACGTTCTACTTTTCACGAATTTAAATGGCTCTCTGGATTCGAACCAAGGACGATCTTGGAAATCTAAGATATGTTTCAGAAACCTATTTATGATATCTAAGTATATGCTGAATTTCAAGTTTCTATATTATTGGGAAAGGTTTCAAAATAATTCCTAAAAATCGGATCAACTTCTGATTGCAGAGACACCTGGTGTCGAACCCAGGACATATTGTAAACTGTGAATGAACAGTTTGATTTGTAAGTACCTGTTCTTGTATCATGGAAAGTTTGAAGTCGATAGCATGCCGGGAAAGACCTAAATATTGTTTCCGTCATCTCCGTAAGAAATGCATTGAGAAGTGCAAATGGCCCTCTGGGATCGAACCAAGAACCATCAGCGAACATGTAAAATTTTATTATGAAATATATTCATTATATCTATCCACGTGCCGAGTTTCAAGTATCCATGTTATCGGGAAAGGATCCAAAAAAAATCTTCAAAATCGCCGCAATGCATTTTAAACGGCCAATATTTGCCCCGACCTAGGATCGAACCATGGACCATATTCGTCGATGTCTTTCTGATTTACGTTGGAGTTGCACGGCTTCTAGCGATCCCTTGAATTTCAATTCTCTACGTTTCCGGGAAGTGCACCAAAAAAATTTTCGAAAATCCCCGCCATGTATCCTTATGGAGAAAATCGCGACTTTGAGGCCTTCTGGAATCGAACCCATGACACTGAGGATCAAAGTCTCTTTTTTCCTGGGGGTTTCACGTTATGGCCAATATGTCATAAAAATTTCAGATCAATGACGCTTGTAGTTTAGGCTGTGAATTTGTATCCTATCTATCTATCTATCTATATAGGTATACGAGTAAAATGTAGCTTGCATACTGCAAGCAGATCGAAAACACTAATTTCATGTCGGCATCCTATCGGGAAGGCCGACAAAAGAGAAAAAAAAGGATTGAAAATATTCTTAAAATTCGCTGCAATTTAATCGTCTGGCATCGAACCTGGGTCTTAATGGTGAACTTACTATGCAGCACAACAGAAAATCACCATCTCTTACTATGTGAGAAAATTCAAGCAGATATATTGGCTCCAACAGCCTCAAACGAAGTCCTACTTTTCAATAATGTAATAATCTCGGAAATTTAAAACACGTTTATGAAATGTATCTATGTTTTCTATCTATATGCCTAATTTCATGTTTTAATATTATTGTGAAGGGGTTTAAATTAATTCTTAAAAATCGGATAATTTAGATTTAGATATATACCCCGCGAGCCGCCAGAGGCGTATGGCAGAGGGTTTACTGATTGTAGAGACGCCTGGTGTCGAACCCAGGAAATATTGGTAGCTGTGAATGCACAGTATGACTTATTAGGACTTCATCTTATTTCATACAAATTTTGAAGTCGATATCATGCCGGGAAGTACCTAAAACTTTTTACTGTTATCTCCATAAGAAATGCATGGAGGAATGTAAATAGCCCTCTGGGATCGAACCAAGGACCATCAGCGAATATATAAAATTCGATTACGAAATATATGTATGATCTCCAACCTCATGCCGAATTTCAAGTTTCCTTGCCATCGGGAAAGGGTCCAAAAAAAATCTTAAAAATCGCCACAATGCATTTTAAACGGCCGATTTTTGCCTCGACCTAGCATCGAACCCAGGATATTTTCCGTAAAACTCATTTATGTTTTCGATAGATCATGACCATATATATAGGCTCCATGAGTTTTGATTCTCTACCTATCCGGGAAGTATTTTTTAAAAATTCCCGAAAATCAAGGCAATGCATTTAAACGGGAAAAATCGAGACTTTGGGGCCCTCTGGAATCGAACCAATGACACTGAGGTTCAAAATCGCAATTTTTCTGGAGGTTACACGTTATGGCCAATATGTCGTAAAAATTTCAGGTCAATGACTATTGTGGTTTAGCCTGTGAATTTGTATCCTCGCTATATATATATATGGATACATGAATGAATCCGGAGAAGCATCTATATATAATAGATATATGAATGAATCCGGAGAAGCATCTATATATCTATTATATATAGATGCTTCTCCGGATTCACTCATGATATACCCAGATACCCAGATACCCAGATACCCAGATAGGATACTAATTCACAGGCTAAACTACTGGCGTCATTGACTCGAAATTTTTACCACGTATTGGCCATAACGTGAAACCTCCAGGAAAATTGCGACTTTGATCCTCGGTATCATGGGTTCGATTCCAGAAGGCCCCAAAGTCGCGATTTTCCCCATAAGATTACATGGCGGGGATTTTCGAAAATTTATTTGAGGCACTTCCCGGAAAAGGAGAGAGTTGAAACTCGAGGGATCGCTAGATGCCCCCCATATAAATAGAAAACCATAAAGATATCTACGAATATTATCCTAGGTTCGATGCTAGGACGGGGCAAAAGTCGGCCGTTTAAAATGCATTGCGGCGATTTTTAAGTTTTTTTTTGAACCCTTTTCCGATGCCATAGAAACTTGAAATTCGGCATGGCGTTAGATATCATAATTATATTTCATAATCAAATTTTATATATTCCCTTATGGTCCTTGGTTCGATCCCAGAGGGCCATTTACATTCCTCAATGCATTTCTTATGGAGATTACGGAAACACATTTTAGGTGCTTCCCGATATTATATCTACTTGAAACTTTGCATAAGATAATATCAAGTCATTACTAATCAAACTGTGAATTCACAGCTACCAATGTTTCCTGGTTTTACCACCAGGCGTCTCTACAATCAGTAAATGATCCGATTTTTAAGAATTTTTTGGAACCATTTCCCAATTATATAGAAACTTGAAATTCGGCATATAGATAGAGATCATAAATAACTTTCAGAAACATTTTTTAGATTTCCAAGATCGTCCTTGGTTCGAATCCAGAGAGCCATTTAAATTCGTGACAATTAGAACGTCTTTTGATGCAGTTGTAGCTCATATTTCTGCTTGAATTTTCACACATAGTTAGAGATGGCGATGTTCTATTGTGCTGCATAAAAAGTTCAACAGTAAAGACCCGGGTTCGACGCCAGACGATGGAATTTCAGCGAATTTTAAGAAAAATTTCAATCCATTTTTTTCTTTTCATGGCCGTCCCGATATGATGCCGACCTGAAAATAGTGTTGTCGATCTGCTTGCAGTATGCAAGCAACATTTTACTCGTAATAGATATATAGATGCTTCTCCGGATTCACTCATGATATACCCAGATACCCAGATACCCAGATACCCAGATAGGATACTAATTCCCAGGCTAAACTACTGGCGTCATTGACTCGACATTTTTACCACGTATTGGCCATAACGTGAAACCCCCAGGAAAAAAGCGACTTTGATCCTCGGTATCATGGGTTCGATTCCAGAAGGCCCCAAAGTCGCGATTTTCCCCATAAGATTACATGGCGGGGATTTTCGAAAATTTATTTGAGGCACTTCCCGGAAAAGGAGAGAGTTGAAACTCAAGGGATCGCTAGATGCCCCCCATATCAAAAGAAAACCATAAAGATATGTACGAATATTATCCTAGGTTCGATGCTAGGACGGGGCAAATGTCGGCCGTTTAAAATGCATTGCGGCGATTTTTAAGTTTTTTTTTGAACCCTTTTCCGATGGCATAGAAACTTGAAATTCGGCATGGCGTTAGATATCATAATTATATTTCATAATCAAATTTTACATATTCCCTTATGGTCCTTGGTTCGATCCCAGAGGGCCATTTACATTCCTCAATGCATTTCTTATGGAGATTACGGAAACACATTTTAGGTGCTTCCCGATATTATATCTACTTGAAACTTTGCATAAGATAAGATCAAGTCATTACTAATCAAACTGTGAATTCACAGCTACCAATGTTTCCTGGTTTTACCACCAGGCGTCTCTACAATCAGTAAATGATCCGATTTTCAAGAATTTTTTGGAACCATTTCCCAATTATATAGAAACTTGAAATTCGGCATATAGATAGAGATCATAAATAACTTTCAGAAACATTTTTTAGATTTCCATGATCGTCCTTGGTTCGAATCCAGACAGCCATTTAAATTCGTGAAAATTAGAACGTCTTTTGAGGCAGTTGTAGCCCATATTTCTGCTTGAATTTTCACACATCGTTAGAGATGGTGATGTTCTATTGTGCTGCATAGTAAGTTCACAGTAAAGACCCGGGTTCGATGCCAGACGATGGAATTTAGGCAAATTTAAGAAAAATTTCAATCTTTTTTTTTTCTTTTGATGGCCGTCCGGATATGATGCCGACATGAAAATAGTGTTGCCGATCTGCTTGCAGTATGCAAGCAACATTTTACTCGTATAATAGATAGATGCTTCTCCGGATTCATTCATATATATAGCTATATAGCTATATAGATAGGATACAAATTCACAGGCTAAACTACAAGGGTCATTGCCTTGAAATTTTTCTGACGTAGTGGCCATAATGTGAAACCCCCAGGAAAAAAGCGACTTTGATCCTAAGTGTCATAGGTTCGATTCCAGAGGGCCTCAAAGTCCCGATTTTTCCCGTTTAAATGCATTGCCGTGATTTTCGGGAATTTAAAAAAAATACTTTCCATATAGGTAGAGAAATAAAACTCAAGGTGCCTATATTTATGGTCTTGGACTTTCGAAAACATCAATGACTTTCACGAAAAATATCCTTGGTTCGATGCTAGGACGATACAAAGATCTGCCCTTTAAAATACATGGGAGCTGTTTTTCATTATTTTTTTTGATGCACTTCTCGAAATAATAGGAAGTTCGTGCTTAGCCGGAAAGTGTAAGGTAATAATTGTTTTGTAAAAATAATTTTCATAAGACCGTACTATTCCTGGGTTCGATGCCAGAGCACATTAACATTTCTCTCATAAGGAATATAAGGGAAAAGTAAGACTTCGATTGAGGCAGTTGCAGCCAATATATCTGCTTGAATTTTCGCACATAGTTAAAGATTAATATCTTCTATTATGCTGCATAGGAAGTTTTACCAGAAAGACCCAGGTTCGATGCCGGGTGGTAAATATGTCTCCCGTTTAAAATACATAGGGTTAGTATTTCATTATTTTTTTGATGCACTTATCGAAATGATAGGAAGTTCAGGCTTGGCTGGAAGATGTATGGTTATAACTGGTTTAAGAAAACAGTTTTCAGAAGACCGAACTATTCCTGGGTTCGATGCCAGAGCACATTAACATTTCTCTCATAAGAAATATAAGGGAAAAGTAGGACGTCGTTTGAGGCAGTTGCAGATAATATTTCTGCATGAATTTTCACACATAGTTAGTGATGGTGATCTTCTATTGTGCTGCATAGTAAGTATCACCAGGAAGACCCGGGTTCGATGCCGGACGAATAAATTGCAGCGAATAATCAGAATATTTTCAATCCATTTTTTTTTCTTTTGACAGCCTTCCCGATATGATGCCGACATGAAATTAGTGTTGTCGATCTGCTTGCAGTATGCAAGCTACATTTTACTTGTATCTATTATATATAGATGCTTCTCCGGATTCATTCATATATCATATATTCATATATATATATATATAGAGAGGATACAAAGTCACAGGCTAAACCACTAGCGTCAATGGCTTGAAATTTTTACGACATATTGGCCATAACGTATAACCTCCAGAAAAATTGCGATTTTGAACCTCAGTGTCATAGGTTCGATTCCAGAGGGCCCCAAAGTCGCGATTTTCCCCATAAGATTACATGGCGGGGATTTTCGAAAATTTTTTTGAGGCACTTCCCGGAAAAGCAGAGAGTTGAAACTCGAGGGACCGCTAAATGCCGTGCATAGCCAACGAAAATCGGAAAGACATCTTCGAATATTGTCCTTGGTTCGATGCTAGGCTGGGGCAAATATCGGCCGTTTAAAATGCATTGCGGCGATTTTGAAGATTTTTTTTGGATCCTTTCCCGATAACATGGATACTTGAAACTCGGCACGTCGATAGTTATCATGAATTTATTTCATAATCGAATTTTACATATTAGCTTATGGTCCTTGGTTCGATCCCAGAGGACCATTTGCACTTCCCAATGCTTTTCTTACGGAGATAACGGAAACAAATTTTAGGTACTTCCCGGCACGATATCGACTTCAAACTTTGCATGTAGAAAGATCAAGTCCATACAAATCAAACAGTGTATTCACAGCTATCAAAGAGTCCTGGGTTCGACACCAGGTGTCTCTGCAATCAGAAGTTAATCCGATTTTTAGGAATTATTTTGAAACCTTTGCCAATAATATAAAAACTTGAAATTCGGCATATAGATAGAGATCATAAATAACTTTCAGAAACATTTTTTATATTTCCAAGATCGTCCTTGGTTCGAATCCAGAGAGCCATTTAAATTCGTGAAAATTAGAACGTCTATTGAGGCAGTTGTGGCCCATATTTCTGCTTGAATTTTCACACATCGTTAGAGATGGTGATGTTCTATTGTGCTGCATAGTAAGTTCACAGTAAAGACCCGGGTTCGATGCCGGACGATGGAATTAAGGCAAATTTTAAGAAATATTTTAATCTTTTTTTTTCTTTTGATGGCCGTCCGAATATGATGCCAACATGAAAATAGTGTTGTCGATCTGCTTGCAGTATGCAAGCAACATTTTACTCGTATATATATACGAGTAAAATGTAGCTTGCATACTGCAAGCAGATCGACAACACTAATTTCATATCGGCATTATATTGGGACGGTCCTCAAAAGAAAAAAAAAGGATTTAATTTTTTCTTAAAATTCGCTGAAATGTCATAGTCTGTCATCGAACCCGGGTCTTACTGAAAACCTACTATGAAAAACAATAGAAGATCACCATCTCTAACTATGTGTGAAAATTCAAGCAGAAATATTGTCTACAACTGCCTCAAAAGACGCTCTAATGTTCACGATTGTAAATGGCTCTCGGGACTCGAACCAAGGACGATCTTGGAAATTTAAAAAATGTTTCTAAAAGTTATTATTGATCTCAATCTATATGCCGAATTTCAAGTTTCTATATTATTGGGAAAGGTTTCAAAATAATTCCTAAAAATAGGATCAACTTCTGATTGCAGAGACACCTGGTGTCGAACCCAGGACACATTGATAGCTATGAATGCACAGTTTGATTTGTTTAGACTGGTTCTTCCATCATGCTAAGTTTTAAGTCGATAGCATGCAGGGAAGTACCTAAAACTTGTTTCCGTTATCTCCATAAGAAATGCATTGAGGAATGTAAATGGCCCTCTGGGATCGAACCAAGGAACATCAGGTAAAACATAAAAATCGATTATGAAATATATTTATGATATCCAACCCCATACCTAATTTCAAGTTTCCATGCCATCGGGAATGGGTCCAAAAAAAATCTTAAAAATCGCCACAATACATTTTAAACGGCAGATTTTTGCATCGACCTAGCATCGAACCCAGGTCATTTTCCGTAAAACTCATTTATGTTTTCGATAGATCATGACCATATATAAAGGCTCCCTGAGTTTTGATTCTCTACCTATCCGGGAAGTATTTTTTTTTAATTCCCGAAAATCAAAGCAATGCATTTAAACGGGAAAAATCGGGACTTTGGAGCCCCCTGGAATCGAACCCATGACACTGAGGATCAAAATCGCAATTTTTCTGGAGGTTATACGTTATGGCCAATATGTCGTAAAAATTTCAGCTTAATCACTCTTGTGGTTTAGGCTGTGAGTTTGTATCCTCTCTATATATCTATTATATATAGATGCTTCTCCGGATTCATTCATGTATCCATATCTATTATATATAGATGCTTCTCCGGATTCATTCATGTATCCATATATATATACGAGTAAAATGTTGCTTGCATACTGCAAGCAGATCGACAATACTATTTTCATGTCGGCATCATATCGGGACGGCCATCAAAAGAAAAAAGTGGATTGAAATTCTTCTTAAAATTCGCTGAAATTCCATCGTCTGACATTGAACCCCGGTCTTACTGGTGAACCTACTATGAAACACAATAGAACATCACCATCTCTAACTATGTGTGAAAATTCAAGCAGAAACATGGGCTACAGCTGCCTCAAAAGACGTTCTAATTTTTACGAATTTAAATGGCTCTCTGGATTCGAACCAAGGACGATCTTGGAAATATAAAAAATGTTTCTGAAAGTTATTTATGATCTCTATCTATATGCCGAATTTGAAGTTTCTATATTATTGGCAAAGGTTTCAAAATAATTCCTAAAAATCGGATTAACTTCTGATTGCAGAGACACCTGGTGTCGAACCCAGGACTCTTTGATAGCTGTGAATGTACTGTTTGATTTGTATGGACTTGATCTTTGTACATGCAAAGTTTGAAGTTGATATCGTGCCGGGAAATACCTAAAATTTGTTTCCGTTATCTCCGTAAGAAAAGCATTGGGAAGTGCAAATGGTCCTCTGGGATCGAACCAAGGACCATAAGCTAATATGTAAAATTCGATTATGGAATAAATTCATGATATCTATCGACGTGCCGAGTTTCAATAATCCATGTTATCGGGAAAGGATCCAAAAAAAATCTTAAAAATCGCCGCAATGCATTTTAAACGGCCGATTTTTGCCCCGGCCTAGCATCGAACCAAGGACAATATTCGAAGATATCTTTCCGATTTTCGTTGGCTATGCACGGCATTTAGCGGTCCCTCGAGTTTCAACTCTCTGCTTTTCCGGGAAGTGCCTCAAAAAAATTTTCGAAAATCCCCGCCATGTAATCTTATGGGGAAAATCGCGATTTTGGGGCCCTCTGGAATCGAACCCATGACACTGAGGTTCAAAATCGCAATTTTTCTGGAGGTTATACGTTATGGCCAATATGTCGTAAAAATTTCAAGCCATTGACGCTAGTGGTTTAGCCTGTGACTTTGTATCCTCTCTATATATATATATATATATATGAATATATATATGAATATATGATATATGAATGAATCCGGAGAAGCATCTATATATAATAGATATATATACGAGTAAAATGTTGCTTGCATACTGCAAGCAGATCGACAACACTAATTTCATATCGGCATCATATCGGGACGGACATCAAAAGAAAAAAAAAATTCAAAATATTCGTAGAATTCGCTGCAATTTAATCGCCTGGCAGCGAACCCCGGTCTTCCTGGTGTACTTACTATGCAGCAAAATAGAAGATTACCATATCAAACTATGTGTGAAAATTCAAGCAAAACTATTAGGTGCAACTACCTCAAACGACGTCCTACTATTCACATACACTACTTATTTGAAAAATTATAATGTGCTCTGGCATCGAACCCAGGAACAGCATGGTCTTATCTATTTTTTTTCTTAAACAAAGTGTTAATATACATCTTCCATCTAAGCAAGAGCTCCCTTACATATCGATAAATGCATAAAAAAAATATGAAAAGATACCCAATAGTATTATATATGGGGGATATTTTTACCGCTTGGCATCGAACCCGGGTCTTTCAGGCAATACTTTCTATGCAGCACAACAGAAAAACACCATCTCTAACCGCGTATGCAAATTCAAGCAGAAATATTGGTAACAACTGCCTCAAATGACGTCCTACTTTTCCTTTATATTCCTTATGAGAGAAACGTTATTGTGCTCTGGCTTCGAACCCAGGAACAGTACGGTCTTATGAAAATTTTTTTCTAAAACTTATTTGTACCATACATCTTCCAGCCAAGCACGAACATCCTATCATTTCGATAAGTGCATCTAAAAAAATAATGAAAAACGGCTCCCATGTATTTTAAAGGGCAGATCTTTGAATCGTCCTAGCATCGAACCCAGGATAACTTTTGTAAAAATCATTGATGTTTTCGAAAGTCCAAGACCATAAATATAGGCACCTTGAGTTTTACTTCTCTACCTATCCGGAAAGTATTTTTTTTTAATTCCCGAATATCACGGCAATGCATTCAAACGGGAAAAATCGGGACTTTGGGGCCCTCTGGAATCGAACCTATGACACTGAGGATCAAAGTCTCTTTTTTCCTGGGGGTTTCACGTTATGGCCAATATGTCATAAAAATTTCAGATCAATGACGCCTGTAGTTTAGGCTGTGAATTTGTATCCTATCTATCTATCTATCTATATAGGTATACGAGTAAAATGTAGCTTGCATACTGCAAGCAGATCGGCAATACTAATTTCATATCGGCATCACATCGGGACGGTCCTCATAAGAAAAAAAAAAGTATTTAATTTTTTCTTAAAATTCGATGAAATTTCATCGTCTGGAATCGAACCCGGGTCTTACTGGAAAACCTACTATGAAACACAATAGAAGATCACCATCTCTAACTATGTGTGAAGATTCAAGCAGAAATATTGGTTACAACTGCCTCAAAAGACGCTCTAATGTTCACGAATGTAAATGGCTCTCGGGACTCGAACCAAGGACGATCTTGGAAATTTAAAAAAGTTTCTGAAATTTATTATTGATCTCAATCTATATGCCAAATTTCAAGTTTCTATATTATTAGGAAAGGTTTCAAAATAATTCCTAAAAATCGGATCAACTTCTGATTGCAGAGACACCTGGTGTCGAACCCAGGACACATTGATAGCTATGAATGCATTGTTTGATTTGTTAAGTCTGGTTCTTCTATCATGCTAAGTTTTAAGTCGATAGCATGCCGGGAAGTACCTAAAATTTGTTTAAGTTATCCCCATAAGAAATGCATTCTGGAGTGCAAATGGCCCTCTGGGATCGAACCAAGGACCATAAGCGAATACAAAAAAATTTATTATGAAATATATTTATGATTTCTAACCCCATGCTAAATTTCAAGTTTCCATGCCATCGGAAAGGGGTCCAAAAAAAATCTTAAAAATCGCCACAATGCATTTTAAACGGCCGATTTTTGCCCCAACCTAGCATCGAACCCAGGATATTTTCCGTAAAACTCATTTATGTTTTCGATAGATGATGACCATATATATAGGCTCCTTGAGTTTCGATTCTCTACTTATCCGGAAAGTATTTTTTTTAAATTCCCGAAAATCAAAGCAATGCATTTAAACGGGAAAAATCGGGACTTTGGGGCCCTCTGGAATCGAACCCATGACACTGAGGATCAAAGTCGCTTTTTTCCTGGGGGTTTCACGTTATGGCCAATATGTCATAAAAATTTCAGATCAATGACGCTTGTAGTTTAGGCTGTGAATTTGTATCCTATCTATCTATCTATCTATCTATATAGGTATACGAGTAAAATGTTGCTTGCATACTGCAAGCACATCGATAACAAAAGTTTTTTGTCGGCATCACATAGAGTGAGTCCTCAAAAGAAAAAAAAATGGACGGAAAATATTCTTAATTTCCGCTGCAATTTATTCGTCTGGCATCGAACCCAGGTCTTCCCGGTCAAACTTACTATGCAGAACCATAGAAGATAACCATCTCTAACTATGTGTGAAAATTCGAGCAGAAATATTGGCTGCAACTGCCTCAAACGACGTCCTACTTTTCCCTTATATTCCTTATGAGAGAAATGTTAATGTGCTCTGGCATCGAACCCAGGAATAGTACGGGCTTAAGAAATTTTTTTTTTTAAACCAATTCTTAATATATATCTTGTAGCTGAGCGAAAAGTTCCTTACATTCCGGTAAGTGCATCAAAAAAATTAATGAAAAACTATCCCCATACATTTTAAATGCGGGATTTTTGCATCGTCCTAGCGTCGAACCCAGGACGTTCTCATTAGTAATCATTAATGTTTATAATAGTTCTTGACCATATCTCTAAGCTCCTTGAATTTCGATTCTCTACCTGTCCGGGAAGTATTATTAAAAAAATTTTGAAAATCGCCACCATGTATCCTTATGGAGAAAATCGGGACTTTGGGGCCTTCTGGAATCGAACCCATGACACCGAGGTTCAATGTCGGCTTTTTCCTGGAGGTTACACGTTATGGCCAATACGTCGTAAAAATTTCAAGTCTTTGGCACTTGTGGAACATGGTAAAACTTTTGATCCCCTATA
The DNA here is from genome assembly GCA_947579665.1 of Sympetrum striolatum. NCBI lineage: Eukaryota > Metazoa > Arthropoda > Insecta > Odonata > Libellulidae > Sympetrum > Sympetrum striolatum. The sequence goes on along the minus strand of OX388352.1, from coordinate 20,681,391 downwards.
TATATATATATATATATATAACTTATATATAGGTATATCCGGAGAAGCGTCTATATATAATAGATATATGAATGAATCCGGAGAAGCATCTATATATAATAGATATATAGAGAGGATACAAACTCACAGCCTAAACCACAAGAGTGATTGAGCTGAAATTTTTACGGAGTATTGGCCATAACGTGTAACCACCAGAAAAATTGCGATTAGGATCCTCAGTGTCATGGGTTCGATGCCAGGGGGCTCCAAAGTCCCGATTTTTCCCGTTTAAATGCATTGCTTTGATTTTCGGGAATTTAAAAAAAATACTTCCCGGATAGGTAGAGAATCAAAACTCAAGGAGCCTTTATATATGGTCATGATCTATCGAAAACATAAATGAGTTTTACGGAAAATAACCTGGGTTCGATGCTAGGTCGATGCAAATATCTGCCGTTTAAAAAGCATTGTGGCGATTTTTAAGATTTTTTTTGGACCCTTTCCCGATGGCATGGAAACTTGAAATTCGGTATGAGGTTAGATATCATAAATATATTTCATAATCGATTTTTATGCTTTCCCTGATGTTCCTTGGTTCGATCCCAGAGTGCCATTTACATTCCTCAATGCATTTCTTATGGAGATAACGGAAACAAGTTTAAGGTACTTCCCGGCATGCTATCGACTTAAAACTTTGCATGATAGAAGATCCAGTCTTAACAAATCTAACTATGCATTCATAGCTATCAATGTGTCCTGGGTTCGACACCAGGTGTCTCTGCAATCAGAAGTTGATCCGATTTTTAGGAATTATTTTGAAACCTTTCCCAATAATGTAGAAACTTGAAATTTGGCATATAGATTGAGATCAATAATAACTTTCAGAAAAATTTTTTAAGTTTCCAAGATCGTCCTTGGTTCGAGTCCCGAGAGCCATTCACATTCGTGAACATTAGAGCGTCTTTTGAGGCAGTTGTAGCCAATATTTCTGCTTGAATTTTCACACATAGTTAGAGATGGTGATCTTCTATTGTGTTTCATAGTAGATTTTCAGTAAGACCCGGGTTCGATTCCAGACGATGAAATTTCAGCGAATTTTAAGAAAAAATTAAATCCTTTTTTTTTTCTTAAGAGGACCATCCCGATATGATGCCGATATGAAATTGGAATTGCCGATCTGCTTGCAGTATGCAAGCAACATTTTACTCGTATATCTATTATATATAGATGCTTCTCCGGATTCATTCATATATCATATATATATATATATATATATAGAGAGGATACAAAGTCACAGGCCAAACCACTAGCGTCAATGGCTTGAAATTTTTACTACATATTGGCCATAACGTATAACCTCCAGAAAAATTGCGATTTTGAACCTCAGTGTCATGGGTTCGATTCCAGAGGGCCCCAAAGTCCCGATTTTTCCCGTTTAAATGCATTGCTTAGATTTTCGGGAATTTTTAAAAAATACTTCCCGGATAGGTAGAGAATCGAAACTCTAGGAGCCTTTATATATGGTCATGATCTATCGAAAACATAAATGAGTTTTACTGAAAATGTCCTGGGTTCGATGCTAGGTCGAGGCAAAAATCGGCCGTTTAAAATGTATTGTGGCGATTTTTAAGATTTTTTTTTGACCCCTTCCCGATATCATGGAAACTTGAAATTCGGCATGGAATTGGAGATTCTAAATATATTTCATAATCAAATTTTACATATTCGCTGTTGGTCCTTGGTTCGATCCCAGGGCGCCATTTACATTTCTCAATGCATTTCTTATGGAGTTAACGGAAACAAATTTTAGGTTCTTCCCGGCATGCTATCGACTTAAAACTTAGCGTGATAGAAGAACCAGTCTTAACAAATCAAACTATGCATTCATAGCTATCAATGTGTCCTGGGTTCGACACCAGGTGTCTCTGCAATCAGAAGTTGATCCGATTTTTAGGAATTATTTTGAAACCTTTCCAAATAATATAGAAACTTGAAAATTGGCATATGGATTGAGATCATTAATAACTTTCAGAAACATTTTTTAAATTTCCACGATCGTCCTTGGTTCGAGTCCCGAGAGCCATTTACAATCGTGAACATTAGAGCGTCTTTTGAGGCAGCTGCGCCCAATATTTTTGCTTTAATTTTCACACATAATTAGAGATGGAGAAATTCTATTGTGCTGCATAGTGTGTATCACCAAAAAGACCCGGGTTCGATGCCGGACGAATAACTTGCAGCGAATTTAAAGAATATTTTCAATCCCCTTTTTTTTTCTTTTGAGGACCGTCCCGATATGATGCCGAGATGAAATTAGTGTTGTCGATCTGCTTGCAGTATGCAAGCTACATTTTACTCGTATATATATATATATATATATATAGAGAGGATACAAACTCACAGCCTAAACCACAAGAGTGATTGAGCTGAAATTTTTACGACACATTGGCCTTAACGTATAATCTCCAGAAAAATTGCGATTTTGATCCTCAGTGTCATGGGTTCGATTCCATGGGGGCTCCAAAGTCCCGATTTTTCCCGTTTAAATGCATTGCTTTGATTTTCAGGAATTAAAAAAAAATACTTCCCGGATAGGTAGAGAATCGAAACTCTAGGAGCCTTTATATATGGTCATGATCTATCGAAAACGTAAATGAGTTTTACGGAAAATAACCTGGGTTCGATGCTAGGTCGATGCAAAAATCTGCCGTTTAAAATGTATTGTGGCGATTTTTAAGATTTTTTTTGGACCCTTTCCCGATGGCATGCAAACTTGAAATTCGGTATGGGGTTAGATATCATAAATATATTTCATAATCGATTTTTATGTTTTCCCTGATGTTCCTTGGTTCGATCCCAGAGGGCCATTTACATTCCTCAATGCATTTCTTATGGAGATAACGGAAACAAGTTTAAGGTACTTCCCTGCATGCTATCGACTTAAAACTTAGCATGATGGAAGAACCAGTATAAACAAATCAAACTATGCATTCATAGCTATCAATGTGTCCTGGGTTCGACACCAGGTGTCTCTGCAATCAGAAGTTGATCCGAATTTTAGGAATTATTTTGAAACCTTTCCCAATAATATAGAAACTTGAAATTTGGCATATAGATTGAGATCAATAATAAATCTCAGAAACATTTTTTTAATTTCCAAGATCGTCCTTGGTTCGAGTCCCGAGAGCCATTTACAATCGTGAACATTAGAGCGTCTTTTGAGGCAGTTGTAGCCAATATTTCTGCTTGAATTTTCACACATAGTTAGAGATGGTGATCTTCTATTGTTTTTCATAGTAGGTTTTCAGTAAGACCCGGGTTCGATGCCAGATGATGACATTTCAGCGAATTTTAAGAAAAAATTAAATCCTTTTTTTTTCTTTTGAGGACCGTCCCGATATAATGCCGATATGAAATTAGTGTTGTCGATCTGCTTGCAGTATGCAAGCTACATTTTACTCGTAATAGATAGAGAGGATACAAAGTCACAGGCTAAACCACTAGCGTCAATGGCTTGAAATTATTACGACATATTGGCCATAACGTATAACCTCCAGAAAAATTGCGATTTAGAACCTCAGTGTCATGGGTTCGATTCCAGAGGGCCCCAAAGTCCCGATTTTTCCCGTTTAAATGCATTGCTTTGATTTTCGGGAATTAAAAAAAAATACTTTCCGGATAGGTAGCGAATCAAAACTCAAGGAGCCTATATATATGGTCATGATCTATCGAAAACATAAATCAGTTTTACGGAAAATATCCTGGGTTCGATGCTAGGTCGGGGCAAAAATCGGCCGTTTAAATTGCATTGTGGCGATTTTTAAGATTTTTTTTGGACCCTTTCGCGATGGCATGGAAACTAGAAATTCGGCATTGTGTTGGAGATCAATAATAAATTTCAGGATCAATTTTTACATATTCGCTGATCGTCCTTGGTTCGATCCCAGAGGGCCATTTAAATTCCTCAATGCATTTCTTACGGAGATAACGGAAACAAACTATAGGTACTTTTGGCACGATAAAGACTTAAAACTTTGCACTAAGAAAGATTAAGTGTATAAAAATCAAACTGTGTATTCCCAGCTGTCAATGTTTCCTGGGTTCGACACCAGGCGTCTCAAATATCAGTAACTGATCCGATTTTCAATAATTATTTTGAACCCTTTCCCAACAATATAGAAACTTGAAATTCGGCATGTAGAATGAGATCATAAATAACTTACAGAAACATTTTTTAGATTTCCAAGATCGTCCTTGGTTCGAATCCAGAGAATCATTTAAATTCGTGAGAATGAGAACGTCTTTTGAGGCAGTTGTAGCCCATATTTCTGCTTGAATTTTCACACATAGTTAGAGATGGCGATGTTCTATTGTGCTGCATAGTAAGTTCAATAGTAAAGACCCGGGTTCGATGCCAGACGATGGAATTTCAGTGAATTTTAAGAAAAATTTCAATCCATTTTTTCTTTTGATGGCCGTCCCGATATGATGCCGACATGAAAATAGTGTTGTCGATCTGCTTGCAGTATGCAAGCAACATTTTACTCGTAATAGATATATATAAGTTATATATAGGGGATCAAAATTCTAACCATGTTCCACAAGTGCCAATGCCTTGAAATTTTTACGACATATTGGCCATAACGTGTAACCTCCAGGAAAAAGCCGACTTTGAACCTCGGTGTCATGGGTTCGATTCCAGAAGGCCTTAAAGTCGTGATTTTGTCCATAAGAATACATGGCGGGGATTTTCGAAAATTTTTTTGAGGCACTTCCGGGAAAAGGAGAGAGTTGAAATTCAAGGGACCGCTAGATAACGTGCATATCTAAAGGAATCCATAAAGACATCTACGAATATTATCCTTGGTTCGATGCTAGGTCGGGGCAAAAATCGGCCGTTTAAAATGCATTGTGGCGATTTTAAAGATTTTTTTTGGACCCTTTTACGATGGCATAGAAACTTGAAATTCTGTATGACGTTAGATACCATTAAAGTATTTCATAATCAAATTTTACATATTCGCTGATGGTCCTTGGTTCGATCCCAGAGGGACATTAAAATTCCTCAATGCTTTTCTTACGGAGATAACGGAGACGAAATTTAGGTACTTCCCGGCCCGATATCAACTTCAAACCTTGCATATAGAAAGATCAAGTCCATACAAATCAAACAGTGCAATCACAGTTATCAATAAGTCCTGGGTTCGACACCAGGTGTCTCTGCAATCAGAAGTTGATCCGATTTTTAGGAATTATTTTGAAACTATTGCCAATAATATAGAAACTTCAAATTTGGCATATAGATAGAGATCATTAATAACTTTCAGAAACATTTTTTAGATTTCCAAGATCGTCATTGGTTCGAATCCAGAGAGCCATTTAAATTCGTGAAAATTAGAACGTCTTTTGAGGAAGTTGTAGCCCATATTTCTGCTTGAATTTTCACACATAGTTAGAGATGGTGATGTTCTATTTTCCTGCATAGTAAGTACACAGTAAAGACCCGGGTTCAATGCCAGACGATGGAATTTCAGCGAATTTTAAGAAAAATTTCAATCCATTTTTTTCTTTTGATGGCCGTCCCGACATGAAAATAGTGTTGTTGATCTGCTTGCAGTATGCAAGCAACATTTTACTCGTATATTATATTTATGGAGATATATTGAAAACCGGAAATGAGCTTTGACGAATGAAGCTCGACTTCCGGTATACCGATTTACTCCAAAAACTAATCAACTCTGACAGCACACACCATAGTACTATATATGAAGTTTGGTATTGATACGACCCATAGTTTTTACGTTAGAGCGCCCACTATCACACACATACATACAGACACACACACACACACATACACAGAGACATCATTCCGAAAATGGTTAAAACGTGTTCTAGGGACCCCAAAACATGTATTTCCGTTGAAATCTCGAAGTCGAATTTTTTCATGAAAACAATACTTTCTCTATACTTCGTATATGGAGAAAGTAAAAATGAATAAAATCATCATCTCACTGTATGGTTCTGCACCGCATTGCCCCGCAAGCCTTTTATATCTATAAAATATGACACTCTTGCCGCAAAGGCTCGCAAGATACCCTTCCCTAAGGAATGGCACAAAGAAAAATTAATTTTAGTTTGTTCTCTTCTCACGAATTATATAGCATAGATGTGCTCCGTCAATATTTATCATTAACACTAAGATTGTGTAAAGAATGTTCGAGGGCCTTATTAGAGATCTTGTAAAGGATGCACGAGAGTCTGGACAAAAGGGAAAACAATCTGGCCGAGGATAGTGGGTTCTCGCTTTGAGATAGTTCATGGAAATTTTGGAGGAAAAAGGACTCAAAGACGAGGAACTTTGACATTAAACATACTGAGTCCACGGATTCGCTCTTTAAGACGCCTAAAACCTAAAATAATATTCGAATTTAAATTCTGAGAGTGAAAAAAAATGCACTCTATTTAGATTGTTCAATCCTGAATTGGCATGATTCGGCGACCATCAATTTCATGAAAACCTGCAATGGTTACATTCTTACGGCCATGAACATAATTCGGTACTATGTAAAATCAATTGGGTGATCTTAGATGCTGCCTCAGTGGAGATAGAAAAACTCTGACAATTCCTTAAAATTCTCTTAGCCTTATATACAAATTTCGCAATAAACTATTTTCTTTGATGGAATTCCATCATATATCATCCGAATAGTTTAATTTTACAAAAATCAACGTTTTATTAGTAAAAGGAAGCTATTATAATAGCAATCGCGCTCAATCAAAAAACACTAATCCTTATTTATTAAGAATTACTGTACATAAAATAATTTCAGTACTTTTTCGTCAATTCTTCTCTACCTTTACACCCAACAAGGCGCCTCTCGGCGTGTGGCAGCGGGTGGCTCTCCTGTCGATTAATTTCGCGTGTCGTTTTAATAAATGAATTCTTGAAGCGATACGTTGTAACATCCATTTCTCCAAATGCATTTCTCTAAATGCCCCATACGTAGAAAACAGAACATCTACAAAATCGTTTACGACATAGTCGATATTATGCATTCTCCATTGTGAGACAGAAATACCACGTTTTTGATTAAGTGATTCCATTTTCCGTTCTCATTAGTCCCGAATATTATACAGTAGTGAACTCTTTTAAGTTTAAAGTGAGTACGATAAAGGTAAAGTTATTTTTAAAATAAATCTCTCGAGAAAGGGAGAATGCCACAAAAATTAGACACACAAAGTTAATAATTGTCTCCAAGTAAACAAAGTTCCCCAATACATTGGTTAAAATTTATAAGTGACTCATATTATTAATGTAACGTACTTCAAAGATCGGTTTTCAGCCATCATTAGTCTCTAATAGAATCACCCGTTGTATTAAGAATTTAGTGGTAATAATAATGATAATAATAATAATAATACTTTATTTAAACGGACAGATGTCCTATTACAAATGTTGAAAATGATATATTATGATTTTCCACTTGTCCTTCCTCTTTATATGAGAAAATTGAATTTTAAGATGTTGATATAGATAGCAAGACACATTAATATAAAGAGATTAACAATGGAAAGAATGATCATTTATTAATCCTTTTGATTCTAATTTCACTTTGAAGGAAATGCAATCAACTTACAGTCCAATTTGAGAGTTTCTTCTACTCAACCTGTTTCTTATACAACCACATTTCAATGAAAACCTTAAACCATCTTTGCCCCCAGGTTGTGAGCAATTCATAGTTATCTCCAAAGAATGACGTAAGTTTCTCATGGAGTGGAAGGAGTAAAAATTTATAGGAATTAAATTGAGATGTTTAATGAACCTTAGAAGCACCTGCAGATGTATTCTCTTCTTCCATTTTTCTCTTAGCAGAGATTCTGGAGAAAGCATTAATTCATCCAACAAAGCCTAATAAACCTAAAGTGGAAGGGATCAATTTCTTCCTTCATAAGAATGTGTAAGGGATGTGAACAATGCAACAACCTCAATTTCTAAGAAAACATTGAGAAAAATATCATGGAATTTTGAATTAATAAAAATATATAACTGTAACAATTTTTACTTTCCGTGAATGATTAGTGATGAACCTACCCATTGCAATAACTTGTAGCATGACACAAGTTATACTTTCTCAATTCAAAGCATAATCAGAGATATTACTCTTTATTTGAACTTCATGAAAATATGGCCCATATATTGTATCAGAAATTAGAATTATGATCTTAGGAATTATGATATCATAATTAAAAATATGATTATACTATTATATTGGTTCCTGAAATGTAAATGTAAGAATGATTGATTGCATAATAAATTAAACATTGTTAGAATAAGATAAAAAAGGGCTATCCCCATTTCTATAAAACATTCGCCACTCAAAAAAGATATTTTGAATTTTTTAAACTACCCTGTCTGGTTTAGAAAGATAAAACTCTCATAAAGATTATAGAAATTTATTATTATTTAGCTTGAGATTGACACAGACTTGGGTGGATAATTCACATCTTGAGTTAAATAATCAAGGAAAGAGCTGATGGAATTGTAATACATCATGCGTCAATAAATTGATTGGTATTTCTGTAGACCAAAGATCTCAAGATCATAGAAATAGTTTTTTACTTGAAAGGTTAATTATAACTGCCTAAGATAGGTTTTCTGAGGGGTTTCCCTACCTTTTGTTTGTTTTATTGGTTCAAGAGGATATTCCTCCATTTGTGCTATTGGTTAATTTAATTGATCTAATGATGAAGATAAACAGTTGAAATTATTCATCTATTAATCCAATATATAAATTACACAATAATTTTAACTTAATTTCCAATCAAAAGCTTTTGACAGTCAACAGGGTTTGAGTATTCTACCCGCCTTTGAGTTGGTGATTTGTTTTATGATAATAAAGGGTCTTTAAAGACAAAATGATGCATTCAATAATAAATAAAAATTTTATTAATTTATTTGGCTGGATATATCTAGCATGAAAAAGATCTACTTGTTAATTTAAGTATAGTTTTAGGCAGAACTACTAATTTTCCATTCCATGCTCTGTAGAGAATCTTAAAAAAATGAAAGATTAAAAACTCTAGCTCAGTTGTTAAAAATTATGATGTTATTTTATACTTTTTGAAAAGCGGCAAGGAATCTGGCAGAATGAAAATGGCACACTATTTTTTTTTAATCATTATAATAAGTTTTCTTCCCCTTCTCACTTAATTTGTTATTATTTCGTATGTTCTTTTTTTTATTGATCTAGTGCTCAATATTTATTCATTTGAGAAATCTTAGTAAAACGCTGTGGTAAAACACATGTGTTTTGTAAACAAATTTCTACAACATGTTCAGCATCGGAACTAGGTAATTTAGTATTTAATTGATGACAAAATTAATCACGGTCTTTATATAAATATTTTAAAAGACAATTTAAAATTATAAGCTTAAAATTTTGGTGTTGAAAACTACTTTTTTTAATCATAAGTATAATCAGTATTATTATTAATATTGGAAATAAAAACTACGAATTCAAATTGTGGATATATTTTTATTTTTCTTAATAGCAAATTTGTTTAAAGAGCCATAATTAGTTTATTGGATGGGTTTTATTTCTTCATTATTTTGATTAAAACTTGTTATTGGATAGTAATTGCCTCATTAACCTATAATAAATAGTGATTAGATAATCAGTTAAGACAACTTATTTTATCCCTAAGGTTTACAGTATCATTGCACTTGGCTGCGTGAGTATAGATAATGGCCAAAAGAATCTGTGATAATGGTACCTACAGTACTAGCAATAATGAAGACGTTCATAATTCTTCAAAGAAATATGCTCGACAAGTTCTATTGCATGGTGTGTCTCGTGATGTTAAAAAGCAACTTAACGACATATACTCCAACACACTAAATCAGCTAAATACTGCTGCTGCATCTACTAATAGTGATGAAGTCGTGGCTAGTTCTCTTCAGAGTGGCAGCTTCCAGGATCATTTTGGTGCAATCCTGGATAATGTTGATTTTCCTGTTGATATGCAAACTAGCAGCCAATTCGTGGAGGAGTTTTTATAGATGAAGACTAATCAGGTTTTTATGGTAAATTAATGAAATAAATTAGTCTATTCTAAGGCCCGGTATTATAATGTCTATTTAAAGCGGACTTTAACTTAATGTTCACTTTATCTATAAGAAAGCGTATTATAATCAATATTTAAGCCTTCACTGGTATCTAAATTGACTCTTAACGTAAAAGCCAGATCAAGCGAGCTGTAATTCTTAACAGTAACTTTAACCGCAATGCATTATGGATGTAAACAATTTATATGGCGGAAATTTCTACAGATAGCCTCTCACCTCCGGTGTTATAACGCTAAAAATCTTGTTTGTTCAGTGGAATTTACGGTCAGAAATCCTCTATATATTTAAAATAATTCGGTATGTTCCCTTTACATAGATATTTCTTGTGAAATGGGCTTATTTCTCTATAAATCATAACACATTTGTTCGGTGTTGTGAAGAATGTTTCAGTTATCAGATTCTTTAAGGGTTATAATAAGTTATACATTGGCGGTGAAACACATGTATTTAGAATGAAGCTGCCAATTAATTATATCTATTCAATTACTGCATAAAATACTGTATAAGTATAAGTGGAACTCAGATATTACGTCAAAATAGACGTACTTCACACGGACATGCTAAGTGAATTCGTAAATGACTGCATGAAAGTAGAAATATTATAGTCACCAAGGATAAGAAAATGAATAAACAATATAAATGAATTTATCCTTTCATTAAACTTTGAAAGCATCAGTTTCATTGTAACGATACCGCATAATCAAGTGTACAGCAAAATTGTAAGCTTATATCCCTTGTATGAAAAGAATAGCAGTTGACAGTGGCTCAATACGTCTAGCTTTCGAAGTGAAATTGTTATACATTGTCACCGATTGGTGCGTACCGTGCGTACATTTACCTCAACTTGTTTAGGTTGATTTGGTTGGAGTGGAAAATAGCTTCTGCGCAGGGGTTATCATCTTTTAATTTCACTGTAATCTTTCTGGTTTGACATGAAGAATACTGTTCCAGGTTAGCCGATTGGTATTAACAGCAGACAAAATGGAAATAATGAATTCATTTGAAGATTTAGAGGAGGGAGAAGAGGACTTAATGCTCCAGTTGCGCAAACGCACCAGAAAAGCAAGGGTGTTCAGAGTACGGCCTGACAATTTAGGAAGATGGAGTGATGAGGAGTTCTTCATTAGATACAGATTGAAGAAAAATAGTTACAAAATTGTTGGGTGTGGTTTATTCGAGGATAGCGCACAAAACAGAGAGGTATCCTATTAAGTGTCAGTAAATCGTAGAAACTCGTATTTTGAAACATTGATTACTAAGAATAATTTTCATTTTAAGAAACATGGCTCTAACAGCAATGAACCAGCTGCTCTTGACCCTCCGATATTATGCAACAGGCTCCATGCTAATTGCAGTTGGTGATTTTTGTGGAGTTCATAAATCAACAGCCAGCAGAGTCATTGAAAAAGTTACTATTGCAATTGCTAGTTTACGATGTAAATATGTCAATACCCCTTCTTCAGCCGAAGAGTTGAAAAAAACTCAAGAAAAATTTTATGAATTGGCTCATTTCCCGAGGGTTTTTGGATGCATAGACATGTGAAAATTATATCACCAGGTATAAGTTTACAGTAAGACTGTACTTTTTTCAACATTTAATTAAGGTTTAATTAATTCTCGCTTCATAAAATCAAAAGTCATGTTTGTTGTCTAGTATTCAGTACCTGACTCTGATGACAGAACTAGCAGCATTATCCATGAAGCGTTATCATTTTATGGGTTCAACACAAATCAATAATTAACATTTTTGTTGATTAATCTTTCAATAATCTAATTATTAATAATTAGATTATCCATAATAAATTTTAATTTTACTATCTTCAGGTCAATCAGTTTATTCAAATAGAATGAATATTTTCTCCTTTAAGCTTTAAAAATTTTAAGCTTCTGTGTTTGTGCTAAACTAAGCTGACTATCGTAAGGAGCTCAAGCCTTTAATTTCCTCAAAAGAGGGGGCTCATTGATATGAATCCTCTATGTGGAAGCTTACTGCATGAAGCTATTCAGTTTTTAATAGCTGCAAATAATGTAACTAATTACAGTGGATGTAATCTTCATCAGACCTCAGAATGAAATATTCTATAAACAGCATAGTATAATTTTCATGAGGAAAGAATATGAACTAATAGTAAATTGAACATTCATTCTTGAGGTATGTTATGAATTATAGGGTTTGAGATATTACAAAAAGCTAAAAATTCATAAATCAGCTAACTGTACAACTTACATTAACATGTGCATACATGAGATTTCACTTCTCATTGCAAATGAATGGAGGATTAGCTTGAGTTCCCTTAACCCATGTTGTTACTATTGATTTAATTTCATCCATAACTCGGGTGATTTTATCGGAATAAATTACAGCTAATTGAATTAATTCGTGATGATATATTAGGCGGAGAGGAACCTGAAAGTTTCCAAAACCGTAAAGGCTATTTCTATCTAAACATTCAAGTACTATATGACGCAGATATGAAAATAACTAATGTAGTGACGAGATGGCCAGGATCTTCCCATGACCAAACTTTTTTTAACAATTCTTACCTCAAGTATCAATTAACTAATCAGAAATTTAGTAAATCAGTTATTTTGGCAGATTCAGGTTACAGACAGGAACTTAACATGTTAACACCAATCAGAAATCCAGTTACACCACAAGAAAAAATGTATTTGTATGACATATTAAGACCCGAAACATCATTGAAAGATTGTTTGGAATCTGGAAGAGACGTTTCCCAGTTCTGTCTCTTGGGATTCGAGTTTGTGTAGAGACCGCTATGGCTATTGTGGTGGCTTGTGCTGTGCTACATAACTTAGCAGTTAATGAGGAACCAAAGATCCAAGGGTAGAAGATGTAGACCTGGATGAAGGTTTTATAAGAACCAATGAAATAGAAGATATGCCAGGGAAAGGAAGAGAGCCTTTTCTAGAATTTTTTCAAAAAATAATATATGATCAAACAGAGCAATAAATGTCAGATAAAAATAAAATTTATTTTAATAGTTCTTTTTCAATTAATTTAATTTCCAACATTATTTTCTGTTCTTCAGCATTGGAAATTTTTATTTTAATTTCATGGAGTTCATTCTCTCTTCTTTCTTTTTCTTTATATTCCTTAAATAAAATGCTTTTCTGCAGTTCAATTAGTTCTAATTTTGCTTCGGTTAATAAATATAAATTTTCCTTGGGGCATCTTCTTCTTTTGGTTTGCCTTCTTGAATCTAAAGAATGTAACTAATCATATTTTGTACAAGATAAACCACTAACATCTAAGATGTAATTATTACATACTGATAAAATTATCATTCTTCAGAAATTCTTCTGCATTCTCCTCCTTTTCCTTATCCTCAATTATTTCAAGTGAAAGAGCTGACAAATGGGTAAACCATTAGATATAAATTATGAAACAATTTTCACCAAACCTTAAAAATGCTTTCTCCAAAAACTTACTTTCTACCATTTGACCATCATCTTTTGAAGTCGTTGCAATAACTGAAATCAAAAATTTTCCAAATCTTACATGATTCTAACAATGAGTGCATATCAAATTTATTAATATGAAAAACAAAGATCTATATTGAGTGAAAGACAGCTGATGAAAGTTTGTTGTGGTAAATGTAAAAAGTATGATTATAGTAAGAAGTAAAAGAAGTTATACAAGTTAAAGGTTCCTTTTGCTTTTCTTTTAAAGAAAGAAGTCACAAAATTAAAAATTGCTTTGCTCAATATACCATCTACTTCATTTCCTCTTCTCAGTGCCCCATGCAAAGGGTTTCGCAACATAATATGGGAATGTATGCTGTCGTCTAAAAATATAAAGGATCATTATGTTCATTGAGAAAATAAATACATGTTAAAACCTAAATTAATACCATGCATTTAATAAGATAAAAAAAGAAGTTGTAGGCTAACTTTGCCCAAGTTAGTGTGCAACTTTATGCAAAAGAAATGTTTCAAAACTAATGTATATGGCTTTTTTTAAGCAAAAATGGGAAACTAATGGATGGTTTTCAATGACATAGAAAAGTATACACATTCTTGATATTAGATTCAGACATCATACCATGACAGCTACATCTTTTGCATAAATTCTAATTAGTATTCCAAGAACAACTTAGTACTAATGTCGTAGACAATCACACCCTACAACATGCCATAATAGGGTATTAATGAATGTGGTAATGAAATCATTAAGCAACCAAAAGTAGCCGTCATTTGTAAATCTGGAGTAAATAGAATCTTGGCATGATGAAATGAATAAAAAAAATAAAAGAAGTATGTATATCCAGACTCGATCTTCAGATTCTGGTGTGAAAGAAAAGTGTGAAAGTGAAATTTTACCAGATTCTGTAATCTGTGATACAAGCTTTGATGTTTGAGATTATACCTTTGAGGAGCAGTAAGTAATAAATTACCATGCGAGTCACCTTCCAAACTTAGCTCATCTGCAACCTGGTAAGAAAGTATCAGCTATATTAGATGAATTTCTCGAGTAGAAATGTCATAGGCTAATCTTACAACTGAATATCCGGATAGTAGCAAGATTTCATCGTAGTTAGCACCAAGCATAAACAAGTAATAGAATGATGTGAATGTTTTAATCTCTTCCATTAGTTTCAATATTAAGATGATACTTAAATCAAGTATATCTACAAAGTATTTACCGTCATCAATTGGGCTTCATCTGCTGTAATATCAGTGGAACCTAATATGGAAATATGATATAACCAAACGGTAAGAGATAATGATTAACTGCATTTCTTCATGAATTCTCTGAATTATGAAATTGTAAACCTTACACATTGGAGCATCACTGTCAAGACTTGAGAACAATCCGCGTCTGTTTAATCCAATCAACCCAATACATTTTTCGAACACTGGGTTTTTGATTTTATAACTCACTTCACCACCTCCTGTTCTCAGTAAATTTTGTCGTTCAACAGCCAAGACCTTTTTGGTTGACATTTTTATTGAATCATACTTCGCTCGAAGTTTCTGCCACGATCTATAGGAACCTACCTGGGCATTGAATCTAGCAGCTACTGATTTCCACACTTCCTCCTATCATATGCACAATGATTAATTACAAACTCTTTCTCATCAATATAAACCGTAAGAAGAAAAATTAAACGAAATATACCTTCTGCTTCCAAGTATTTGCGTCGCTTTTTCTATTCTCGAGAATGCTTTTTCTCTCTTCGATTAGATCCAACAGGATCAATTGTTCGTCGACATTAAAATTGGGATTCCTTTTACAATCCATATTGATTCCGTAAGTATTATGAAAGATATGAGACCTATAAGATCATCCAA